>JAAAXO010000437.1:0-32157 GCA_011799875.1 Thinopyrum elongatum
CCAATCCTAAGGCCTAGCACTAGATCGTGTAGTTCGTTTTGCTAAGCGTTTCCAATGTCAAGAACTTTTCCTTAGACCATTATATTTGTCACTCCCGTGCTACCGAGGAGTGCTTTGGTTGCACCAACAGGCACAAAAACTTAAACTGGGTGGTATAAAGACTGATGCACTAAACGGGTATCGTCTCCAGAAAGTATCTGTGTGTGGTTTGGCAACTATCGACTGGATTTGTCCACACCATGTAACGGAAGAGGTACCGAACTCGGGGCCACTCGGGTGGAGACAATCATTCATCATGAGTCTCAATGTGATCAAGGCGTTGTTCACGATGATGATGTTTACAGAAACTAGTAAAGAAGCTTGCCGTTCACGATATGGAACAAGGTATTGAGATATCCTTGACAGAATCGAATCTCGGGCAATTATCACATTACCGCTTGACAAAGGGAAATTTGCCTACGGTATTGATGAATCCTCCGCCAGTCGTGGGTTTCATCCGATAAATCCATCGAGGAGCATGGTATGAGCCAACAATGGGTATCCAGATCCCGCGTTGGTTATTGACCGTGGGAGTCGTCTCGGTCAGTCCTGCGTGGTCTCCGAACCGTAGGGGTCTACACACTTGATAGGTCGTCTGACGCTAGGGTTAGTAGAGATATTAGTATGGCGGTAACCCGAGGTTTTTGTCGGAATTCTCGGATGAGATCATACGGACTGCGTCACGAGAGTTTTCCGAATGGTCCGGAGTCAAAGATTTATATATGGGAGGTCCTATTTTGGCCACCGGAAATGTTCGGAGATTTTTCGGTATTGTACCGAGAAGGTTCTAGAGAGGTTCCGGAGTGGGGCCCACCTGCATGGGGGACCCACAGGAACGTGGGTAGTGGGGGCAAGGCCCCCACACCCCTAGTCAAGGCGGCACCAAGATTCCCCCTAGAAGGAATAAGATCATATCCGCCCGAAGGATGAGGAATCCAAGATCCCTAAAAAGGGGGATAACAATCGGTGGGGAAGGGAAGGATTGGGATTTTTTTCCTTCCACCTTTGTTGCCAACCCCCAATGGACTTGGTGAGGGGCGAAAGAAACCAGCCCCCTCCCACCCCTATATATAGTGGGGGAGGTGCAATGGGAGAAACAGCTCAGCCCTGTCGCCTCCCTCTCCCTCCCGTGACAACCTCTTCCTCCTTCCAGTAGCGATTGGCGAAGCCCTGCTGAAATCCTCGCTTTCCCCACCACAGCCGTGTGCTGCTGGTCCCACAACCTCCTCTCCTCCCCCCTTGCTGGATCAAGAGGAGGATACGTCGCTGCTCTGTACGTGTGTTGAACGCGGAGGTGCCGTCCGTTCGGCCTCGGTCATCGGTGATTTGATCACGCTGGTACGACTCCATCAACCACCCCGTTCTCGTTGAACGCTTCCTCCCCGGCTACGCGCTCTACAGGTTATTTAATACACTGTCCCCTCTACTCGTTGCTAGATGACTTCCATAAATATTGATCTTGGTGATGCGGAAGCAAAATTTAAAATTCTGCGTACGTTCCCCAACAGTGGCATCATAGCTAGGTCTATTCGTAGTATCTTGCACGATAGACACAAAGTAGTTGTGGGCGTCCGATTTTTGTCATCTTCTGCCGTTACTAGTCTTAATTTGATTCGGCGGCACTGTGGGATAAGCGGCCCGACCGACCTTACACTACTTACTGAGACAGGTTCACCTACTGACATGCACTAGTTGCAAAGGTGGCAGCGGTGTCTGTCCTCTCCCACTTGTAGTCCCGGATCGGATTCTGATGAACAGGTCCTTATGAAGGTAAATAGAAATTGGCATTCACGTTTGGTTTTGGCGTGGTAAGAAACTTTCTTGCTAGAAACCTTATAGCAGCGCACGTAAAACCTTGCAACAACATTAGAGGAAGGCGTCTTAACTGTTTTTGCAGCAGTGCTTGTGTGATGTGATATGGCCAAAGGATGGTGATGAAGATATTGTGATGTATGAATGATCATGTTTCTTGTAATAGGTAATCCGAGGCTTGCATGTCGATGAGTATGACAAACCGTCATGGGAGCCATATGATTTGTCTTAATTTTGTTATATGACTGCGTGTCAATTGAAATTCGCATGTGAGTTATTTACTTGTATTGCTAACCGTTAGCCGTAGTAGTTAGAAGTATAGCTGGCAGACAACTTCATGAAGACACGATGATGGATATCATTATTTGGAGATCATGGTGTCATTATTCCGTGAGACGATGATGATGCATGGAGCCCGAAATGGAGATTGCAAAAGGAGCAAATTGATAATCGGCCTATCATTTCACTGATTTTGATTTGCATGAGATGTTATATCATGTTTGCACTATTTGCTTGAACGACGGTAGCATATATAAAGATGATCCCTTTTACTAAAATTTCAGAAAATAGTGTTCCCCCAACTGTGCACCGTTTCGAAGGTCGTTGTTTCGAAGCACTACGTGTTGATCGGGTGTGATAGATTCTCGTTCGAATACACGGTGTAAGCCAGATTTACACAATCAATACACTTAGGTTGACTTGACGAGCCTAGCATGTACAGCATGGCCTCGAACACAGAGACCGAACGGTCGAGCATGATTCGTATGTGAAAGATCGATCAATGGGGATGTTCACCGTTATGACTATCCGTCTCACTGATGATCGGACACGGCCTAGTCGATTCGGATCATGTAATCACTTAGAATTAGACGAGAGGGATGTCTACCTGAGTGGGAGTTGCATTGACATAATTTGATTACAGATGAACTTAATTGGTCAATGACTTAGTCAATGTTACATATCTATCTTGTAGAATCAAATGGCAACGTCCTATGTTAACCCTCAAACTACTCAATCAACGCTTTCAGAGAAAACAATCGAAAGACGATGGTAGCAACTCTGCGGCCTGGTCCGTAACCTGAGGATGAATCCTCATAGCTGCCAAAAATCATATGTCCTTGAAGCCCCCGGTGGTGACCCACCTTCCTCGCCCAGCCCTGCCAGACGATTTGAACGTTTGGCAGACCCTCACCGATGATTACTTACTCTTCTGTTCAGTGCGGCATGCTCTTAGCTTAAACCGGGGCTCCAAAGCGGTTTTGAAGCATCACGGATCATAGGAGAAATGTTTCGAAGAGCTGAAATGGTTTTCCTCCAAGCTCATGCCCGCCGCGGATCGAGAGATATGAAGTCTGTCTCTGGGGATGCGATTATTCTACAGCTGTAAGATGGAGGAAAATAGTTTTCTGTCAGCGAGCACATACTCAAAGTCTGGGGGTCAAAGCAGCCCGCTTGTCTCAGCTGGAGTTAATCTCGCCCGGATGACGCGGCGGGTCCGTTGACAGAATCCTTCCTTCAGTCGCTTCACCTAGCTACACAGAGCTTCGTGATGAACTTCATCATGCAGGGGATGGAAAAGACCTTTCCTGAGGTATATGCGATGGTGAAGTCCAGCGGAGGCACCAGAGATCAGAAAGGAACATCAAGTGTTGATTGTGAATAAAACCACTAAGTTCAAGAGGGCAAGGTAAGAAGAACTGCAAGAAGGACGGCAAGGGAGTTTGCCGCGCCCGTAAGGCAGCTGCCGAAGAAGTCGAAGATGGACGCAGCCTTGAGACTGGTGGCTTTTATGGCCAAATGGAAACGGTGCACCTGGAAGCGAAACTTGCCCAAGTCCTTGGCGGACAGAGAATGCCGGCAATACCAAAGTATATATATATACATGTAATTGATTTGTTCCTTACCAGCACTCGTAGTAGTTCCTGGGTATTTGGATCCGGTGCGGTTGCTCCGAGTTGTGTAACCAAAGCAGGAACTGGCGGAATCAGCGTAGACTGGAACAGGACGAGGTGAGACATGCGCGTCGGGAATGGTCCAATGTCCGATTGATCGCCGTTCGGCACGCTACCTTGGCATCTACCTACGGGATTAGTTTAAACACCAAATAATTGTTATTTAGTACCGAGCTTTGAGCTGAACATTGTATCTGGATCTCGCTTAATCGAGATGGCTACTCTCATTTAAAATCTGAGAATAATGGTTGTTCTATTTATATGAGGAATAGGTTTTGATTTGTCATGCCCCCGCCTGGGTGAATGGTTTTATTTTTATGCACTCAAACGTGATGTTACACAATGTTTATAATGTGAATGGCCAAGAAATGCAAGGTTGATAACGATAGTCCCACATACTTTGGCGAACTGCCGCCTTGGTCCATATCGGTGGTAAACGCATGAAAAAGTCCATGCAGATGGACCTTGGAGTCTCTGATTATGATCATTTGACAGATGCAACCAGGCCTCTTGGGCCAAGATGACCAAGACTACGTTCTCCCGGAACATGAGCGAGCAACCAACTGATGGAGATCAGATAACATACTGATGTGGTGGTTCACTGATGTTGAGGCCTTCGCGGTGGTTATCGGTAATGTTCTCAGTTCCTCACCCTCAGCCGATTATTTGAGTAGATATGGGTATGTCTACTTGATGAAGCACAAGTCTGAGACCTTGCGAAAGTTCCAGGAATTTCACAGGAGTGAGTTTGCTGATCAACGTGACAATGAAAGTAAAGTTCTATACCGATCCGATCGGGAGGACAATATTTAGTCATGTGATTTGGCCACGCACTTAAGGTAAATGTGGAATTGTTTCACAAACTCACTCCGCCTGAACACTCATCATCGTATGGTGTGTCCGAACGTCTTAAATCTGGCACTCTATTGGATCTGGTTGTCGATTCCCTATGGATGTCTGCTACTACCGATTTACCGCTATCCCTTTTTGGGGTATGCTTTAGAGAATGCGCCGCATCACTTTACAAATAGTGCACCGTACAAAAATCCGTTGAGGACGACACCACCAAGTATGATTATGGTTTGGGAAGAACCTAACGTCGTTTTCTGAAAGGGTTTGTGGATGCTCTGCTTATGTAAGAACTTCACAACCAGAGAAGCTGCGACCCCAAAGTCGGAAAATGCGTATTCATAGGATACCCTAAGGAAACTATTGGGTATAGGCTCCTTCTACCTAAGATCCGAGGGCAAGATCTTGTGTTGGCCGGAGGAATGGATCCTTTCTAGAGAAAGAGTTTCTCACCTCGAAAGAAGTAAGTGGTAGGAAAGTGGAGCTTGAATGAGATGACCCTCGAAAACCGGAGAGTAGCCGCAGCACAGGAAAATGTTTTTCTTCGGTGGAGCCACACCGCTAGAGAACGGAATTTATTGGGATATGGATCCATGATCAAGCTAACCACTGAACTTCCGCAAGGTCCCACGGGACAACGTTTTCCGCACCCAAGTGGTATGGCACTCACTATCCTTGAATCATGTTGTTAGACAACAGTGAAACCTTCGTTTTCTATGATATAAGCGATGGCGTGGCCCGTATCCCACAAATGCTTGAAGCCTATGAAATCCGAGATAGGATCCATGTATAAAAACGGTATGGACTTTTGACTGACGTTGCCCATGATCGGCAAGCCATAGAAAATAAATGGATCTTAAGAAGAAGACTGACGGCGGATGGTATGGACCATCTATAAGGCTCGTCCTTGTCGCTAAAGGTTTATCGACAAGTTCAAGGGGTTGACTACTATGAGAACTTTCTCACCCTAGCGAAGGCTGAATCCGTCATGAATCTTTAATGCAATTGCCGCATACTAATGTATTATTTATATATGGGGGCAAAATGGACGTCAACACGGCAATTCCTTAATTGGTTTTCTTAGGAAGGTTTGTATTGATAAACCGGAAGTTTTTGTCGAGACCCTGAAATGCTGACAAGGTCTGCCATCTCCAGCGCTCCATCTATGGGTGGTGCAAAGCATCTCGGAGTTGAACATTGCGCTTTGACGATGATCAAAGCGTTTTTGGTTTCACACAGCACTTATGGAGAAAGCCTGTGTTTACAAGAAGGATTGGGGGGATCTCTGTAGCATTTCTCATATTATATGTGGATGACATACTTCTGATGGGAAATGATTAGAATTCTTGGAAAGTATAAAGGGCCTACTTGAATAAGTGTTTTTTTCAATGAAGTACCTTGGAACTGCTTGGTATATATTAGGCATCAATATCTATTAGAGATAGATCGAGACGCCTCATGGTCTTTCGCAATAGCACATACCTTTGATAAGATAATTGAACTAATTCAATATGGATCAGTCCAAGAAGGGGTTCTTGCCTGTATTGCAAGGTGTGAAACTTGAGCTCGGTCAATGCCCAGACCCACCGCAAAAGATATAGATAGAGCTGGTGTCACCCCTATGCCTCAGCCATGGGTTCTATTATGTAATGGCCATTGCTTTGACCAACCGATGTAAACCTTGTGGTAAGTGTTGGGTAGGTATGTAACACAAGTATCCCGCAGGAACACGGACGCGGTCCAAGAACATCCTGAAGTACTCTGAACAGGACTAAGGATCTGTTTCTCGTATATGAAGGTGACGAAGTGCTCGTGCGTAAAGGGTTACGTTCTCTGACGCTACGCTTCGACACAGATCCGGCATGACGTCCAATTCACAAACCGGTATAACGTGTATATTTTGAATGGTGCAGCGGTAAGCTGGGTGCCAAGTTGCAAGCAAGCGGCGTGGCGTTCTGACAGCGAAGCGAGTACATAGCAACGCCTCGGAGGCAGCACACGAAGCATTGGAGAAGGAGTTCATACCGACCAGGAGTCATTCCAAAATGCGTCGGGTCCACAATGGCTCTCTCTGTGACAACACTGGAGGCTATTGCCCTTGCCAAGGAGTCCCAGTTTTGTCACAAAAGGAACCAGTGCATATCAGCGTCGCTTCAAACTCCATCCGTGAACAGTGGTTCAAGATTGAGACATAGAATATTTGTAAGTGCACACGGATTTGAAGGTAAGCAGTCCGTTGCCTAAACCTCTTTCACGAGCAAACATGATCAACACCAGTACTCTATGGTGTTCTATTCATCACAATTAACTAGATATTGACCTAGTGCAAGTGGGAGAAACTGTTGGAAATATGCCCTAGAGGCAATAATCAAATGTTATTAGTATATTTCCAATTGTGTCTGATAATTGTCTGTTATTCATTCTAGAATTGTGTTATATCCGGAAAAATCGTATACATGTTTGAATACATAGGACCACAACAGGTCCCCTAGTAAGCCTCTAGTTGACTAGGCCGTCGTTGATCAATAGTGGGTGCGGTTTCCTCCTGACCTGGACATGTGGATGTCCATTGATAACGGGATCACATCATTAGGGAGCGGAATGGGATGTGATAGGCAGACCCAATCCTAAGCCTAGCACTAGATCGTGTAGTTCGTTTGCTAACGCTTCCCAATGTCCAAACTTTTCCTTAGACATGAGGATTGTGCAACTCCCGGGATAACCGTAGGGTGTCTTGGGTGCACACAAACGTCACAACGTAACTGGTGGCTATAAAGGTTGGCACTACGGGTATTCTGCCTGAAAGTATCTGTTGGGTTGGCACGAATCGAGCTGGGATTTGGTCCCCCATGTAACGGAGTGAGGTCCCGTCCCTCTGGGCCCACTACTCGGTAGGACATCATCATAATGAGCTCAATGTGATCAAGGAGTTGTTCCGGATGATGTTTACAGAAACGAGGGTGGTAAACGATGACTTGCCGGTACGAGATTGAACAAGGTATTGAGATACCGACGATCGAATCTCTAGGCAAGTATCGTACCGATAGACTGAAAGGAATTGCGTAACGGGATTAATTGAATGCCGTCGAGCATCGTGGTTCATCCGATTAGATCAGCGAGGACATGTAGGAGCCCAACATGGGTATCCGATTCCCGCTGGTTGTATTGACGCGAGAGTGTCTCGGTCATGTCTGCGTGTTCTCGCGGAACCCGTAGGGTCTAACCCTTAATTAGGTTGCGGTGACGCATAGGGGTTATAAGAGATATTAGTATGCGTAACCCGAAGGTTTTCGGAAGTCTCGGATGAGATCCTGGACCACGAGGAGTTTCCGGAATGGTCCGCTGTAGGTAAAGATTTATATATGGGAATTTCCTATTTTCGGCCACCGGAAAAGTTCGGGATTTTTTCGGTATTGTCCCCGAGAAGGTTCTAGAAGGTTCCGGCTGGGTGCCTCACCTGCATGGGGGACCCCACAGAACGTGGGTAGTGGGGCGCACTGGCCACCACAACCCTAGTCAAGGCGGCACCAGATTCCCCCTTAGAAGGACAAGATCATATCCCGAAGGGATAAGCATCAAGATCCCTAAAAGGGTGATACAATCGGTGGGTAAGGGAAAGGATGGGATTTTCTTTCCTTCCCCCTTTGCCAACGCCCCAATGACTTGGAGGGCAAGAAAACCAGCCCCCTCCCCCCTATATCTAGTGGGGGGATGGTCATGGAGAACGCTCAGCAGCCCTGGCGCCCTCCCCCTCCTCCCCCATCCCTCCGTGACACCTCCTTGCCTCCTCAGTAGCGCTTGGGCTAAGCCCTGCTGAATCCCTCTGCTCTCCACCACCCACAACCGTCGTGCTGCTGGATCTCTCCATCACCTTTCCTCCCCCTGCGGTCAAGAAGAGTAGACGTCTCTGCTCCGACGTGTGTTGAACGCGTAGGTGCCGTCCGTTTTCGGCGCTCCTGGCTCTCTGTGATTTGGATCACGACCGAGTACGACTCCACATCAACCCGTTCTCAAATTGGAACGCTTCCGCTCGCATCTTAAAGGATGTAGATACACTCCCCTCACTCTTTGCTATCTATGACTCCATAGTTGATCTTGTGATGCAAGTAAAAAATTTTAAAATTCTGCTACGTGTTCCCCACCAGAACTGGCATCATGATCTAGGTCTATGCGTAGGTATCTTGACTATCAGAACCAAAGTCGTTGTGGGCGTTCGGGGATTTGTCATCTTCTTGCCGTTCCTCTGAGTCTTATCTTGTTCTGCGTTCCATGTTGGATTGAAGGCGGCCTAGCGCCCGGACCGCCCTTACACTACTGCTTACGGAGACATGTTCCACCGACTGACATGCACTAGTTGCATAAGGTGGCTAGCGGGTTTCTGTCTCTCCCACTTTAGTGCCCGGATCGGAATTCGATGAAGGGTCCTTATAATGGTAATATAAATTGGCATATCACGTTGTGGTTTTGGCGTAGGGTAAAAACGTTCTGCTATAAACCTATGGGGCAGCCACGCAAAAACTTGCAAACATTAGAGGACGTCCTAACTTGTTTTGCAGCAAAGTGCTTTGTGATGTGTTGGCCAAAGGATGTGATGAATGATATATTGATGTATGAGATGATCATGTTCTTGTCATACGGAATCACGACTTGCATGTCTATGAGTAGACAACACCGGTCAGAGCCTAGGAGTTGTTTAAATAATTTGTTATCTGACCTGCGTGTCAGTGAATTCGCCATGTAATTACTTTACTTTATTGCTAAACGCGTAGCCGTATTATAGAAGTATAGCTGGCGAGACAACTTCAACCATGAAGACACGTATGGGATCATGATGATGGAGATCATGGTTGTCATGCCGGTGACGATGATGTCATAGGAGCCCCGAAGATGGAGATCAAAAGGACGCCACGTGATAATGGCCATATCAACATCGTCCACTAATTTTGATTCGCATGAGATGTTTATCATGTTTTTTGCATCTTATTTGCTTGAACGTACGTAGCATATAAGATGAATCCCTACTAACCTTTCAAGAAAGTGTTTCGCCCCTAACTGTGCACCCGTTGCGAGGTTCGTTGTTTCGAAGCACTACGCTGTTGATCGGGTTGTGATAGATTTCTAACGTTCGAATAAACGGGATGTAAGCAGATTACACAGCTACACTTAGGTTGACTTGACGAGCCTAGCATTACGACCTGGCCTCGGAACGATCAAAGAGCCCGAAAGGCGAGCATGAGTCGTATAGAAGATACGATCCACATGGGATGTTCCCACGTTGATTACTAGTCCGTTCTACGTGAATGATCGGAACCGGCCTAGTCATTCGGATCAGTAATCAATCACTTAGATGACGGGAGGGATGTCTCTCGAGTGGGAGTCATTTACATTGAATTTGATTAGATGAACTTATTTTCATGCACTTGTCTAAATGTTACATATCTATCTTGTAGAATAAATGGCCCACTCTAATGTTACCTCACTTAAACGCGTTCCTAGAGGAAAACAAGCTGAAAGACTATGGTAGCAACTCTTCTGACTGGGTCCGAACCTGAGATTATCCTCATACTGCCCAAGAAATCATATGTCCTTGAAGCACCGTTAGGGACCCCCACCCTGCTCTCCCCCGCACTCCAGAGACGACATTTGAACGTTTGGCAGACACGCCCGATGATTACCTCCTTCGTTCAGGCGGCATGCTCTTCAGCTTAGAACCGGGGCCCAAAAGCGTTTTTACATCACGGAGCATATGAGATGTTCCGAAGAGGCGAAAATGGTTTTCCAAGCTCATGGCCCTGATTCGAGAGATATAAATCTCCGATAAGTTCTACAGCTGTAAGATGAGGAAAATATTTTCTGTCACGAGCACATACTCAAAATGTCTGGGTTGCACAGCCGCTTGTCTCCAGCTGGGAGTTTAATCTCCCGGATGACGCGGTCGTTGACAGATCCTTCAGTTCGCTTCCACCTAGCTCAAGACTCTTCGTGATGAACTTCTCAAACAGGCAGGGGATGGAAGACCATTCCTGAGGTTTAATGCGATGCTGAAGTCAGCGAGGCAGAGTGCACAGAAAGGGAACATCAAGTGTTGATGGTGAATAAAATCCACTAAGTTCAAGAAGGGCAAGGGTAGGAGTAAGAACTTCCAAAATGACTTCAGGGAGTTGCCAGCGCCCGGGGTAGCCAGCTTGTCCGTGTGAAGAAGTCACGAGAAATGGACCCAAGCCTGAGACTGAGTGCTTTGTATATTGCAAGGGAAAGCGGTCACTGGAAGCGAACTGCCCCAAGTACTTGGCAGGACCCGAAAGGCCGCCAATACCAAAAGGTATATACTGAATCTACATTTAATTGGATGTGTACCTTACCAGCACTCGTGTAGTCTCCTGGGTATTTTAGATACCGGTGCGGTTGCTCATGATTTGTAACTCAAAAGGCAGAACTGGGCGGAATCAGCGTAGACTGGCAAGGACGAGGTGACGATGCGGTCGGGAATGGTTCCACCAAGGTCATGTGATCGCCGGTCGGCACGCTACCGGCGTACCTCTCTGCATCTGACCTACGTTATTAGTTTTAAAACCTCAATAATTGTTATTTTAGTACCGAGCCTTTGAGCCTGAACATTGTATCTGGATCTCGCTTAACGAGATGGCTACTCATTTTAATTGAGAATAAAAATGGTTGTTTCTATTTATATGAGAGATATGTTTATGGTCATCCACCGCGGTCGTGCAATCTGGGCTTTATTTTTATTGAATCTCGAACTGATGTTACACATGTGTTATATGTGAATGCAAGAAATGCAAGGTTATAACGATAGTCTCCAACTATTGTGCACCTGCAGCCCCTCCTTTTTCATAATCGTTTTTCGACCGTCAGTTGAAGAAACTCCATGCATATGGACTTTTGGAGTCTCTTGATTATGAAATCATTTGACAGATGCGACCATGCCTCGTTTGGGCAAATGACGAAGACTCTTTCTCCTCCGGAAACAATGGAGCGAGCACCAACTTATTGGAGATCATACATCTGATGTTTGTGGATCCCAATGAGTAGTTGCGGCTCGGTTGGTTACGTTATGTTCCACCCCACGCGATGGATTTGAAGTAGAATATGGTTATGTCCTAACTTGATGAAGCCACAAGTCGGAGACCTTTAACAGTTCACGGAATTTCAGAGTGAGGTTGAAATCAACGGACAAGAAAATTAATGTTCTTACGATCAGCTCGTGTAGGAGAATATTTCGAGTCATGATTTGGCACGCCTTAAGGAACTGTGGAATTGTTTCACAACTCACGCCGCCTGGACCAACCTCAGCGTATGGTGTGTCCGACGTCGTAATCGCACTCTATTGGATATGGTGCGATCTCCCTTGATTGTCTCTTACCGATTTACCACCCGGCTATCCTTTTGGGGTTACTGCTTAGACGACGGGCCAGTGCATTCACTTAATGGGCACCGTCAAAATCCGTTGAGGTACACACGTATGAATATGGTTTTGGGGAAGAACTAAGCTGTCGTTTCTGAAAGTTTGGGGATGCGATTCTTTGTGAGAAACTTCACAGAGAAGCCGAACCCAAGTCGGAAATGCGTATCATAGGATCCCCTAAGGACACTATGGGGTATACCTTCTACCTAAGATCCGCGGGGCAGATCTTTTTTGCCAGGAATGGATCCTTTTCTAGAGAAAGAGTTTCTCTCGAAAGAAGTACGTGGGAGTGAAAAGTGGAGCTTGATGAGATGACCCTCGAACGGAGAGTAGCGCCAGCACAGAGGCTGAAAATGTTCTGTGGAGCCTACACCGTCTAGAGAGGAAGTTTTGGATAATGATCATTATCAAGCTCCCACTGAACTTCGAAGGTCCAACCGTGACACGTTCCCACCAGAGTGTATGCATCCTACTGGAATCATGTGTTAGACAACAGTGACCTTCGAACTATGAACAGAAGCGATGGGCGGCCCGGATTCCGCCAATGGCTTGAAGCCATGAAATTCCGAGATAGGATCCATGTATGAAAACGAAGTTCTGGACTTGACTGACTTGGCCCGATGATCGGCAAGCCATAGAAAATAAATGATCTTTAAGAAGACGACTGACGCGGATGGACTAGTGACCATCTATAAGGCCTCGGCTTGTCGCTAGGGTTATCGACAAGTTCAAGGGGTGACTACGATTAGCTTTTCTCACCCGTATCGACAGCTGAATCCGTCGAATCATGTGCAATTGCCGGCATACTTATGAATTAATGAGATATGTGGGCAAATGGACGTCAAAGCCGGCATTTCCTTATGCGTTATTTCTTAGGAAGCGTATATGATACAACCGAAGGTTTTGGTCGACCCTGAGAATGCTCTGACAAGGTATGCAAGCTCCAGCGCTCAATCTATGGGCTGGTGCAAGCATCTCGGAGTTGGAACATTCGCTTTGACGAGATGATCAAAGCGTTTGGGTTCACACAGACTTATGGAGAAGCCTGTGTTTACAAGAAAGTGAGTGGGAGCTCTGTAGCATTTCTCATATTATATGTGGATGACATACTGCTGATGGGAAATGATATAGAATTCTTGGAAAGTATAAAGGCCTACTTGAATAAGTGTTTTTCAATGAAGGACCTTGGAGAAGCTGCTTATATATTAGGCATCAAGATCTATAGAGATAGATCGAGACGCCTCATAGGTCTTTCGCAAAGCACATACCTTGATAAGATATTGAAGAAGTTCAATATGGATCAGTCCAAGAAGGGGTTCTTGCCTGTATTGCAAGGTGTGAAATTGAGCTCGGCTCAATGCCCGACCACGGCAAAAGATATAGAAGAGATGAGTGTCATCCCATATGCCTCAGCCATAGGGTCTATTATGTATGCCATGCTGTGTACCAGACCTGATGTAAACCTTGCTGTAAGTTTGGTAGGTAGGTACCAAAGTAATCCCGGCAAGGAACACTGGACAGCGGTCAAGAACATCCTGAAGTACCTGAAAAGGACTAAGGATATGTTTCTCGTATATGGAGGTGACGAAGAGCTCGTCGTAAAGGGTTACGTCGACGCTAGCTTCGACACAGATCCGGATGACTCCAAGTCACAAACCGGATACGTGTATATTTTGAATGGTGGAGCGGTAAGCTGGTGCAGTTGCAAGCAAAGCGTCGTGGCGGGTTCTACATGCGAAGCGGAGTACATAGCAGCCTCGGAGGCAGCACACGAAGCAGTATGGATGAACGAGGAGTTCATCACCGACGAGTCATTCCAAATGCGTCGGGTCCAATGGCTCTCTTCTGTGACAACATGGAGCTATTGCCCTTGCCAAGGAGCCCAGGTTTCACAAAAGGACCAGTCATATCAAGCGTCGCTTCAACTCCATACGTGAACATGTTCAAGATGGAGACATAGATATTTGTAAAGTGCACACGGATTTGAATGTAGCAGATCCGTTGACTAAACCTCTTTCCGAGCAAAACTGATCAACACCAGTACTCTATGGGTGTTCGATTCATCACAATGTAACTAGATTATTGACTCTAGTGCAAGTGGGAGACTGTTGGAAATATGCCCTAGAGGCAATAATAAAATGGTTTATATTATATTTCCTTGTTCATGATAATTGTCTGTTATCATGCTATAATTGTGTTACTCCGGAAATCGTAATACATGTGTGAATACATAGACCACAACATGTCCCTAGTAAGCCTCTAGTTGACTAGCTCGTTGATCAATAGATGGTTGCGGTTTCCTGACCAGGACATTGGATGCATTGATAACGGGATCACATCATAGAAATGATGTGATGGACAAGACCCAATCCTAAGCCTAGCACTAGATCGTGTAGTTCGTTTGCTAAAGCTTTTCCAATGTCAAGTAACTTTTCCTTAGACCATGAGATTGTGCAACTCCCGGATACCGTAGGAGTGCTTTGGGTGCACCAAACGTCACAACGTAACTGGTGGCTATAAAGGTGCACTACGGGTATTCCGAAAGTATCTGTTGGGTTGGCACGAATCGAGACTGGGATTTGTCACTCCATGTAACGGAGAGGTACCTCTGGGCCCACTCGGTAGGACATCATCATAATGAGCTCAATGTGATCAGGATTTGTTCACGGGATGATGTGTTACAGAAACGAGTAAAGAGACTTGCCGGTAACGAGATTGAACAGGTATTGATATACCGACTATCGAATCTCGGGCAAGTATCGTACCGATAGACAAAGGGAATTGCGTACGGGATTGATTGAATCCTCGACATCGTGTTCATCCGATGAGATCATCGAGGAGCATGTAGGAGCCAACATGGGTATCCAGATCCCGCTGTTGGTTATTGACCGGAGAGTCGTCTCGGTCTGTCTGCGTGTCTCCCGAACCCGTAGGGTCTACACACTTAAGGTTCGGTGACGCTAGGGTTTATAGAGATATAGTATGCGGTAACCCGAAGGTTGTTCGGAGTCTCGGATGAGTATCCTGGACGTCACAGGAGTTCCGGAATGGTCCGGAGGTAAAGATTTATATATGGGAAGTCCTATTTTGGCCACCGGAAAATGTTCGGGATTTTTCGGTATTGTACCGAGAAGGTTCTAGAAGGTTCCGGAGTGGGGCCCACCTGCAGGGGGACCCACATGAACGTGGGTAGTGGGGGCAAGGCCCCACACCCCTAGTCAAGGCGCACCAAGATTCCCCCTTAGAAGGAAAAGATCATATCCCAAGGGATAAATCAAGATCCCTAAAAAGGGGGGATAACAATCGGTGGGGAAGGGAAAGGATGGGATTTCTTCTCTTCCACCTTTGCCAACGCCCCAATGACTTGGAGGGCAAGAAACCAGCCCCCTCCACCCCTATATATAGTGGGGAGGTGCATGGGAGAAACAGCTCAGCCCCTGGCGCCTCCCTCTCCCTCCCGTGACACCTCTTCCTCCTCCAGTAGCGCTTGGCGAAGCCCTGCTGAAATCCCCTGCTTCCACCACCCACACCTCTGGCTGCTGGATCTCCATCAACCTCTCCTCCCCCCTGCTGGATCAGAAGGAGGAGACGTCTCTCTGTCTCGCTCGTACGTGTGTTAACGCGGATGTGCCGTCCGTTCGGCGCTCGTCATCGATGATTTGGATCACGACGAGTACGACTCCATCAACCCCGTTCTCTTGAACGCTTCCGTCGCGATCTACAAGGGTATGTAGATACACTCCCCTCTCACTCGTTGCTAGATGACTCCATAGATTGATCTTGGTGATGCGTGAAAATTTTAAAATTCTGCTATGTTCCCCAACAATTTCTCCCTCGCCGCGGCGGCGGCAACCCTCTGGCGGCAGGACACACATCACGACGGTGATTCGGCGGCAAGGAGCTGCGGGATCCGGCGGTGTGCTTGGCGGCGGCGACAGCAGAGGCGTCGGCCACCCCGCTCGGAGGCGCTCCTGTGGTGGCGGCCGGGTTCGCGGATCTCGCCTGGCCCAGATGGGCTTGGGCGGGCCGGCGGCCAGTTCTGCGACGAACGGGCAAGCGCGGTGGCCTGACGACAGCCGGCTGCTTAGCACCGTGGTGGTGTCGCGGCCGGTCAGGCGGCGGCGGCTGGATCCTTTTCGTCCAGTCCCCGGCACAGAAGTGCGGTGATCCGTGCACAAGACGCTGATGGAGGGTTCTCTTGAACAGATCTTGGGTGAAAACCCTCTCGGCTTGCCGCCAAGGCCGGCGATGACGGTGCTCTTTGGTGTCGTTCCCTTCTTGAAGGCATCGCCGTGGAGAAGTTCCAGACCACCATCTGCTACCTCCGGGGGAAACCCTAGATCACTAGATCGGATGACGGCGGCGCCTTGTGTGCGTTTGCCCCTTTGGGGCGTCATTGTTGGAGGTGTGCACAGGCTCGAGGACCAGTCGATGGCACCTTTGATGAGCGGTGCTTCATCTACGCATCGATGGCGGCGGATCTCGGGCGTGGGCGCAGTGGGTATCGCGTCCGATGGGCGGAGATGGACTCGCGCAGGAGGATGACGCTATCTGGCGTGTGTTGGCTCGACGGCAGAGAGCTGGCAAGGCCGGTGCATTGATCTTCCTGAAGATGGACCAGCGGAAGTGGTGGCGACAGAGCTAGAGCGTGCGCATGCGATGCGCACTGTGCGTCGTCAGCCGGTTGGCACTCTCGACTCGCCGGCGGGGCGTCTGGGGAGGACACCGGAGTAGATGGTGCTCTGGCACGAGGTCAGGCACCCATATGATTGTCGGTATAGCCGACAGAGGTAGTCTTAGGTGTGGCTTTGAGTTGTCCATATATTGTATTGTTAGACTCTGTTGAATAAGTTAATAAAATGGCTGTGTGCACCCTGGGTGCAGAGCCGGGGGTTTCATTCTCCATTTCGAAAAAAAAATTACAATTATAAACAGTGCAATCAGCACTTAAGCCCATTGTACAGAACAACAAGGGCATTATATTCACTAGTCGTCAATCCGTGCACCTGCACGGGCTAGATATTATCTATGTTTTTATCCTATTTTGTAGTAAATATACTTATACATTTTGTAGTCAAAAATAGTAAATATTAAACATGCTATAATGTTTTGTAATTATGTTTTGTTATTGTTCCAATCTCCAAATCTGATGTTAGAAATAATCTGTAAACCTATCATGCACAAAAATTAATTATATCCAACACGCATAGGCTGTAGTATGATGGCACGCCTAATGTGCTTTGCATACATGCCTGATGGACACATGTTAGGGAGAAGTAATGCATCTGTTTTTACATCAATGAAAACCTCTATAGAATGGTCCAGAAAAAATAGTAATCCTGCATGGCTGTGTCCTGTGGTGCCATTTCAACCATCCAATGTTGTGGAAGGTATGAGGCGGCTTGTGACGGGTCCATTTTATGGTGGTCACCATGTGCTTCTCGATCTTATTTTCCAGAATCAAAGCAAACACTTGACTTGCCAACTCAACATGATGTAGAGGAGCTTCTATTGCTTGGCCACAAACACACAACATCAAATTAGCAGCGAAGAGATCTCATGATTGTAGAATCAAACATAACTTTTCCGATATTTTTTCCTGGATAGCAAACAGAGGACAATAGCAAGAAGTTATGGAGGTGAAAGAGGCCAGGAAGACTGGTGCTTCATCCTATGGTTAAAAATAAGTCATAGGTTGGTCTGACAGACAAAATTTTCTAAATCCATATTTAAAACGGAGGCATGGAAACTTTGGTTTGTTTGCTTTGGCTAATGGTGTAGTGGTCAACAAAGGAATTACTCAGATAATTGCTAACAATGGTGTGCATGTATGGAGCAAGATACCAAAGGAGTTTCTCTGCCAAACATGGATCCAATGTACTCTTCGTTGTTTGTTAATTTCTTGTTGGATGTTTGCATATCATTATGTAGATGCTGGTGTGAACTTCGTATACTTATAGCAAAGTATTCCATGAGGTCATTATTTTTACTTTCATAAAGGGAGCAAATTCACATATTTCTATCAGGAAGAAGTGTTATTGAAGACACATACATACGTCAAAAGAAACTATTTTTTCTCTTCCTAGATTTCTTAGTTTTTTCCATTGACATATGTTGATATATATGGCATGGTTTTTCTATACATTTTTCTCTAGGTAAAGTGGGGATTTCTAGCTGTTGGAAATACACACACACCACCACACACTACATACATACTACATACATATATATATATATATATATATATATATATACCTGAATATGATATACTTAATTGTGTGTGCATGAGATCTCTTTCACCTATGATGCACAGAAGGCTTATTTTAAGTATTACCATATATATATATATATATATATATAGGGTGGGACTATTAGAAACCCCCCTCTAGAGTTTCTAAATAAGCTTATTTAGGAACCACCCCTCCTAACATTTTTCTTTTCCCGAAGGGAGCGAGCGAGGGAGCGAGCGCGGCGGTAGCGACAGGGAGCGAGCGAGCTCGGTCTGCAGGCCATGGCCCGAACCCGCCGCCGCGCACTGCCACCTCCCGGGCCTCGCTCGCGACCAACCATGGTCGCCTGCTGGATAAAAAGCGCTGGAAAAAAACAAAATCCCCAAATCCAGCACCATCGCCACCCATCTCCTTCCTCGCCACCACTCTCTCTTCCCTCTACATGCTAGGCGCGCCACCGCCCATCCTCTCACCCCACTCCCCACCGCCTACCGCCATAGCCCCCCGCACACCGCCCAACCCGACGGCCGTGGTATTTGGCCACCTCAAGCACTGCTACCCCCGGCGAGCAGGCAGCCACACAACTCCCTCCCTGAGCACATCGACCCCGTTGCTCGCCTTGGCACTCCTGCCATCCTCGGTTCTTCCCAATGGCCCAGGAGGTGGGCGCCATGGATTCCGGCAACAGGCCTCGCTGGCGCCCCGTGCCTCCCTCTCCTCGCCTCCTTCCTCATCGGGCAGCCATCCATGGGATTCTAAGGTCCCCGCCATCGATTGATCCAGCGGAGGCTCGCGGATCCAGTGGAGGCCCTGCGCCTGCGGCACACCTCCCCCTTTCCATTCGACGGCCACGGCCCACTCTCCAGTGCCTCTTCACCGGCCAACGAGAAAAGCACCTGTCGTTCCCCTCCTTTCCTTGTGTAGGTGCTGGTCGCGGTTACCCATGCTGTTGCAGCAGTTACCAGATAGGTGGGCGGGAGGGGGCCTGTTGGGTGGCGCACATGGGGGAGGTTGCTGGTGGCGCACACCGACGGGTGGGCCGGGGTGGCGACCGGCAGCCATCGTCGCCAGGGACTCAGCGCCGGCTCTCCCGCCCGGAAACAACATCACCCCTCCTCTACCCCCCATCTCTTCCTCTGCCATCGGCCGGGGTGACCTGTTCTGGCTAGCACGGCCGAATCTACTCTAACGCAGCTCGTCTGATCCACCAGTGCTCTCCTCCACGTCATGCGCCACCGTCGCGAGCCATCAACGTCGGCTTCGCCGACCACGGGCTCCCCTGCATCATCCCCCACATCGCCTTCGACCAGGGACTCATCCCTGCGCCGAGTCCGCCGCCCACCAGTGCCTCCAGGATTGGCCGGCGCCCCCTCGCCCTCCGCCTCCAATGAGGCCTACTCCTCTGGCTTCCGGCTCAAGCAGCGATTTAATTTTGCTAACAAAACCATGGTTGCCTCGTGCGTGGGGTTGCAGAGTTAGTGAGCTAAAACTGTAGCAGTTGACTTGTCTAGATTGGCAGTTGACTTATGTTACTGTAGCCGTTAGTTTCTTTAGAATTTACTATCATTTTTAGGTGGAGCAGTTATCCATGATACTGTAGCAGTTAACTATTAAAAAGTGAAAAGCTTTTACTTAAGTAAACGAAAGTTAGTTTTTTGTGACGTGTCAGTTAAGTGCACGAAGTGCAAACACTTTAGTGTTTCAAACCTATAACAGTATAACAATGCTTTTTTATACTGTTAGTCCAATTTTTATTAGTATATGGCAGTTAAGGGGGCGAGTTGTGGAAGTTAACACTTGAACACTTAACTGCCATGCGCACTCGAGCAGTTGCGTGACCTGCAAAAAAAAAAGAACGAAAGAAAAAAATTGATATCTTCAGTCAAGCTGTTCACTAGTTCTTAACTGCCGCAGTCCCGGCAGTTACTATTTCAGGCCCCGCAGTTGGAGTGACCAGGGAAAATAAAAAAAAATAAAAAAAATAGTACCTTCAGTCTGCAGTTAACTTGTTGTTAACTGCCGCAATCCCCGACAGTTAGCTATTCAATACCGGCAGTTAGCTTGATCCGGGAAAAACCAGGAAAAAAAGTGTCTTAAGTCACGGCAGTTCTTGGTCGTCATATGTCAGTTAGCTATTCGGTCGGGCAGTTAGCATTGTACTGTAGCAGTTCGGGAAAAAATGACAAAAAAGTCGTTAGTTTTTTGAAAACTACTCTTAAACCGTGGCGAATCTGAAAATGAGTTCTATATACCAAGTTCGGGCTAATCCATAGCTTTCCAATGGTGTATCATACGCATCGTTCCGACAAACGGTTTGAAAATTTCTTTCACAAAAACACCAAAAATGCGTTGGAAAATTTTCTATTTTTTTGAATTTTGTTTAAAAACTTTAAGGATTTTGGGAAAACAATCAACACATACAGAAGTTCCGCCTATTCGATAGCTATCCAACGGTATGTCATTTGCATCATTCTGATAAACGGTTTCAAAAATTACGATAAAAAAAGATGCCAGAAAAAGTCCGCCCAGCATTAACTAGTATATGACGCTAATTAGCTTATCTGTTTTCGACGAGCAGTTAGGAACGGTTCCTGAATAGCTTATTTAGGATGGGTTGCAGATACTGGGATGTATATATATATTATATATAAGTAATACTACCATCACCCGGATGCAATAAGCTATTCTTCTCACTCGAGGTAATCTTACGATCGCTTCATAAATAAATACGTTTGATACAAATAGTTACATTCATATCGATTCTCTACGTGAAAATTTGGTATAAGAAAACAAAAATTAGGTTATAAGACCAGAAAATCGTATTTTATGTATGTTTTACGTTCGTAATTTTACGGAACATAAAATATTTTTACAGTGAGTATATATTTTTCTTACGTTCTCTTTTACGTATGAAATAAGAAAAAATTACAAACCTAAAAATACGGTGCATTGATGTCAAATAGAGAGGGGGTGAAGAATAACTATTCCTCACCCAGGTGACGAATAGCGCGACCATATATATATATATATATATATATATATATATATATATATATATATATATATATATTACACCTGAATATGATATATTTAATTGTCTGTGTGTCATGAGATCTCTTTCACCTATGATGCACAGAAGGCTTAATTTTAAGTATTACTTCTAGCTAGGAGTTATTAATATAATGGGAATTTCAACATATATATTTTTCTATTAATTATTGTTAAACTTCTGTGGAAAAATGAGCATGTGTAGACTTATATACACTATGTGTCAAGTATTAACCATATGAATTATAAGCAGAAATTAACTGAAGCAATGAACTCCTAGCACATAGGAGATCAAACCCACTTGATATATCCTTAAGACACATACACATACACACCTCATGGAGCGGCGACCCGTAAGTACTCTCCGGCCAGAAGATCAAAACTCTGTCATGATTACATCTATACCCAGTAGTTCACCTCGTGAGTCACACAACTCGCTCATCAACATGTGAGCTCACCGAGGTCATGTTGCAACAATATCTATTGGCTCCCTTGTGGTTATGGGCCAAACCCCACAGGATGGTAGTGGCGGGCTGCAAAATAATAAAAATGCATTAATACATATTGGAAACTGAATCCCATGTGTTGTTGAAGACGTGGATCACACCATATCCTTTCGATTTCATATATACTGCACTCAAAACCATGACAATTCCATACAGAAGTAGACGACGCTCCTAAATAAATGCCGATATGGGGCAAAGTGATAATAGCTAAACTGAATTCATGCAATGACACAAGATAAAAAATGTGGAAGATAGTATAAGGAGGAAACCTTTATAAACTGAACGGAGCATGCACAATGCAGAGAAGCAGAATTACTTTAGTCTCTAACTGAACCATTCAAGAAATCCATGACTATCAGTACTTGTTTGATGCCCCTAACCCCTTTAATTTGTACTCTCCATTGTCCATCAGTTTATCTAACTAAGCGGTCATCAAGTAGATTCTGTTTTAATGGAAGACGGGCTCGCCTTCCCGTAAGAGACAATATTTCCATGGATTATCAGTAAGTCCTAATTTCTCCTACTCAACCCAGGTGAAGCTGCCACGGCCACAACCATCCGCCGCGGCAGCTGGACATCCTGAAATATTTAATTAGCAATAGCATGGCTAGCAATACTACTCGTGTTATCCTCCTCCCTCGCTCCACTGCTTTCCTTCGTACTATCCATTATGATAATTTCATTACCCAAAACTGAACAAGCTAACATCGATAGATTCTGCACAATTTGCTCTCAAATTTGGAGAGGCACTCTGCATGCCTATCGTTTTGTAGCCGGCCCGGGAAATCAAAAGCACAGCAGCAGCATCAGTCTGCAATGACAACCATCCGCACATGATGTCTTGTTGGTATCGACGAAGATCCGTGATTACAAACAGCAGCAGATCAAGTCGATAAACAAATGCAAATAGGTGTTAATGCAATAGGAAAAAAATTCCACTTACCCATGTCGTTGCACAGCACACACGATGTTAGACTAATATCCCTGTCCACCTATGTTTGTTCCATGTAGGATAACTATACCTAGTCAGTTTGGGAATGGTCTAGGTTAGTAATATATACATGTAACCCCCCATGTAATCTATCATCAGAAAAAGCATAAGAGAAAACAGTAGCCTCATGCCCCGGCTGCTTTCAGTCCATCGATTCGAGTTGTGTGGTGTGTGTCTTGTTCTTTGCGAGAGGTTCCGCCGAGGGAGTCGTTTTCGATCGTGGTGGCAGCAGAAGCGGATCAGGATGCACATAGGTACGTCTATGTGGTTAGATACGTACGTACATGAGCTAGGCGGAAAATCATCAAGTTGCTTGCATGTGTGCTTACGATCTAGCTCTAAAAACTACACACACCTAGTCTGTGCATATCGAATTGCGTGAGATTAATCATGAGAAGGAATTAGAAGGGTGGAGGGATTGGTCCTTACCCATGGTGATGGCGAATATTGAAGAATGATTCATCTATCTCTTCCGAGAGTTTCCGCTGAGTGGGTGTGCGATCTGATCATGGGCGATTCTGGCTGCGCGTGGTACATAGTTCTGTGTTAGACGTCGCTGCATGGGAAAGCTAGGCACGAAAATCTAATCGAGCTGCTTGCATGTGTCTCTTACCATCTACTTTGTCCACGTACATGTGTTGGGTTCAAGGAGCAGAAATAGGCACCTCTCTCCTCCCCATCGAGAAAGAGAATAGAGAACGGGGGAGGGGGGTGCCGCCGGGGAGGACTTGCGAGATCGGAGATTTAGCAGAATTATGAGATAGGTTTTTTTAGGGTAGAATCATTAGATATTAGGAAAGAGAGAGTCGTGAGAGTAGGGAAGATGCTCCGATCTACAAATCTTTTTTTTACAATTTCTAATTCAATCTAACGGACTCTCACAATTTCTAGGATTTTTTGTTAAATCAACGCTGTAATGTTTAGAGAGTTATCGGAAGATCTCACACGCAATACACCGAATATTTCGGTCCCACCAGATAAACGGCTCCTAATTTCTAATTAATATGGTAATTTTTTGGGAGTCTGTATTAGTATAGGTATAGGATTAGACGATAGATAGATTTCAACAACATGTATGTACCTCTTCTTGCACAGCTATCAACAACTGCATCTTGGCTCCTTCCATCTGGAGCCGTTGCAGCTGGCAGGCCAGATCGAAGTTGCAAGCCCAAACAACAAACACAGTCTTAGAACGGATCGAATCAATTGCACGTTTTTTCCTAACAAAAAAAGGATAACAAGTGACGGGCCATGCAAAATTAACCACCAGTGGCCGTGCATGTTCGTTTTCCTGCGGTGTCGATGGGATACACATATAGTATAACGTAATCTTAACGGAGGCCACTGTGTTTTGTTTAATCTGCGGTTGCTATGCACGCGAGGATCGCATCTCCCCACGACGAGTGGTAAACCAATGAGGCGCGCCACCTGCTCCCCTCCTGCCTCTATATGGACCATGCTACTGCTGTCTGCTGCGCTTTTAGATATTCTTGCTCTAGGTCTGTTTTCTTCTCCATGGCTACTGCCCCAGCTTACTAGCTTTAACTCAAAATTCGAGAAAGAGAGAGGTGGCTTCGGCCAGGTGGGGTGGTGGAGATAGACATGAGAAGCTCCGCAGATGGATCGATTGCTGAGTCCAGATCGACCAATCTCCCGTGCGCACGAGCTTAGATACATAGACACGAGCGCCTCTCACTTCCCAAGTTTTTTTTTTTTTTTTTTTGAGAAACCAACCTGCTCTATTTATATTAAGGAAATAAACACACAGGTTTACAACCAGATCCTTGAAAGCATAAGAAATACCACAAAAAACCAGCCGTTCCATCATTTCCTTCGCCGACGGAGAGGACACCGAGCTCGTCGTGGACCCCGGCAGAGACGAAACCGAGCAGGAGCTGTCGTCCACCATGCGGAGCTCACCAGACCACTCCGCCATAAGTTTTTAGAGCCCGCATGAGCCACCCAGACAACGGATCTTGACGGCATGAACGAACACCGGCAGCAGCAGAACGACTTCCTCGTGACAACCTCACCTTCGCCGGAGAAGGAAGAGACGCTGCACCTCACCGGAAAAGACAAGAAGAACAGCTCCAGCTTGACACGGCCAGCAACCAGAGAGCTACCTCCCACAAACCAGAACCCAACCTGTCAACCCAACACCCCGAAATCATGCTACAGTAATCTCACCTCTAATGGTGGCCAATCTCATCATATACTTGCAAATTGCCACTTGATAAAAATCAAAGTCGAATTTAAATTTAATTTCAACTCAATTGTTTACTTTCTATCTTACAAATAGTAAAACAAAAATGTTGGTTTGTTTGTTGCAAATAATCACTAAGTAAATCCTCATGTTGAACCAACATCATTTGAATTATTAAAATGTCACCTAACCCCCTTTTAAAACAGAGCCATCAACATCTAAATTAAAACATTTTGGGATTTAAATAAATAGTTACGCTTTCAAAATAAATTGGGACTTGGTGGGCGAGCTCAACACCTTGCCTACTTTTATGTGCCAAGTTTCATTTGCAATAAATTCATTTAGTGTTGAAAAAGAATGGAAAACAGAGAGGAATCAAGTACAGAAAGAAAAAAAACAATAAGGTCTAAAGAGGGCACTGTGCACTTTGGCCCTTTTAACAACAGAGAAGACCCCAGCCCACTGGGGTCATCCCAAACCCCGCTACAGGGGGCAGGGGATCGTGGCCACCATCCATCCACCCGGCCATGGCGCGCCATGCCGTGCGTGGCAACCATCCGCACACCCTCGCCCCTGCCCCAAAAACACACGCCGTACCCGTCGATCGAACCCTAGCTGCACTCCCCCTCTTCCTCCCGCGCCGTTTACTCTCTGGCCACCACAGCGGAACGACTCTCCCTCGCGCACCCCCGCCTCGATCCCGCGGCCACCTTCTTCCCTTCCCGTGCACCCCGCCAAGGTGTTCCAGCAGCTCCGCTGTGTCGATCTTTCTTCGTCGTCCTCCCCCTTGCGGCTCGAGCCGGAGAACTCCACATCGACAGGATCGGCTCTTCTTCCCTTCCGTTTCGTCGCCGGCACCACACTTCGACAATTTGCAACCGCCAACTGCTGCTCCTAAGCTAACACCCGAGCCCCCCTTGTGCTCCTCGGTGAGCACCGCCTCCTTTCCCCTTTTCCTCCCTCGGTCGCACATGTCTCCTAGCCGCTGCTGCCCCACAATTTTCCCTGTCGTCCCTCATGTCCGCATCTCGACCTAAAGGCCGAGCTCGGCAGGACCTGTCCGCCTCTCCGTGAGCTCTTCTGGACGAGGTCGCGCCTGCACGTGCCTCGCATTCCTGTACGTGTTTCGTGCTCTCCACCCGTGTCCGTCGCTGGGCCGTCCCGCACTCCCGTCGCCGCGTCTTGTACTCTCCGCACCCCGCGCCCAGGGACCGTGCGCCTACCGCGCCCCCACGCGCCCGCCTCTGCGTCCATGTACGCGCCTCCGCAACCACATCCGCTCCCTGCTGCTATCTCCGTCCTGGCTTTGCCCTGATTGTTACCCCGCTGCTGTCCTCCATTGTTGTGCTGTGTATCTGCTGATACTACTCGCCGCCGCTGCACTCTGCTGCTGCTTCCCCTACTCACGTAACATTCAGTTACTGTAGCAGTAGCTAGCTTTGCTGCTGCTACTACACTGTCTAACCCTCTGGACAGCCCCTAAACAGCGGCTAAACAACTGTTAAAAGAATAAAAAATTATTTGGTATAGAAGTACACTTGACACTCATTTTATCCGATATTTATCCCATTGGAACAAATCCATTAGAGGCACGATTAAATCCTAGAAAATGGACAAAAGCTATGTTCTGTTAATTGAAAAACAGAAGACGAATTACTACGGCAAATGAGTAGCACTTTTCAGACAAGATTTGAATAAGCAATGGACACAACGTAGATGGATCTTGACACTTGTCATGTAGATTATCACAGCATAGTGCTCATACTTTGGATATAAGGCAATATATTCATAGGATGTTCAGAACACTAGTACACGCTCGTCTGGAAAACAGTAAGTGACAGTCTAGAAAAAACCGAAACAAGTTCTCAGACTTAGAAAAGAATTTCAGAGAAATGCTAAAAAAAACTTCGAAAATGTAGAAATCATCCGTAGCTCAGATGGAAAAAACTTTATAATCATCCAAGTGATCAGAAGACGAGACAAATCGATGGTGGCCTCTGGATGCGTCTGTCACAATGCCTTAACAAAACCATGGCACAGTGGAACCACTTCCCCTTAACCCTCCAGGTCACCTGTCCGATGGTGCCAGAGCAGGGTATTTTACCGCCCCCGTTGTAACGTGGTGAGCATTGCGTTAATCACCCTTAGCGTAGCTTTTGCGTGTCATTGCTTTGTGATTCCACATCTGTACTGTTGTGGTATTATTTTGTTTCCCCTCTCTCTCTCTCTAGGTAGACTCTCGAGACCGCTGATGCTACCGGTGAATGGCTTAACTTCACCGTTGAAGGGACGCGTTCGTCTGCCCAAAAACAAGAGGCAACAGGAATTTTCAAACCCCCCCCTTGATCATTCCTATAAAATCGCCCAATTCCATTACGTCTCTCCGTCGGCTTGCATTATGATTTTACTATGTAATCGATTGCTTCCATTCTGATGCGATAAGCCTTGTTTCTTTGTAACATGGCACTTGTTAATCCTTAACTGGCTATCCTAAACCTATGATTAGTCACAGGTTGGTTGAGTGATCCAGGTGAACCACCTCACTTGTCTCATGTTGCCCCCTGGATGATTCACGATATCCATCAACGTGTCCGACGTCCAGAGCCCGACCATCAATCAAACCCCTTAATTGTACGACTGCGCAGGGGTGGTTACTATCGAGTGCCGAGGTGATACCTACTTCGTTAAAGCACTCTCTAATGCTTAACTTGTAGTATAGCTAATATCGGTTCATTGGTGCATCGAGGGTGATTCTCCTTCACACTCCCGATAAATGACTCTGTCCGTTGCAAAAACCCTCAAGAGTGAACCATCGAGGGTGATTCCTCCTTAGTCTCACCTTGGTCGGTGTATCATCGAGTGGAATCCACGAGGGTGATTGATTGACACCCACAAGTATATATGGGATCAATAGGTAGCATTCTCGATAATAGAGTGGTCGAAGTCCAACGAGGTAGCAGCCAGAAGACATCCAATGACAAGCGGTTTTTTTAAGAAATCGTAAGGTCATGGTAACTAAAAAGAAGTACTGAAATTGTAAGGTAAGCAAAATAGTTTTACCAGATATCAATTTTGTAACGAGCAAGTACAATAGTCGTAACAAACGTGCAGCAAGGTAGTGAGCCCAAAATCTTTTGAGGCAAAGGGACAGGCCAAAATGGTCCTCTTATAATAAGCAAAAGCGTTATTGAGGGTACACCGAGGAAGGAATTTGCATCTAGGTCACTTTCAAATTTCATCTAGGTTGGGTTTGGATAGTCGTTATTCGCTATTGATAATTGATTAATGTGGGTGGACGGTGCTTAGGTTGTTTTTTACTTGAACAAACACTCCTACTTATATTAACCCCATCGCAAACGGGCCCAAAAAAAAACACAAAAAAAAATGGCCCCCCCAAAAATCCCCCCCTCGCAACTACGAGAAAAAAAGGGTGCATTAAGAAAAAAAAATAAAAAAATAAATTCTATAACTATAAAGCATTAAACTTTTGGACCAAGTCATGGTCCCTTAGGATGAATAGAGACCAAAACTAGGTTTAAGCTTCTGTCACTTCATCATTCGCAACCCATCACTAATAACTATCACTCTACCTCCACAGTTGCATCTTCCTATAGACGCCAAAATATGGTGAAGGTCAATGTAGTGAGCGGTTCAACATGACACCACTACGGTGGAATCACAAACAACATACATCAAAATAATCGAACACATATCAAGTTCACATTGATTACTTGCACATGATTTCTCTTCTTCATGTTGCTCCTACCTAAGAACAAAGTAACTACTCCACAAAATGTTTAATCAATGTAAGATCAAGGGGTATTAAATACAGCATATTGGCTCTGAACAATATCTTCCACCAAATAAACATATGTAATAGATTACAAGGTAATCAACACTCTGCACTATAGTCCCCACACGCACAAGCACCAATCTTATAGTTCGCCGGTATAAGATTGAACACAATACGCAGAACTGGGTTGAGAGGAGATGGTGCCCTGTGAAGATGTTGATGGAGATGATTGCATCCAAGTGGGAGAGTTGTTGGTGAGGATTATATGACGCATGATTCCCTCCCCCTCGGTGGAAGTTTCCCGGGGGATCGCTCCTATCGCCGGAGGCAAAAGTGCACCTCGTGGCCAAGTTACCCCCCGTCCCCTCTAGACGTCGGTGTTTTGTGTTTATCTCGTCCCGAAAGTCCTCTCTTGATTTTTCTAGGTTCAAATGACTTATAACCAGAAGATTGGCACCAGAGGTGGGGCCGAGGGGAGCCCAACCCATCAGGGTGCGAACTGGCTCCCTGGCCGCGCCCAGTAGTTTGTGCCCAATTGGGGCCCCTACCCCCTCTGGTACTTATTGGCTCCATATTTCTATTTATTTATCCATAAAAAAATCCTCGTAAGTTGCATCAACACACATCAATCAGGCCTCATTTGGAGTTTTGTGCAGAATAGGTAGCCTGACGTAGCTTTTTTCAGGTCCATATTTCCAGCTGCCGGAATTCTCACCTCTTTGTGTGTACCATTGCGTATTATGAGAGAAAAGGCATTATAATTACTTCCAAAAGCATTAATTTGCATAATAAAACCATCATAAATAACAGTAAGGAAAACATGATGCAAAATGACGTAATCACCTCCCCAAGCTTAGACCCCACATCGCTGGTGTTCCCAAGCTAAAAACCGAAAATCGAAAAACATGTCCACATCTTATATAGAGAGGTGTCGATAAAACAAAATACGATCGGACAAAGGAAGCATCATGTAATGTTTATTATAAACAACAACAAACTTTTAACATAAAACTTTTATCATAGACTTCTCATGAATAGTAAGCAATATTCATCACACAATTCGAAGTATAAAGCACTAAACTTCTATTAGAAACGCACAAACTATGTTCTCCTCAGTCAACTTTGCAACGACAATTCATCATCCTTCAGGGAAGGGTCACGTTCGGAGCCTTTTTAGGCAGTCCCACAATCTCACCATCATATAGGTTTCCATATGATTGCTAACCTCACCGCATCACCATGAAGTCAAAACGCTTTCACAAAATTCAATTCACAATTTCAAAAAATTCAAAAACCAACCCCGGACACGATAGAAAGATAGGGGCTTAATAGTTTTCGCCTCCCAACGTATTCACCTCAGGGTGAATGTCAACAATAAATAACTCATGTGCTGCCCATATTCAACCATGGACATATGTGGCCCTAATATCTTTCTCACCGACAAATGATGCTTTGCCCAAAGGAGAAAAATAAAAGGGAAAGGAGAAGAACTTTTGACTCTTGCATAAAAGAGGTAAATTACCTACACGTAAAAGATAGGAAGGCCCTTCACAGAGTGAAGCAGAGGTGCCCCCTATGCGCTTATTGTGGATGTTACGTATGCTCAAAACCCCCTTAATAGGCAAAAGAAGAACGTCACGTTTATAAATTGGCACCCTTGTGATGGCAACCTTTATTATGTCAGTCTTTCGTGCTTTAATTATTCTTCACACGCAGCAACAAGTTCGTATAAAAACGCTTCAATTTCCTCTACACTAAGATGATCTCACTCACACTTTTAGAAGGCATTATTTTTTATTGCCTTATTGCATACGCGATGACAACTTACTTGAAGGATCTTAATCTCAATCCATAGGTACGTTATGGTGTGGGCCCGTCTTCGAAAAATAAGTATTTGGGTTTAAGGTTTTTTTGGATGGCCGAAGTATGTATCTCATACTTAGTTGCAGGAGAATTTATGGGCTAGCAAAGATGGGGGCAAGCACACGGCACATATGGACAGGATCTTGACAATATAAACTTCTATGTGAATATGAACATAACATTACAATCATTAGATTGTATTCCTTGCTCCACCAACGTCCACAATTTTGGCATATAATCTTTGGATGGGGGGCTCACAATCACAACAAAAAATTCCAATGATGAGTGTATTTATATGTGAATCTTCTCTTCTTCCTCTTTTCCCTTTAAATGAATTCTTTCATGAGTTGCATCATATGACTAAATGCTATGTTTGTCAATCCTCTATAAAATTTTCCCTACTTATGATACTTTTCGCTTTGTGGTGTTATCACCTACCATAGATTAGCATATGACTTTTCATTTATTTCTTTACTCTTTATTGAAAACTGATAAGTAAAGAAAGCAAAAAACTCAAACTAAACTTTATTATAAATCCTGCGCACAGATTACAAATGTATGGATTACTAAGCAAGCTCGGACAAAAGAAAGCGGATGCGAACATAAACTTTAAATCATCTAAACAAGCAAAGATACCATGGATCGAACTAAGAAAGTAAAAGGCAAAACAGATTAATGGGGGGGGTGAATACGATACCCGGGGCCTTCCTCCCCCAAGTCTTGGCGGAAGGCCATAGGAGTGCCGCATACGCGCCTACTCCAGCGAATACTGTCACTCTACTTATCTCAATTTCTGCTTTTGGTGATGAAGAAGGAGGTGGTGGGGTGATGATGAAGTAGAAGGATTGTCTTCTCTCCTTAAGTCTTACGCTTGAGGATGGAATTCTGCATCTCTCAATTCACGATCCACAAAAAAAAAACCCCCACGTTGATCTCCGTGCTCAAGCTCTAATACCCTTTTACTGCATAAATCTTGGGGCTTGTTTTCCTGCAATAGACGAAAGGGGATAAACTGAAATCTTAGGCCTTCTTTGCTTTGTTACGGGAGACTCGACTTCTTCTAAACACATATGGCTATGTCCCCAGGTTGAGGGCAAATCGAGGGCTTCACTTCTTCTCTGCCCCTCTGGGGGGTCTCCACTCCCCCCCCCCCCTGCCTCTTCTTCTAGGATTATCGTATTTTCTTCGTCCTCCGTAGTCTGCCAGCCAGTGTGTGGTCCTCCACAATCCCCATAAACCTGTGATGTGTTTGGCTATATATCAGCACATAGCTCTCACTGCTCTGCTCAACTCCTCTCCTCTTCGCGAGTGCTTTGGGAGCTAGCATATTTTCAGATATGTCAGAAAACATCAATAAGACATAAAGCAGAAGATTTCTTTCTTCTCTCTTTACTTCTCGTTCTTCTATTCTTTCTTATCCGCGATTACGGTGCTAATAGGTTCGTCGG
>JAAAXO010000438.1:0-23519 GCA_011799875.1 Thinopyrum elongatum
ACACTTGTGTAAAATTATTTGTACTAGGCTATGGAGTTAGTTCAACTCTAGTGTAAAATTATTTGAACTAGCTTATAGAGCTAGTTCAACTATAGTGTAAAACTATTTATACTAGGCTATAGAGCTAGTTCAACTCTAGTGTAAAATTATTTGCACTAGGTTATAGAGCTAGTTCAACTCTAGTGTAAAATTATATATACTAGATTATAAAACTAGTTTAACTCTTGTGTGAACTTATTTGAACTAGGCTATAGAGATAGTTCAACTCTAGTGTAAAATTATTTGTACTAAGTTATAGACCTAGTTCAACTATAGTGTAAAATTATATATACTAGATTATAGAACTAGTTCAACTCTTGTCTAAATTTATTTGAACTAGGATATAGAGTGTGACGCCCCCGGCCCGATCGTGCACTAATCATACACACAAATGCACACGATCAAGCCTAAGGACTCACGGGAAGATATCACAACACAACTCTAAAACATAAATAAAGTCATACAAGCTTTATATTACAAGCCAGGGGCCTCGAGGGCTCGAATACATAAGCTTGCAAACAAGCGTCAGCGGAAGCATCAGATATCTGAGTACAGATATGAAATAGAAACAGAAAGGCCTTTAGAAAGGCGGGGCAAAATAAAACACTACGATCGAAAGGCGAAGGCCTCCTGCCTGGGACCCTCCGATCCTACTCCTGGTCGTCAGTCAACTCGTAGTAGTATCCATCCTCTGGGTAGTAGTAGTAACGATCGTCGGGGCATCTGTCTCAGGGGGCTCCGTCCTCTGGTCACGTCAAACTGATATGGGGAGAAAAAGGAAAACAAAGCAACCGTGAGTACTCAGAAGTACTCAGCAAGCAAGGATCTACACTACATATGCAACATTATCAAGGGGAGGCTGTATATGTGGACTGGGCTGCAGAAATGCCAGAATAGAGAGAAGGCCTAGTCCTATCGAAGACTAGCATCTTCAGCGGTCCTGCAGCAGTAGAAGAGAGTAGAACAATACCGTATAATGTAGCAGTAATAATATCAACCTCACCCAGAGATCCTTTCTTGACTCCCTGCGAGAAAGCAATCCCAGAGCCATATATACAGGTCTCATCACAGGTATCCAGTTCTAAATAGTATCAATCAGGATACAACTCCGAGTGTCCTTTACCGTAGGACCGGCTATCGATAGAAGTGTTCTTCCCTGCAGGGGTGCACCAACTTACCCAACACGCTCGATTAACTTCGGCCGGACACACTTTCCTGGGTCATGCCCGGCCTCGGCCAAACGACACATCGCAACCCTACCTACAGCTCAGCAGAGAGGTCCCCGTCGGTCTATATCCTAAGCGCTCAGGGGTCATGGGCCATCGCCCTGTGCACTCCGGGTCGTTGCGAGCAGAGCGAATCACGGTACCACCCCTCAGGATGGCGCCGGCCCAGCCCGGCCGCAGTGCTGAACTGGACGTCTGACAGAGCTTTCGGCTGATGCATACGATGCAGAACGCCCATACTATGCCCACGTGATGGTTAGTGCTATCAGACCAGAGGCCTGCTCGGATCAAATATCCAAATCGCTAGTACTAGGGGCTTGCGGTAACGAGCAGAGACTCACGAAAGATGTGACCCCGTCGCCCCGTCTCGAGGACTTGCGGCAAGGGTTAAGAATGCCCGGCCGCGCCTCGTATTCACCACTCGGGCACCACACTGGCAACCCGCCTTCACATCACAAGCGGTTACCCCTCAGGGTCGACCCGCCTTTCCAAGTAACATTGTAAAGTCCAAGTATCCGTGTGTCCATAACATCAGGGAATCCGAGGTATCACCCTCATTGAATTCCCACTCGATGTATCCGTCAAGGTGAACTCGGAGGAATCACCCTCACTGGGTCCACACTTGAGGTGTTGTACGACAGCGTCGTTATCGGAAGCGGTGAAGGAGGAATCACCCTCGATGACCACGACCGAATAACTACTCTACAGAGTTAACATCAGCAGTGCTACATGAGGTTTCACCCTCGACACTCGATAGTAACGCTGCAGTGTCGTTACAACTAAGGGGGGGGGGGTGATGTGCGGTGTCGGGGCCTGGTCTTCAATCCCGTTGATCGGGTCTTCTGACGATCCAGCGCGGCAGTCGGGATAAGTGGGGTCACTGATAGGTCTCTACCCAGCCTAGACTAAACAGTTTAGGATATGTAGGTAATTATCAACAGGAGGTTACAATGAACAGGCTATGCATCAGAATAGGTAAAGCAGCAGCAGCAGTAATTCTAATGCAAGCATGAGAAATTAGAATGGGCGATATCGGTATGCTCAAGGGAGGGGCTTGCCTGGTTGCTCTGGCAAGAGAGAGAGATCGTCAACGGTGGCGTCGGGCTCCTGAGTTGCGTCGGTCTCTAGGACGACGTCGGTGTCAGGGTCTACCGAGAGAGAAGAGGGGGAGGAAACAGTATAAATATAGAGCAAACTTGAGCAACACAAGGTACGACATGATAATACGCAGTGCCGGGTGTATCCTAACGTATGGTTGCACGTCACCGAGGAAGGAGGAATCCATCCGGGAATGTTTTCCCGGTTCCGGACATTTGTCAGACAGATGACCGGAGAGGGACGGTTGCATGTTCTGATAGTTAGGGACGTGTGACGGACGAACGGACCGTGTATTCGGATTCGTCTCGTCGTTCTGAGCGACTTTCATGTACAAAGTTTTTCGATCGGAGTTACGGATTAAAAGATATGATTTTCTAAAGCTTTTATTAATTTCTGGAATTTATTTATTTTATTAAATCAACATTATCCAGAACAGTGTCTTGCTGACGTCAGCATGACGTCAGCATGACGTCAGGACCAGTGGGTCCCACCTGTCATAGGCTGTTAGGTTAATTAGTGATTAACTAATTAAATTACTGTTTAATTAACACTAACTACTTAATTAAATTAACCTAATCAGGATTAATTAACTAATTAATTAATTAATTAGTTTAATTATTTTTATTTTTATTTTTTTAATTTTTTTTTAATTCGTTCTGGGCCGTGGGCCCCTATGTCAGTGGGCTGGGCGGACATGTCCGCGGCGTGCACGTCTGGGCGCCGGACATGTCCGGAGCGTGCCCATTTGGGACCGGACATGTCCGGTGCCCAAATGGCACGCGCGGGCGCGGACGGGGGGGGCGCGGACGGGCGAGGCCGCGGCAGCGCGCGGCCGTTCAGGACTCGTAGTGTAAAATAGATTGTTGACTAGGGTATAGAGCGGCTGGTTCAACTCTAGTGTAAAATTATTTGAACCATGGTCTTATCAAACTTCAACTATGTGTAAATATATATTTGTACTAGATTATTAGCAGCTAGTTCAGCTCTAGTGTAAAATTATTTGACTAGCTCTATAGAACTAGTTTCAAGTTTTGTGTAAAATAGATTTAACTAGGCTATAGAGCTGTTCTAAACTCTAGTGGACAAATAGTTCGTACCTAGGGTATACGACGTACAGTTAAACTCTAGTGTAAAATTAAATGTACTAGATTATAGACAACTTCAACTCGTGTGTAAATTGATGTTGAAACTAGGCTATAGAGTTGTTCAACTCTCAATGTCAAAATTATTGAACTAGCTATAGAGCTAGTTCAACTCCTAGTTGTAAAATTATTTGAACTAGCTTATAGTGCTAGTTCAACTCTATTGTAAAATTATTTGTACTAGATGCTATAGAGTTAGTTCAACTATAAGTGTAAAATTATTTTGAACAGTTTATAGAGCTAGTTTTCAACCCTCTATTCGTGTAAAATTATTTGGCACTAGGTTATGTGAGCTAGTTCAAATCTAGTGTAAAATTATATTACTAGATTAAAACAGTTCAACTCTTGTGTGAACTTATTTTGGAACTAGGCCTTATAGAGATAGTTCAGTCTAGTGTAAAATTATTTATACTAAGTTATAGACCTAGTTTCAACTATAGTGTAAAATTATCTATACTAGATTATAGAACTAGTTCAACTCTTGTCTAAATTTTGATTTGAACTAGTCTATAGAGCTAGTCCACTCTAGTGTAACAATGTATTGTCTAGGGTACTAGAGCTGTTCACCTCTCAGTGGTAACAATTATTGTACTAGATAAGAGCTCAGTAACAACTCATTGTAAATTATATGTACTAGATTATTACAACTGTTCAACTCTTGTGTGAACTTATTTGAACTGGTATCAGAGTTTCAACTCTAGTTGTAAATATATTTGTACTAGGTTATATCGACTTAGTGTTAAACTTTAGTGTAAAATTATATTACTAAATTAGTAGACTAGTTCAACTCTTGTGTAAAACTATTTGAATAGGCTACGGAGTCTAGTCAACTCTATGTGTAAAATTATTTGAACTAGCTATAGAGCTGTTCCTATAGGTGTAAAACTATTGTGTACTAGGCTATAGAGCTAGTTGCAACTCTAGTGTAAAATTTTTTGCACTAGGTTATAGAGCTAGTTCAACTCTCGTGATAAACATATTTGAGACTAGCCTTATGAGGTAGGTTATCTATAGTGTAAAACGATTTGTACTAGGTATAGAACTTGTTTCAACTCTAGTGGCAAAATTATTTGTACTTGGTTATTAGAGCTAGTTTCAACTATAGTTGTAATTCACATACTAGATTAAAGAATCTATTTTCACTCTTGAGTAATGTTATTTGAACTATGTTATAGAGCTAGTTCAAAGCTATTGGTAAAAATTAGTTGAACTAGCTTATAGAGCTAGTTCAAACTCTAGTGGTAAATATTTGTACTAGTCCATAGAGCTAGTTCAATTCTAGTGTAATAATTATTTTACTAGCTATAGAGTAGTTCAACTCCAGTGTACAAATACTTGTACTAGGTCTAAAGCGCTATGTTCAACTCTAGGTTAAATTATTAACTATCTTAGACAGCGAGTCAATATACGTGTAAATTTTAGTCCTACATGTAGAGCTATTTCACTCTAGTTTATAAAATTATTTGTTACTAGGCTAAGAGCTAGTCAACAGTAGTGTAAACTTATTTGTAGCTAGGGCATAGAGCTGTTCACCTAGTGAAAAATTTAAAGATTAGCTATACAGCTAGTTCAACTATAGTGTAAAATATTTGTACTACATTATAGAGCTATTGAACTCTAGTGTACAATATTTGTACTAGGCTATAGAACTAAGTCAGATTCTTGGTAAAAATAAAGTTAACTGTAAGGCTAGTCCAAGTTAAAAAACAAGTGAGGTATAGAGTTCGTTAAACTCTCTAGTGGAAAATTATATACTAGATTAAGCTGAGTACCAGGGTTTAAATTTTGTTGTATAGACTTAATGGTAAGTATATTTGAACTAGGCATTAGAGATAGTTCAACTCTAATGTAAAAAATTATTTGAACTAGCTATGTAGAGCTAGTTGTCAACTATAGTGTAATTACATTATTTGTGAACGAGGCTTATAGAGCTAGTTGCCATTAGTGTAAATACTTTGTATATAGTATAGTGTCGTTAGTATGAACTATAGTAGGTAATTATATGTTTGAACTAGACTTATAGAGCTTGTTCAACTCTAGTGTAAATTATTTCATCTATGTTATTGAGACTAGTTTCACTCTAGGTGTAAAGTTTATATTACTAGATTTAAGTATACAACTAGTTTCACCTCTGTGCTGTGAACTATTTGAACTAGGCGCTTATAGGAGATAGTTCACTCTAGTGTAAAATTATTTGTACTAAGTTGATAGACCCTAGTTCAATTATAGTGTAAAAATTATATATATAGATTATAGAACTAGTTCAAACTCTTTGTTCTAAATTGTATTTGAACTGGGCCTATCAGCTAGTTCAACTCTAGTTTCTAAATAGTTGTTTGGGTATTATAGAGCTAGTTCATACTCTAGTGTAAAATTTAGTTTGTACTAAGGGTATACGCTAGTTCCAAGCTATAAGTGTAAAAATTATTTGTCACTAGACTATAGAGTAGACAAGTCTTAGTGTAAAATTCTTGACTGGCTAAAAGCTAGTTCAATCTCTAGTGTTATAAAATGTATTTGTACTAGGGTATAGAGCTAAGTTAATTAGTGTAAAAGTTATATGTACTAGATTATAGACCTAGTTCAACTATGGGTAAAATTATTGAATTGGACTACGGAGTCTAGTTCACTCTAGTGTAAAATTATTTGAACTAAGCTTTAGGAGGCTAGTTCAAACTATAGGTCAAAACATTTGTACTAGCTATAGAGCTAGTTCAACTCTAGTGTAAAAATTCGTTAGCCACTTATTAGGTTAGAGAGTAGTTCGAACTCCTAGTTGTATAAATTATATATACTAGAGTATAAAAACTAGTTCAACTCTTGTGTGAACTTATTTATGTAGGTCAGAGATGGTTCAACTATAGTGTAAAATTATATATACTGATTTACAGAATAGTTTCAACCTTTTGTCCTAATTTATTTGAACTAGGCTTCTAGAGACTGGTTCAACTCTAGTTAAATATTTTGAACTAAGCTTATAGAGCTAGTTCAACTCTAGTGTAAAATTATTTGTCTAGGCTCTAAGAGCTAGTTCAATTATTGCCAAAATATTTTTACTCGACTTATAGAGCTAGTTCACTCTAGTGGTAAAAAATTGATCTTAGGACACTCGAATTTTGAACGGATAGAGCTAGTTCAACTCTAGTGTATTCAGCTATAGAGTAGTTAACTTGTGTAAACTGTACTCGGCTATAGAGCTAGTTACATTCTTTGCAAACAATCATTTAAACTAGATTGTAGAGCTAGTTCAACTTCTAGTTAAGAAATATTTGTACTAGGCTACTAGATCTAGTTTCAACTCTAGTGTGAAAATTATTTGAACTAGCCCTTATAGGGCTAGTTTCAAACTCTAGTGTTAAAATTAATTTTGTACAGATAAATAGAACCTGGTTCAACTCTAGTGTAAAATTTATTTTAAACTAGCTTATAGAGCTAGTTTCAACACTGTGTGTAAAATATTTGTACTAGGCTATGGAGTTAGTTCAATCTGTGTAAAATTGACTTTGAACTAGCTATATCGAGCTAGTTCAACATAGTGTAAAACTATTTTTTTTTAGTACTAGGTATAGAGCTCAGTTTCACGCTAGTGTAAAATGTATTGCTCACGTAGGTTATAGATGCAGTTAACTCTAGTGTAAAATATATATACTTAGATTATAAAACTAGTTAACTACTTTGTGTGAAATTATTTGAAGAGCTACGGTTGTAGTTCAACACTCTATGTAAAATTATTTGTACTACGTTATAGACCTAGTTCAACTATACGTGTAAAATAGTATATAACTAGATTATAGTAACTGAGTTCAATACTCTGTCTAAATTTATTTGAACTAGGATATAGAGTGTGCGACCCCCCGGGCCCGTATCGTGCTACTATCCATACACAAAATGCACACGAATCAAGCTAAGGACTCACAGGAAGATATCAAAACACAACTCTAAAACATAAATAAAGTCATACAAGCTTTTAATTACAAGACACGGGGCCCTACGGGGCTCGAAACCATAAGCTTGCAAACAAGCGTCAGCGGAACGCATGCAGATATTCTCTGAGGGTACAGATATGAAAAGAAACGCAAAGGCCTTTAGAAGTGCGGGGCAAAATAAAACAGCTACGATTCGAAGAGGCGATAGGGCCTCCTTCCTTGGGTTACCTTTCTCCTTCCGATCCACTCCTGGTCCGTCAGTTCAACTCGTACTTATAATACTAGATTCTTATTATAGGACCTACTTCAATGCTTGTGTAAAATTTGCTGACTAGGCTATAGAGATAGTTTCAACGTCTAAATGTAAAATTATTGAACTAGCTTGAGAGCTATTCAACTATAGTGTAAATTATTTTGAACTAGCCTTATAGAGCTAGGTGTTCAACTGTAGTGGTAACAATTATTTGTTACTAGGCTATAGTGTTTCAGTTGGTCAACTATAGATTTAAACTTATTTGAACTATCGCTTATGAGCTAGTTCTCAACTCTAGTGCAAAATTAGTTGCACTATGTTATAGAGCGTAGTTCAACTCTAGTGGTAAAATTTATATATACACTATAAATTAGAAAACTAGTTCAACTCTTGTGTTGAACTTTTTTGAACTAGGGCTATAGTAGATCGTCTAACTCTAGTGTAGAAAATTAGTTGTACTAAAGTTTATAGGACCTAGTGCAACGATATGTAAAATTATAGTAAACTAGATTATAGATGCTAGTTCACCTCTTGTCTTAATTTATTTAGATACGGCTTATAGAGCTAGTTCAACTCTATGTAAAATTAGTTGTACTAGGGTAAAGAGCTAGTTTTCACTCTAGTGTAAATCTTTTTATTTAAAGACTAGCTTATAACAGCCTATTTTCACAAAAAACTTAATAGTGTAAAAATTAATTTGTACTAGACTAGAGGCTAGTACAACTCTAGGTGTAGAAATTAATTGGTAACTGGCTATAGAATTAGTTTTTTCAATCTTGTTATAAAATAATTTGAACTAGGGCTATAAAAGCTAGTTCGAACTATAGTGTAAAATAGTTTGTACTAAGGGTATCTAGCTAGTTTGAACTCTAGTGTATTCAAATTATCGTGTACTAGATGGTAAATAAGACCAAAAAAAAACTAGTTTTCAACGGTGGGGTGTCGGGGTGTGTGTAAAGTATTTTAATTATGCTACGAAGCTAGTTCAACTCTAGTGTACAATAATTTGAACTACGGCGATATAGAGGCTAGTTTCAATATTATGTGTAAAACTGATTTGTACATGGGGCTTATGATCGCTATGTTCAACTTCTAGTGGTAACAATTCTTTTGCACTATGTTATAGAGCTAGTTCCGTTGGGTAGTGGGTGTTGGCATGACTGGTGTGAGGTAGAGAATGAGTTGTATATAACTACAGCAACTGGGGGGGTGGGGGGGTATAAATCCTAGTCACCTCTTGTGTGAACTTATTTTGAAGTAGGCTATTAGAGATAGTTCCAACGCTATTGTAAAATTATATAGATTACTAGATGAAGAACTATTTTCAACATCTTGGTTTCTTAAGTATTTATTTGAACTAGGCATAGTAGCTAGTTCAAGTCTCTATTTGCAAAATTTATTTTGAACTAGCTTAGTAGAAGCGTAGTTTTCAATCTCTAAGTGTAAAAATATTGGAACTAGCTTTAGAGCTAGTTCAAGACTCTATGGTGAAATTATTTGGAACTATGCCTTTATAAGCTAGTTTCACTCTAGTGTAAAATTACTTGTACTAGGATAGAGAGCTAGTTTAACTCGTATTCTAAATATTTTTAACTAGCTTGTTGAGCTAGTTCAACTCTAGTGTAAAAAATATTTGTACAAGCTATAGAGCTAGGTTCCAACTCTAGTGTAAAATTATTTGAACTAGCTTATAGAGCTAATTCAACTCAAGTGTAAAATTATTTGTACTAGGCTATAGAGCTAGTTCAACTCTAGTGTAAATTATTTGTACTAGGCATAGAGCTAGTTCAACTCTATTGCAAAATTATTTTAACTAGCTTATAGAGCTAGTTTCACTCTATGTAAAAATATTGGAACTAGCTTATTGAGCTAGTTCAAGTCTAGTGTGAAATTATTTGAATTAGCTTATGAGCAGTTTCAACTCTAGTGGTAAAATTACTTGTACTAAGGATATAGAGCTAGTTCAACTCTATGTGCAAATTATTTAACTAGCTTGTAGAGCGTTCACTCTAGTGTAAAAATATTTGTACTAGGCTATAGAGCTAGTTCAACTCTAGTGTAAATTATTTGAACTAGCTTATAGAGCTAGTTCAACTCTATGTAAATTATTTGTACTATATATAGAACTAGTTTTTCAACTCTAGTTTAAATTATTTGAACTAACTTATAGAGCTGTTCAACACTTGTGTAAAATTATTGTACTAGTCTATGGAGTTAGTTTCAACTCTAGTGGTAAATTATTTGAACTGCTTATAGAGCATTTCAACTCTAGTGTAAAATATTTGCACTAGATTATAGAGCTAGTTCGACTCTAGTTGTAAAAATTATATTACTAGATTATAAAACTAGTTCAAACTCTTGTGTGAACTTATTTGACACTAGGCTTAGAGACAGTTCAACTCTATGTAAAATTATTTGTACTAAGTTATAGACCGAGTTAACTATTGTAAATTATGTATACTATATATAGAACTATTTCAACTCTTGTCTAAATCTATTTGAACTAGACTTATAGAGCTGAGTTCAACTCTCGTGTAAATAATTTGTACTAGGTATAGAGCTGGTTCAACTCTAGTGTAAAATTATTTGAACTGGTCTTATACACATTCAACTATGTGTAAAATTATTTGTACTAGACTTAGAGCTAGTTCAGCTCTAGTGTAAAATTATTTGTACTAGCCTATAGAACTAGTTCAAGTTCTTGTGTAAAATAATTTGAACTAGGCTATAGAGCTGTTTAACTCTAGTGTAAATTATTTGTACTAGGGTATAGCAACTAGTTAACTCTAGTGTAAAATTAATGTACTAGATTATGACCAACTTCAACTCGTGTGTAAAATTATTTGAAACTAGGCTATAGATTGTTCACACTCAATGTAAAATTATTTGAACTAGCTATAGAGCTAGTTCAACTCTAGTGTAAATTATTTGAACTAGCTTATAGTGCTAGTTCAACTCTATTGTAAAATTTGTCTATGGCTATAGAGTTATTTCAACTATAGTGTAAAATTATTTTGAACTAGTTTATAGAGCTAGTTTCAACCTCTGTGTAAATTATTTGGCACTAGGTTATAGAGCTAGTTCAACTCTAGTGTAAACATTTATATACTAGATTATAAACTAGTTCAACTCTTTGTGAACTTATTTGAACTAGGCTATAGAGATAGTTCAAGTCTAGTGTAAATTATTTATACTAAGTTAATAGACCTAGTTTCAACTATAGTGTAAAATTATATATACTAGATTATAGAACTAGTTCAACTCTTGTCTAAATTTATTTGAACTAGTCTATGAGCTAGTTCCAACTCTAGTGTAAAATTATTTGTACTAGGGTATAGAGCTAGTTCAACTCTAGTGTAAAATTATTGGTACTAGACTATAGAGCTAGTACAACTCTATGTAAAATTATATGTCTAGATTATAACTAGTTCAACTCTTGTTGTGAACTTATTTGAACTAGGCTATAGAGTTTCAACTCTAGTGTAAAATTATTTGTACTAGGTATATCGCTAGTTAAACTCTAGTGTAAATTATATGTACTAAATTATAGACTAGTTCAACTCTTGTGTAAAACTATTTAATTAGGCTACGGACTAGTTCAACTCTATTGTAAAAATTATTTGAACTAGCTTATAGAGCTTGTTTCAACTATAGTGTAAAACTATTTTTGTACTAGCTAATAGAGCTAGTTTCAACTCTCAGTGTAAAATTCTTTGCACTAGGTTATAGAGCTAGTTCAACTCTAGTATAAAATATTTGAGCTAGCTTATAGAGCTAGTTTATCTATAGTGTAAAACTATTTGTACTAGGCTATAGAACTTTTTCAACTCTAGTGGCAAAATTATTTGTACTTGGTTATAGAGCTATTCAACTATAGTAAATTATACATACTAGATTAAAGAACTATTTCAACTCTTGATAATTTATTTGAACTATGTTAGAGCTAGTTCAAATCTAGTGGTAAAATATTGTTGAACTAGCTTATAGAGCTAGTTCAACTCTAGTGTAAATTATTTGTACTAGTCCATAGAGCTAGTTCAATTCTAGTGTAAAATTATATTTATACTTATGAGCTAGTTCAACTCCAGTGTAAAATACTTGTACTAGGTCTAAAGCGCTAGTTCAACTCTAGTGTAAAATTATTTTAACTACTTATACAAGCGAGTTCAACTATGTGTAAATTTTAGTCCTACACTGTAGAGCTATTTCAACTCTAGTTTAAAATTATTTGTTACTAGGCTATAGAGCTAGTTCAACAGTAGTGTAAATTATTTGTACTAGGGCATAGAGCTAGTTCACTCTAGTGTAAAATTATTTAAATTAGCTTATACACTAGTTCAACTATAGTGTAAAATTATTTGTACTACATTATAGAGCTAGTTGAACTCTAGTGTACAATTATTTGTACTAGGCTATAGAACTAGTTCAATTCTTGGTAAATAATTGAACTAGGCTATAGAGCTAGTTCAACTCGAGTGTAAATTATTTATACTAGGGTATAGAGCTAGTTAAACTCTAGTGTAAAATTATATGTACTAGATTATAGACCAATTTCAACTCTTGTGTAAATATTATTTGAACTAGGCTATAGAGATAGTTCCACTCTAATGTAAATTATTTTAACTAGCTTATAGAGCTAGTTGTTCAACTATAGTGTAAAATTATTTGGAACTAGCTTATAGAGCTAGTTCACTCTAGTGTAAATTATTTGTATATAGGCTATAGTGTTAGTTTGAACTATAGTGGTAATATTATTTGAACTAGCTTATAGAGCTATGTTCAACTCTAGTGTAAAATTATTTGCACTATGTTATAGAGCTAGTTCAACTCTAGTGTAAAAATTATATATACTAGATTATATAAACTAGTTCAACTCTTGTGTGAACTTATTTGAACTAGGCTATGAGATAGTTCAACTCTAGTGTAAAATTATTTGTACTAAGTTATAGACCTAGTTCAACATAGTGTAAAATTATATATACTAGTTATAGAACTAGTTCAACTCTTGTCTAAATTATTTGAACTAGGCTATCGAGCTAGTTCAACTCTAGTTTTAAAATTAGTTTGTACTAGGGTATAGAGCTAGTTCACTCTAGTGTAAAATTAGTTTGTACTAGGGTATACAGCTAGTTCAACTATAGTGTAAAAATTATTTGTACTAGACTATAGAGCTAGTACAATTCTAGTGTAAAATTATTTGAACTAGGCTATAAAGCTAGTTCAATTCTAGTGTAAAATTATTTGTACTAGGGTATAGAGCTAGTTAAACTCTAGTGTAAAATTATATGTACTAGATTATAGACCTAGTTCAACTCATGGGTAAAATTATTTGAATTAGGCTACGGAGCTAGTTCAACTCTAGTGTAAAATTATTTGAACTAGCTTTAGAGCTAGTTTCAACTATAGTGTAAAACTATTTGTACTAGGCTATAGAGCTAGTTCAACTCTAGTGTAAAATTCTTTGCACTACTGGTTAGAGAGTAGTTCAACTCTAGTGTAAATTATATATACTAGATTAAAAACTAGTTCAACTCTTGTGTGAACTTATTTGATGTAGGCTATAGAGATAGTTCAACTCTAGTGTAAAATTATATATACTGATTTACAGAACTAGTTCAACTCTTGTCTAAATTTATTTTGAACTAGGCTATAGAGCTAGTTCACTACTCTAGTTTAAATTATTTGAACTAGCTTATAGAGCTAGTTCACTCTAGTGTAAATTATTTGTACTAGGCTAAGAGCTAGTTCAACTCTATTGCAAAATTATTTTTACTAGCTTATAGAGCTAGTTCAACTCTAGTGTAAAATATTGGAACTAGCTTATAGAGCTAGTTCAACTCTAGTGTGAAATTATTTGTACTAGCTTATAGAGCTAGTTCAACTCTAGTGTAAAATTACTTGTACTAGGCTATAGAGCTAGTTCAACTCTATTGCAAAATTATTTTAACTAGCTTGTAGAGCTAGTTCAACTCTAGTGTAAAAATTTTGTACTAGGCTTAGAGCTAGTTCAACTCTAGTGTAAAATTATTTGAACTAGCTTTATAGGGCTAGTTTCAACTCTAGTGTAAATTATTTTGTACTAGATAATAGAACTGGTTCAACTCTAGTGTAAAATTATTTTGAACTAGCTTATAGAGCTATGTTCAACACTTGTGTAAAATTATTTGTACTAGGCTATGGAGTTAGTTCAACTCTAGTGTAAAATTATTTGAACTAGCTTATAGAGCTAGTTCAACTATAGTGTAAAACTATTTATACTAGGCTATAGAGCTAGTTCACTCTAGTGTAAAATTATTTGCACTAGGTATAGAGCTAGTTCAACTCTAGTGTAAAATTATATATACTTAGATATAAAACTAGTTTAACTCTTTTGTGAACTTATTTGAACTAGGCTATAGAGATGAGTTTCAACTCTAGTGTAAAATTATTTGTACTAGTTATAGACCTAGTTCAACTATAGTGTAAAATTATATATACTAGATTATAGAACTAGTTCAACTCTTGTCTAAATTTATTTGAACTAGGATATAGAGTGTGACCCCCCGGCCCGATCGTGCACTAATCATACACACAAATGCACACGATCAAGCTAAGGACTCACGGGAAGATATCACAACACAACTCTAAAACATAAATAAAGTCATACAAGCTTTATATTACAAGCCAGGGGCCCTCGAGGGCTCGAATACATAAGCTTGCAAACAAGCGTCAGCGGAGCATCAGATATCTGAGTACAGATATGAAATAGAAACAGAAAGGCCTTTAGAAAGGCGGGGCAAAATAAAACACTACGATCGAAAGGCGAAGGCCTCCTGCCTGGGACCCTCCGATCCTACTCCTGGTCCGTCAGTCAACTCGTATTAGTATCCATCCTCTGGGTAGTAAGTAACGATCGTCGGGGCATCTGTCTCAGGGGCTCCGTCCTCTGGTCCGTCAAACTGATATGGGGAGAAAAAGGAAACAAAGCAACCGTGAGTACTCAGAAGTACTCAGCAAGCAGGATCTACACTACATATGCAACATTATCAAGGGGAGGCTTATATGTGGACTGGGCTGCAGAAATGCCAGAATAGAGAGAAGGCCTAGTCCTATCGAAGACTACATCTTCAGCGGTCCTGCAGCAGTAGAAGAAGTAGAACAATACCGTATAATGTAGCAGTATATAATATCACACCTCACCCAGAATCCTTTCTTGACTCCCTGCGAGAAGCAATCCCAGAGCATATATACAGGTCTCATCACAGGTATCCATTTCTAAATAGTATCAATCAGGTACAACTCCGAGTGTCCTTTACCGTAGGACCGGCTATCGATAGAAGTGTTCTCCCTGCAGGGGTGCACCAACTTACCCAACACGCTCGATTAACTTCGGCCGGACACACTTTCCTGGGTCATGCCCGGCCTCGGCCAAACGACACATCGCAACCCTACCTACAGCTCAGCAGAGAGGTCCCGTCGGTCTATATCCTAACGGCTCAGGGTCATGGGCCATCGCCCTGTGCACTCCGGGTCGTTGCGAGCAAGCGATCACGGTCCAACCACCCTCAGAGTGGCCGCCCAGCCCCGGCCGCAGTGCTGAACTGGACGTCTGACAGAGCTTTTCGGCTGATGCATACGTCAGAACGCCCATACTATCCCCACGTGTGAGTTAGTGCTATCAGACCAGAGGCCTGCTCGGATCAAATATCCAAATCGCTAGTACTAGGGCTTGCGGTAACGAGCAGAGACTCACAAAGATTGACCCCGTCGCCCCGTCTCGAGGACTTGCGGCAAGGGTTAAGAATGCCCGCCGCGCCTCGTATTCACCACTCGGGCACCACACTGGCAACCCCCTTCACTCACAAGCGGTTACCCCTCAGGGTCGACCCGCCTTTCCAAGTAACATTGTAAAGTCCAAGTATCCGTGTGTCCATAACATCAGGGAATCCGAGGTATCACCCTCATTGAATTCCCACTCGCATGTATCCGTCAAGGTGAACTCGGAGACACACCCTCACTGGGTCCACACTTGAGGTGTTGTACGACAGCGTCGTTATCGGAAGCGTGAAGGAGGAATCACCCTCGATGACCACGCGCCGAATAACTACTCTACAGAGTTAACATCAGTAGGCTACATGAGGTTTCACCCTCGACACTCGATAGTAACGCTGCAGTGTCGTTACAACTAAGGGGGGGGGGGAGTGTGTGTCGGTGTCGGGGCCCTGGTCTTCAATCCCGTTGATCGGTCTTCTGACGATCCAGCGCGGCAGTCGGGATAAGTGGGGTCACTGATAGGTCTCTACCCAGCCTAACTAAACAGTTTAGGATATGTAGGTAATTATCAACAGAGGTCAATGAACCATGGACTCATGCATCAGAATAGGTAAAGCAGCGTCGCAGCAGTAATTCTATGCAAGCATGAGAAATTAAGATGGGCGATATCGGTATGCTCAAGGGAGGGGCTTGCCTGGTTGCTCTGGCAAGAGAGAGAATCGTCAACGGTGGCGTCGGGCTCCTGAGTTGCGTCGGTCTCTAGGACGACGTCGGTGTCAGGGTCTACCGAGAGAGAGAGGGGGAGGAAACAGTATAAATATAGAGCAAACTTGAGCAACACAGGTACGACATGATAATACGCAGTGCCGGGTGTATCCTAACGTATGGTTGCAGCTTCACCGGAGAAGGAGAATCCATCCGGAATGTTTTCCCGTTCCGGACATTTGTCAACAGATGACCGGAGAGGACGGTTGCATGTTCTGATAGTTAGGGACGTGTGACGGACGAACGGACCGTGTATTCGGATTCGTCTCGTCGTTCTGAGCGACTTCTTGTACAAAGTTTTTCGATCGGAGTTACGGATTAAAGATATGATTTTCTAAAGCTTTATTAATTTCTGGAATTTATTTATTTTTATTAAATCAACATTTCCAGAACAGTGTCTTGCTGACGTCAGCATGACTCACATGACGTCAGGACCAGTGGGTCCCACCGTCCATAGGCTGTTGGTTAATTAGTGATTAACTAATTAAATTACTGTTTAATTAACACTAACTACTTAATTAAATTACCTAATCAGGATTAATTAACTAATTAATTAATTAATTAGTTTAATTATTTTTATTTTTATTTTTTTATTTTTTTTTAATTCGTTCTGGCCGTGGGCCCCTATGTCAGTGGGCTGGGCGGACATGTCCGCGGCGTGCACGTCTGGGCGCCGGACATGTCCGGAGCGTGCCCATTTTGGACCGGACATGTCCGTGCCCAAATGCACGCGCGGAGGCGGCGGACGGGGGGGGGCGCAGGGACGGCAGGCCGCGGCATGCGCGGCCCAGGGGTGGAGCGTCGCCCAGGGCGCGGCGGGGCGCAGGCCGCGCCGCAGCGTGCACGGCGAGGGCGGGCCAGGTCGTTAGGAGCAGGCGGTAGAGGGCGACGGCGTGGTGGCGCGTCGGGGCCAGCGGCGTGCACGGCGCCGGCATCGGGGCGCCACTGCCCCGGTCCCGATCCAGGGGAGGGGGTCGAGTGGAGGAGGCTGGTAGGAGAGGCGACAGGCGAGGCATCGGCGCGGGAGGCGCGCCGGCGGCGTCGCCGGCCCGAGCTCCAGTGGCGGCGGCGGGGTCGACCGACGGACGGTGGGTGGGGGTGGACTGCGGGGATCGGGTGGTTGGCTAGGTCACAACGGGGGGGGGGAGTGGGTGTCTATTGGGGGGGGGGGGCGCTGCCAAGGCCCCGTTAGGGCCGTTTTTTTTTTTTTCTTTTTTTTTCTCCTGTTTTTTTTTTTGTTATGATTTTTTTTTTTTATTTTTTTTGTTTTTTTTATTGGGGGGGGGGGGGGCGCTGCTGGGCCAAGGCCCCGTTGGGCCGGGGGGATTTTCTTTCTTTTTCTTTTCGGTTCTGTTTTTCTTTTTCTATTTTCTTTTATTTATTTTCTTCTCTCAGTTTAGTAAACAGTTAGGCCTCAAAATGGTTTTTGTAAAACATAGCAAATATTCCAATAAATACTAGCCATTACCTAACACTACCAAAAATTAGTTTGGAGACAATTTGAGTTCACACCATTTTTATAATAATTAAAACGCATTTATCCTTGCTGTTTTGATTATATTAGAGCCACCTAATTATTTTATTATTTGTTGGTTTCAATTTTAGAATAGTCTCTGTAATATTTGTTATTTACTGAACATTTTAGTTTCTATGTTGAACAACTTTTATTTTCCACTTTCATTTAAATTCGAATTTGACTTAGGAGTTGAAATGCAATATGGTGTTAATGATGATCATGCACTGTTAATCATGCTGACATGGCATAATCAAAAGGGTGATTACTGTAGTTAACCACTGGGGGTGTTACAAATCTCCTCTACTAACAAGAATTCTCGTCCCGAGAATTAAGAAGTAGAAGGAAAAAGTTCGGGGTAGTCCACACGAAGATTATCCTCGCGTTCCCAAGTGGCTTCATCTTCAGTATGATTTGACCACTGTACTTTGAGGAACTTGGTAACCTTCTGACGGGTTCGACGTTCAGCTTCATCGAGAATGCGGATCGGATGCTCCTTATAAGATAGATCATCTTGCAATTCGAGCATCTCGTGATCCACAGCTCGGTGCGGAGATTCCTTGAAGCATTTACGAAGTTGCGACACATGGAAGACGTCGTGGATATGAGAGAATTGCGGCGGCAATTCCAATTTATATGCCACTTGACCACGTCTAGCAATAATGCGGAAAGGACCAATGTAGCGTGGAGCTAGCTTGCCCTTGATTCCGAAACGGTGAGTGCCCTTCATAGGAGTGACACGTAGATAAGCTTGATCACCAGGTTGATAAGTCAAACCCCATCGTTTGCGATCATAGTTGCTCTTCTGGCGGTCCTGAGCTGCCTTGAGGTTTTCACGGACGATACGAACTTGTTCTTCGGCGTGTTGAATAATATCTGGACCCACGAGCGGTCGTTCCCCAGTTTCTGACCAATTCAGAGGGGTTCGACATCTACGTCCATAGAGAACTTCAAAGGGGGCCATTTTCAGACTAGCTTGATAGCTGTTGTTATAAGAGAACTCGGCATATGGAAGAGGTTCTTCCCACTTCTTGCCGAAAGAAACAACACAAGCTCGTAGCATGTCTTCAAGCACTTGGTTGACTCGCTCGACTTGGCCTTGGGACTGAGGATGATAAGCTGAACTCCAGGTAATATGAGTTCCCATAGCCTTTTGAAAACTTTCCCAGAAATGACCGGTGAATATGCTGCCACGGTCTGAACTGATCTCTTTCGGAATACCGTGGAGTGAAACAATTCTGGAGATATATAACTCTGCTAACTGACTAGCAGTGATCGTCTCCTTGACAGGCAGAAAGTGTGCAACTTTGGAGAGTTGGTCGACGACGACAAGAATAGCATCGTGACCCTTCTGTGACCTGGGAAGTCCTGTAATGAAATCCATTTGCACTTTGTCCCATTTCCATAAAGGAATAGGTAACGGTCGCAGAATTCCAGCAGGCTTCTGATGTTCTGCTTTAACGCGTCGACACACATCACATTCAACAACATATCGAGCAATGTCTTGCTTCATTCTAGACCACCAGTACCTTTGACGGAGATCACGATACATCTTGGTGCTACCCGGATGAATAGACAGCGGGGGATCATGTGCCTCCTTCATGACTTTGTCAGTCATAAGCTCGAAGCGAGGTACGACAATGCGGTCTCGGAAATACAAGGTTCCATCTTCAGACAGCGAGAAATCCCTGTACTTTACAAGGTGAAGGTCTTTCTTCATCAGATCAATTTCAGCATCTTTAGCTTGCGCATTCTTAACAGCTTTCTCAAGGTCTGGTTCAACAACCAAGGTTTTTAGGTATCCTTGAGGAACTATCTCGAGATTTAGCTTTCGAAGCTCTTCATACAGAAGTGGTTGCTGTAGCTGAACCTCAAGTTCGCAGCAATAGGATTTGCGGCTCAACGCATCAGCCATTACATTAGCCTTGCCAGGGGTATAAGAAATACCCAAATCATAGTCTGCAATGGTCTCCATCCATCTTTGCTGACGGAGGTTTAGAGAAGGTTGAGTGAACAAGTACTTCAGACTTTTATGATCCGTGTAGATCTCGCAACGATTACCGAGGAGGTAATGTCGCCACCACTGCAGTGCATAGATGACAGCAGCTAGTTCTAGATCATGTACGGGATAATTCTCTTCATGTGGGCGCAACTGATGAGAGCCATAAGCAATCACTTTACGCTCTTGCATTAGGACACAGCCTAATCCTTCACGGGATGCATCACAATAAATCACAAAGTCTTTGCGGGTATCTGGAGGAGACAGTACTGGGGTATTGTAACGGATTGACATCTGCCCCAGTGGATAAAGAATGTACTCTGGATGTATCCCTGCTCAAACAGCTGGTAGCTGCGTCGCAGGGTGTGGTGGAAACAAACGATCCATCTGAAACAGAGGAAACTCATGATTGTCAAAAGACAAGGAGAAGTATAACCGATCTCGGAGAGAAAGGTTAAACAAAACAATGGAAAGGAAAATGATTATCAGACTAATCAGATCAATGTCAGGGAAATCGCACAGATATCCAGCTCTCCGGGTGGACGAGAATTACGAGATCCTAAGTGTCGGCGTTAGTAAACTTTAGTTAACACGAAAGGAAGAGAGGTCAGAGTCCCAGAGTAAAGATGAGGAATAAAAGATACTAATACCTCCCAATTGGCGACGTGGGCCCGTAAGCCACACAGCCAAGTTAGTAAAACAGTTTTCCGGTTTCTAGACTCAACTTCGGCCAAGGAGTTGGAAAGGGGGGCTCCTACAGGCAGTCGGCTCTGATACCAACTTGTGACGCCCCCGGCCCGATCGTGCACTAATCATACATGCAAATGCACACGATCAAGCCTAAGGACTCACGGGAAGATATCACAACACAACTCTAAAACATAAATAAAGTCATACAAGCTTTATATTACAAGCCAGGGGCCTCGAGGGCTCGAATACATAAGCTTGCAAACAAGCGTCAGCGGAAGCATCAGATATCTGAGTACAGATATGAAATAGAAACAGAAAGGCCTTTAGAAAGGCGGGGCAAAATAAAACACTACGATCGAAAGGCGAAGGCCTCCTGCCTGGGACCCTCCGATCCTACTCCTGGTCGTCAGTCAACTCGTAGTAGTATCCATCCTCTGGGTAGTAGTAGTAACGATCGTCGGGGCATCTGTCTCAGGGGGCTCCGTCCTCTGGTCACGTCAAACTGATATGGGGAGAAAAAGGAAAACAAAGCAACCGTGAGTACTCAGAAGTACTCAGCAAGCAAGGATCTACACTACATATGCAACATTATCAAGGGGAGGCTTTATATGTGGACTGGGCTGCAGAAATGCCAGAATAGAGAGAAGGCCTAGTCCTATCGAAGACTAGCATCTTCAGCGGTCTTGCAGCAGTAGAAGAGAGTAGAACAATACCATATAATGTAGCAGTAATAATATCAACCTCACCCAGAGATCCTTTCTTGACTCCCTGCGAGAAAGCAATCCCAGAGCCATATATACAGGTCTCATCACAGGTATCCAGTTCTAAATTGTATCAATCAGGATACAACTCCGAGTGTCCTTTACCGTAGGACCGGCTATCGATAGAAGTGTTCTTCCCTGCAGGGGTGCACCAACTTACCCAACACGCTCGATTAACTTCGGCCGGACACACTTTCCTGGGTCATGCCCGGCCTCGGCCAAACGACACATCGCAACCCTACCTACAGCTCAGCAGAGAGGTCCCCGTCGGTCTATATCCTAAGCGCTCAGGGGTCATGGGCCATCGCCCTGTGCACTCCGGGTCGTTGCGAGCAGAGCGAATCACGGTACCACCCCTCAGGAAGGCGCCGGCCCAGCCCGGCCGCAGTGCTGAACTGGACGTCTGACAGAGCTTTCGGCTGATGCATACGATGCAGAACGCCCATACTATGCCCACGTGATGGTTAGTGCTATCAGACCAGAGGCCTGCTCGGATCAAATATCCAAATCGCTTGGACTAGGGGCTTGCGGTAACGAGCAGAGACTCACGAAAGATGTGACCCCGTCGCCCCGTCTCGAGGACTTGCGGCAAGGGTTAAGAATGCCCGGCCGCGCCTCGTATTCACCACTCGGGCACCACACTGGCAACCCGCCTTCACATCACACGCGGGTACCCCTCAGGGTCGACCCGCCTTTCCAAGTAACATTGTAAAGTCCAAGTATCCGTGTGTCCATAACATCAGGGAATCCGAGGTATCACCCTCATTGAATTCCCACTCGATGTATCCGTCAAGGTGAACTCGGAGGAATCACCCTCACTGGGTCCACACTTGAGGTGTTGTACGACAGCGTCGTTATCGGAAGTGGTGAAGGAGGAATCACCCTCGATGACCACGAGCGAATAACCTCTAACAAGTTAACTCAGCGTGCTACATGAGTTTCACCCTCGACACTCGATAGAACGCTGCTAGTGTCGTACAACTCAGGGGGGGGGGGGTGATGTGCGGTGGTCGGGGCCTGGTCTTCATCCTCTTGATCGGGCTTTTCTGAGATCCGCGCGGCAGTCGGGTAAGTGTGGTCACTGATAGGCTCTACCCAGCCTAGACTAACATTTAGGATATGTAGGTAATTAATCAACCAGGTTACAATAACAGGCTATGCATCAGAATAGGTACAGCGCACAGCAGTAATTCTAATGCAAGCATGAAAATTAGAAGGGCGATATCGGTATGCTCAAGGGAGGCTTGCCTGGTTGCTCTGGCAAGAAGAGGATCGCAACGGTGGCGTCGGGCTCCTGAGTTGCGTCGGTCTCTGGACACGCGGTGTCAGGTCTACCGAGAGAGAAGAGGGGGAGGAAACAGTATAAATATAGAGCAACTTGAGCAACACAAGGTACGACATGATATACGCAGTGCCGGGTGTATCCTAACGTATGGTTGGCACGTCACCGAGGAAGGAGGCTCCATCCGGAAATGTTTTCCCTGTTCCGGACATTTGCAGACAGATGACCGGAGAGGGGGGTTGCATTTTCTATAGTTCGGGACGTGTGACGACGAACGGACCGTAGTATTCGGATTCGTCTCGTCGTTCTGAGCGACTTTCATGTACAAAGTTTTTCGATCGGAGTTACGGATTAAAAGATTGATTTTCTAAAGCTTTTATTAATTTTTTCTGGAATTTATTTATTTTATTAAATCAACATTATCCGAACAGTGTCTGCTGACGTCAGCATGACTCAGCAGACGTCAGGACCATGGTCCCACCTGTCATAGGCTGTTAGGTTAATTAGTGATTAACTATTAAATTACATTTAATTAACACTAACAATCTTAATTTATTAACCTAATCGATTAATTAACTATTAATTATTAATTAGTTTAATTATTTATTTATTTTGTTTTAATTCGTTCTGGGGCCGTGGGCCCCTACGTCAGTGGGCTGGGCGGACATGTCCGCGGCGGCACGTCTGGGCGCCGGACCTGTCCGGAGCGGTGCCCATTTGGGACCGGACATGTCCTGTGCCCAAATGGCAGCGCCGTGCGCGGACGGGGGGGGCGCGGACGGGCGAGGCCGCGGCAGCGCCGGCCAGGGGTGACGTGCGCCCGGGCGCGGCGGGGCGCAGGCGGCGCGGAGCGGCACGGCGAGGGGTGGGGCAGGCGGAGGTCGGGAGGAGCAGGCGGTAGAGGCGACGGGCGGTGGTGGCGCTTCGGGGCGCAGCGTCGGCGACGGCGTGGGATCGGTGCCCTACTGCCCCGGTCCGATCCATGGAGGGGGGTCGAGTGGAGGAGGCGGTAGGAGAGGCGACAGCCGAGGCAGATCGGCGCGGGGAAGGCGCGCCGGGCGCGCGGCCGGGGC
>JAAAXO010000438.1:23744-92260 GCA_011799875.1 Thinopyrum elongatum
CTACAGAGTTAACATCAGAAGTGCTACATGAGGTTTCACCCTCGACACTCGATAGTAACGCTGCAGTGTCGTTACAACTAAGGGGGGGGGGGTGATGTGCGGTGTCGGGGCCTGGTCTTCAATCCCGTTGATCGGGTCTTCTGATGATCCAGCGCGGCAGTCGGGATAAGTGGGGTCACTGATAGGTCTCTACCCAGCCTAGACTAAACAGTTTAGGATATGTAGGTAATTATCAACAGCAGGTTACAATGAACAGGCTATGCATCAGAATAGGTAAAGCAGCAGCAGCAGCAGCAATTCTAATGCAAGCATGGGAAATTAGAATGGGCGATATCGGGATGATCAAAAGGGGGGGGGGCTTGCCTGGTTGCTCGGCGGCAAGGGCAAGGTCGTCTATGGTGTCTTCGGGCTCCGGAGCTGCGTCGGTCTCGGGGACGACGTCGGTGTCAGGGTCACCGAGAGAGAAGAGGTGGAGGAAACAGTATAATATGAGCAAACTTGAGCAACACAGGTACGACATGATAATACGCAGTGCCGGTGTATCCTAACGTATGGTTTGGCACGTCACCGAGAAGGAGGAATCCATCCGGAATGTTTCCCGGTTCCGGACATCGTCAGACAGATGACAGAGAAGGACGGGTTTGCATGTTCTGATAGTTAGGACGTGTGACGGACGAACGGACCGTATATGTGATTCGTCTCGTCGTCCTGAGCGACGTTACATGTACAAAGTTTTTCGTCGGTTACGATTAAAAGATATGATTTTCCTAAAGCTTTTAATTAATTTCTGGATTTATATTTTATAAATCAACATTACCCGAACATGTCTTGCTGACGTCATGCATGAGTCAGCATGACGTCAGGACAGTTGGTCCACCTGTCATGGCTGTTAGGTTAATTAGTGATTAACTAATTAAATTACTATTTAATTAACACTAACAACTTAATTAAATTAACCTAATCAGATTAATTAACTATATTAATTAATTAGTTTAATTATTATTATTTTATATTTTTTTAATTCGTTCTGGGCCGTGGGCCCCTACGTCAGTGGGCTTGGCGGACTGTCCCGGCTTGCACGTCTGGGCGCCGGACATGTCCGGGCGTGCCCATTTGGACCGACATGTCCGGTGCCCAAATGGGCACGCGCGGACGCGCGACGGGGGGGGCGCGTACGGGCGGGGCCGCGGCAGCGCGCGGCCAGGGGGTGAGCGGAGCGCCCAGGGGCGCGGCGGGTCCAGGCCGGCGCCGACGGCACGGCGAGGGGGCTGGGCAGCGGTTCGGGAGGAGCAGGCGGAGAGGGCACGGGCGTGGTGGCCGCGCGGGCGCAGCGGTCGGCTACGGCGTGGGATCGGGGCGCCTCTGCCCCTCCGATCCAGGGAGGGGGTTCGAGTGGAGGAGGCGGTAGAGAGAGCGACAGGCGAGGCAATCGCGCGGAGGCGCGCCGGGGACGTCGCCGGGGCGCCGAGCTCCATGGCGGAGCGGCGGGGTCGACCCGGACGGGTGGGGGGGGGGGGGGGGGGGGGAACGGGGGATCGGGGTGGTTGGGCTGGTCAACGGGGGGGGGGGGGAGTGGGGTGGCTATGTGTGGGGGGGGGGCGCGGGCCAAGGCCCCGTTGGGCCGGGGGGATTTTCTTTCTTTTTCTTTTCGTTCTGTTTTCTTTTTCTATTTTCTTTTATTTATTTCTTCTCTCAGTTAGTAAACAGTTAGGCCTAAAATGGTTTTGTAAAACATAGCAAATGTTCCAATAAATACTAGCCATTACCTAACACTAACAAAAATTAGTTTGGAGACAATTTGAGTTCACACCCATTTTTATAATAATTAAAAACGCATTATCCTTGCTGTTTTTTTTGATTATATTAGAGCCACCTAATTAATTTTATTATTTTGTTGTTTCAATTTTGAATAGTCTCTGTAATATTTTTATTTACTGAACATTTTTAGTTTCTATGTTGACCAACTTTTTATTTTCCACTTTCATTTAAATTCGACTTTGACTTAGAGTTGAAATGCAATATGGTGTTAATGATGTATCATGCACTGTTAATCATGCTGACATGGCATAATCAAAGGGTGATTACTGTAGTTAACCACTGGGGTGTTACATAGAGCTAGTTCAACTCAGTGTAAAATTATTTGAACTAGGTATAGCGAGCTAGTTCAACTCTAGTGGCAAAATTATTTTAACTAGCTTATACAGCTAGTTCAACTATAGTTGTAAATATTGTACTAGACTCTAGATCTAGTACAACTCTAGTGTAAATTAATTGTACTAGCTATAGATCTAGTTCAACATAAGGGTAAAATTATTTATACTAGGGTATAGAGCTAGTTCAACTCTTTGTAAAAAGTTATTTGAACTTCTTATAGAGGCTAGTGGTCAAACTATAGTGTATCAACTATTTGTAGTAAGCTATAGGCTAGTTCAACTCTAGTGTAAAATTATTTGCACTAGGTTATATAGCTAGTTCATCTCTAGTTTAAAATTATTTGTACTAGGTATAGAGTTAGTTCAACTCTGTGTAAAATTATTTGTACTAGCTATAGAGCAGTTCAACTCTGTTGTAAAATTATTGCACTAGGTTATAGAGCTAGTTCAACTCTAGTGTAAAATTTATATACTAATTATAAAACTAGTTCTACTCTTGTGTGAACTTATTTGAACTAGGCTATAGAGATAGTTCAACTTTTCATGTAAAATATTTGTAACTAAGTTAAACTAGTTCAACTAATCACTACAGGAACCTGTCTTTTCTTTTGCCGTCTGCATGGCAGACCGCTCCCAGGATGAGGCTTGCCGGCTCGGCAACAAGCTCTGCGACTGCTAGCTGTCGGCAACCTCCGGTCACTCCGCCAGTAAAGGCATTCGGTTCTTTGCGTCTGCTTCAGAGAAGCAGACGGCAAAGTTTTATGCCCGTCGCCGTGTGCGGCCATCAGACGCAAGAGCGTGACCGCACAAGGGTGACGGGTGGGCGCCATAGGGGTTAACGGCGTGCTTTGCCGTCAAGCCAGATACGGCAAAGAGGCTACGATCTTTGCGGCGTCTGCTGGCGGAGGTCAAGGCCCACACAGGAGTCACACTGGGGAAAGCTGCCACGTGGCCTCTCTTTGCCGTGCTATCTGTTCGCAAAGAGTATTTGAATCTTTGCCGGTTCTAGCCGTCGGCAAAGATAGCTCTTTGCCAGTCTTGCCAGCGTCGGGCAAAGAAACGCTTAGCCTCTTTGCCTTGCCGCAGTAGGCAAACGACCTAGCCTCTTTGCACGTCTCTGCCAGCTGACGGCAAATCCCATCCAAAATAGGCACCCAATGTTCCCAGGTTGCACAGGTGAGCTGCCATCGTGTGTTTCTTGCCGTCTGCTAGTAGGGCCAAAGCTCTGGTGCCGTCTACTAGCAGTCGGCAAGGAGCCTATATAACCCATGTTTTAATGCAATTCAATCAAATTGGTACAGAAATTCATAGATAGATCACCGATAATACATTGATTTACCACAACAAGCATATCCAACATAGTATCACCTCTTCCACAAGGTCCAACATAATCCCATATGACATAAGAAAGAAGTTTTTCCAACCACATATACCATATACCATACACATCCAAACAAGTTTCCCAACCATGTTTTCAAAGCAAAAGCAAGCACAGGAGAATATATGAATCCATCAATGCAAGCTTCCCTCACTGCTCAATCAAATGCTGGCAACTTGGGAAGATACAGTTAGAAGAAGAAGCAATAGCTAGAAGAGAAGAAGAGAGAAAAGAAGTAGTAAGTAAGCGAAAGAAGAGAAGAAAAGATAGAAGAAGAGGAAATAGGAAGACGTATTTAATTCTCTTTCTTTCTCCTCCTCCCCCTCTATTATCTTCTTCTTTCCAACAAATGTAGTTTAAAAAGGCCAATTTAGAGCTAGTAGTAAATAGGTCATTTTGGAGATAAGCTAAGTTCAAGGTAGCTCAGTATTGGAACTACCTAACCTAGGTAACTTGTCAATATTGGAGCTAAGCTAAGTAAAATGGATCATATTGAAACTACTAGGTAAACTTGGTCATTTTTGAGCTACCTAGGTAAAAAATGTCATTTTTTGCTAAGCAGGTAAAAATGCTAAGTGTGTAGGTCAATGTAGAGCTAACTTAGTGTAAATAGTTCATTTGAGCTAACTCGTGTATTAAAATGGATCATATTTAGCAATTAGGTAAACTTGGCTTTTTGGGATCTAAAGCAGGTTAAATGATATATGGAGCTAACATAGGTAAACTGGGGTCATTTTGGAGCTAACCTGGCCTAATTAGGCCATTTTTGACAAACTACCTAGCTTATTGTGTCATTTTAGAGGATAACAAGCTAAGTAATATGACATTATGAGGTTAGCAAGGTTATTCATGCCAGTTACGAATACAAAAAGTAAGAGGAGGAAAAGAAGAAGAAGAAGAAGAATAAGAGAAAAGAAGAAGGAAAAGAAAAGCAGAACAAATGTTCTGTCTTTAATAGTAGGTCTTCTTCGTTCTTCTCTTTTCTTCTTCTTACTTTCTTCTTCTTCTTCTGTCTCTCTCGATTTCTCTTCCTTTCGTTCCTTTTCTCTTATTCCTTTCATCTCTTTTCCTCTCCTGATTTTTCATCTTTATGTCATTTGTGGACTAAATAGGAAAATTTATGTCTATAATGGCAAATAGGGCTAAGTAAGAGGGGGAAAAAGAAGAAAGAAGACAGAATAGAAAAAGCTCTTTTCTTCTCTTTTCTTCTTCTTCTTTTCTTCTCTTCTCCCACTATTCCTTCTTTTACTTCACTATTCCTGTATTTTCTTCATCTTATTATGGGTATTGTGGAACTAAATAGGCTAAATTCATGTCATAAAATGGCTAATAGGCTAATTAAAGAGAGGAAAAGAAAACGAAGAAGGAATAAGAAAGCTTCTTGTTCTTATCTTCGTCTCTCTTCTTTCTCTTCTCTCCTATTCCCTTCTTTCTCCTATTCCTTGATTTCTTTCATCTTATTATGCATTTTGGACTAAACATAGGCCTAAATATCGTATAAATGGCTAAATAGGCTATAATAAGAGGAGGGAAAAAAGCAAAAGAAGAAGAAGAGAAAGAAGAAAGAAGAAATGTTCTTCTTCTTCTTCTTCTTCTTTTATTCTTATTTCTTCTTCTTCTCTCTCTTCCTATTCTTCTTTCCTTCTTTCTTCCTATTCCTTGATTTTCTTATCTTATTATGTATTTGTGGAATTCTAAATAGGCTAAAGTTATGTCATAATGGACTAAATAGGCTAAACTAACAAAAAGAAGAAAAATACCGTTACACGGAGGATGAAGGACCCGGTCGGGGCTGCGGCCAGTGCCAGACTGAGGTGATGGCCGGTCGGGTTCTCACCAGGCCAGACAATAGAAGCATCGGTTGATGCTTGTCGGGAAGCATTCTACACCAAAATCAATTTCCAATGTCTCGTTAGCATTGATGCAACCAAATGTAATACTAGTAACTAAGACCATTTCAAATCAAACTCACCGTGGTCGCCGGGAGCAATCTGGGCATCGGCGGAGGGGTCTGACCTCTTTTCTCGCACATTCTCTACCATGTGGTTCTCACGAGTTAGTCATATTAGTTAGTAATGGAACCAACATTATATCATGATTTGGCTAATAAATTCAGGAGAAACGTACCCCAGATGTCGTATAGGCCCGTTGAGCAGTCGTTTCCGTTCCTCCCTCCTCCAACAGCCTAGCCGTTCCTCAGTCCTCCCACTCCATCTCCCTCTCCTCTGCCTGCCTTCTTGCCGCCTCCAAAAGCTCTGCGTGTTTGCTCTCTCTTCTCAACACAGCCTGCACACACCACTCCTCGTTGCATTGTAATCACGACGGACGCACACACAATTGTAATGGATAGAAAGGTATCCGATTCCGTATAACTAACCCGCATGGTGAGACTCTCCGATGGCCGTGCATGAGCATTATCCTCCGTCAGAGCCTACTCTGGCGCTTCTTGATCTGCGGAGAGTCTTAGGACACGTCTTCAGTCCATCACAATGGCTTTGACGCCATGGACCTCCCGCCACCAGATATCTAACCAGCCTCGATAATCAAAGGATCCTGGCTTCGGTTAAAGTCCTTCCCCTTTCCTTGCCTTCCCCTCGTCTCTGTACCATCACGAGCTTGTTGCCGGAGGAAGATGTTGGGGTGAAGGTCTCTGGATGATCTAGGTCCGACTCCCGAGAATGCCTTGGCCTTCTTGTACGGGGCACTATGGGCCATGCCAAGAGGTCGCACAGACTTGGCACGGGCCTTCTTGTTGTGGTGCGACTGAGAGAGAGGAACAAATGTAGTCAAAGGCTCAAGCTAGCATCTAATGAAATTCCTATGTAATAAGGTCAATTTGGAGCTAAGTGGTTATTATGTCATTTTATAGAAAAAAGCTAAGTTTAGGTTCTTTTGGAGGTAAACAAGATTATTATGCCAATTTGACTCAAACTATCTAATTCTGGCATTATTGAGGGCTTCCAAGGTAAGTTTATGCCTTTTTTAAGCTACTAAAGCATATTTAGGCCTTTTAATAGCTATCTAGGTTAATTATGTCATTTTAGCGCTAATTTTGTCATAAATTAACAAGCTAAGTTATTTTACGTCATTATTGAGCTATCAAGGTAGTTTGCATATTTTTTTAGCTAACTAAAGCATATTATGTCATTTTAGAGCTTAATTATGTCAAATGAACGAGCTTAAACTAATTTAGGTCATTATTTAGCTATCCAAGGTATTATGCCTTTTTTTAAACTAAGTAAGCATTATTGAGCATCCAAGGAAAATGCTATCATGTAGAATACATTGCATGATCATGAAGCAAACCACATACCCAGTGACCCCCGTACTCAAACAGTGTTGGAGCTCCCTTGATGTTGTGGCCACACTCCAACCTTTGGAACGCTTATCTTGGCCCTTTTGGTGTTCGACTAGCCATTGGGAGCGCACCACTCATCACCAACGCCTCCCACAGCCTCCTACTATCTGCACCATCCATCTCGGGGGCACCCCTAAGTTAGTCAAGAGAAATTTCCGCGCTACTCCTACTCGAATCAAATCAAGGAAACTAATTTCAAGCCTTAAGATAGGTAATTACTCAGTCTGTACTTCCCTTAGTTTAATTCTAAACTTTCCGCTACACTTTTTCTTCTTCTACTACCTCACTAATACCCACCCTTCTAGGCTTATAGTCCTCGAACGGCCTGCGAACCGCGAGCCTCGTCCCGGTAAGTTCTTAAGTAGGCGCTTGCAACTCGACTTCGACATCACCGAAGCCCTCAGCCCTTTCCTGCTCTCTACCCAGAACCGCTCATATGGAAGAGGTTCTCCCATCTCTTTCCAAGAACAACACAGCTCGTAGCATGTCTCAAGCACACTTGGTTGACTCGACTCGCTGACTTGCTTGGGACTGAGGATGATAAGCTGAACTCCAGGTAATATGAGTTCCATAGCCTTTTGAAAACTTTCCCAGAAATGACCGTGTAATATGCTGCCACCGGTCTGAACTGATCTCTTTCGGAATACACGTGAGTGAAACAATTCTGGAGATATTAAACTCTGCTAAACTGACTAGCAGTGATCGTCTCTGACAGGCAGAAAGTGTGTGCAACTTTGGAGAGTGGTCGACGAACGACAAAGATGCATCGTGACCTTCTGTGACCTCTGGAAGTCCTTAATGAAATCCATTTGCACTTTGTCCCATTTCCATAAACGGAATAGGTAACGGTCGCAGAATTTCCAGCAGGCTTCTGATGTTTCTGCTTTAACGCGTCGACAACATCAAATTCAAAACAATACGAGCAATGTCTTGCTTCATTCTAGACCACCAGTACCTTTGACGGAGATCACGATATCTTGGTGCTACCCGGATGAATAGCACAGCGGGGGTATCATGTGCCTCCTCATACTTGTCAGTCATAAGCTCGAAGGAGGTACGACAATGCGGTCTCGGAAATACAAGGTTCCATCTTCAGACAGCGAGAAATCCCTGTACTTACAAGGTGAAGGTCTTTCTATCATCAGATCAATTTCATCTTTAGCTTGCGCATTCTTAACAGGCTTCTCAAGTTCGGTTCAACAACCAAGGTTTTTAGGGTATCCTTGGGAACTATCTCGAGATTTAGCTTCGAAGCTCTTCATACAGAAGTGGTTGCTGTAGCTGAACCTCAAGTTGCAGCAATAGGATTTGCGGCTCAACGCATCAGCCATTACATTAGCCTTGCCAGGGGTATAGAAATACCCCAAATCATAGTCTGCAATGGTCTCCATCCATCTTTGCTGACGGAGTTTAGAGAAGGTTGAGTGAACAAGTACTCAGACTTTTAGATCGTGTAATCTCGCAACGAGTACCGAGGGAGTAATGTCGCCACCACTGCATGCATAGATGACAGCAGCTAGTTCTAGATCATGTACGGGATAATTCTTCATGGGGCGCAACTGATGAAGCCATAACAATCACTTACGCTCTTGCATTAGGACACAGCCTAATCCTTCACGGGATGCATCACAATAAATCACAAAGTCTTTGCGGGTATCTGGAGGAGACAGTACTGGGGTATGTAACGGTATTGACATCTGCCCAGTGGATAAAATGTACTACTCTGGATGTATCCCTGCTCAACAGCTGGTAGCTGCGTCGCAGGTGTGTGGAGTGAAACAACGATCCATCTGAAACAGAGGAAACTCATGATTGTCAAAGACAAGGAGAAGTTAACGATCTCGGAAGAAAGGTTAAACAAAAACAATGGAAAGGAAAATGATTATCAGACTAATCAGATCAATGTCAGGAACGCACAGATATCCAGCTCTCCGGTGGACGAGTAATTACGATCCTAAGTGTCGGCTTAGTAAACTTTAGTTAACACAAGGAAGAGAGGTCAGAGTCCAAAGGTAAAGATGAGGAAAAAAGTATACTAATACTCCCAATTGGCGACGTGGGCCCGTACGCCACACGCACAAGTTAGTACAACGTTTTCGGTTCTCTAGACTCAACTTCGGCCAAGGAGTGAAAGGGGGGCTCCTACAGGCAGTCGGCTCTGATATCCAACTTGTGACGCCCCCGGCCCGATCGTGCACTAATCATACTGCAAATGCACACGATCAAGCCTAAGGACTCACCGGGAAGATATCACAACACAACTCTAAAACATAAATAAAGTCATACAAGCTTTATATTCAGCCAGGGCCTCGAGGCTCGAATACATAAGCTTGCAAACAAGCGTCAGCGAAGCATCAGATATCTGAGTACAGATATGAAATAGAAACAGAAAGGCCTTTAGAAAGGCGGGGCCAAAATAAAACACTACGATCGAAAGGCCGAAGGCCTCCTGCCGGGGACCCTCCGATCCCTACTCCTGGTCGTCAGTCAACTCGTGTAGTATCCATCCCTGGTAGTGTATGAGTAACGATCGTCGGGGCATCTGTTCAGGGGGCTCCTGTCCTCTGTCACGTCAACTGATATGGGAGAAAAAGGAAAACAAAGCAACCGTGAAGTACTCAGAAGTACTCAGCAAGCAAGGATCTACACTACATATTGCAACATATCAAGGGGAGGCTTTAATATGTGGACTGGGCTGCAGAAATGCCAGAATAGAGAGAAGGCCTAGTCCTATCGAAGACTAGCATCTTCAGCGGTCTTGCAGCAGTAGAAGAGAGTAGAACAATACCATAAATGTAGCAGTAATAATATCAACCTCACCCAGATATCCTTTCTTGACTCCCTCTGCGAGAAAGCAATCCCAGAGCCATATATACAGGTTCATCACAGGTATCCAGTTCTAAATTGTATCAATCAGGATACAACTCCGAGTGCCTTTACCGTAGGACCGGCTATCGATAGAAGTGTTTCTTCCTGCAGGGGTGTCACAAACTTACCAACACGCTCGATTAACTTCGGCCGGACACACTTCCTGGGTCATGCCCGGCCTCGGCCAACGACACATCGCAACCCTACCTAAGCTCAGCAGAGAGGTCCCCGTCGTCTATATCCTAAGCGCTCAGGGGTCAGGGCCATCGCCCTGTGCACTCCGGGTCGTTGCGAGCAGAGCGAATCACGGTACCACCCAGGAAGGCGCCGGCCCAGCCCGCCGCAGTGCTGAACTGGACGTCTGACAGAGCTTTGGCTGATGCATACGATGCAGAACGCCCATACTATGCCACGTGAGGGTTAGTGCTATCAGACCAGAGGCCTGCTCGGATCAAAGTATCCAAATCGCTTGGACTAGGGCTTGCGGTTAACGAGCAGACTCACGAAAGATGTGACGACCCCGTCGCCCGTCTCGAGGACTTGCGGCAAGGGTTAAGAATGCCCGGCGCGCCTCGTATTCACCACTCGGGCACCACACTGCAACCCCCTTCACATCACACGCGGGTACCCCTCGGGTCGACCCGCCTTTCCAAGTAACATTGTAAAGTCCAGAGTATCCGTGTGTCCAAACATCAGGATCCGAGGTATCACCCTCATTGAATTCCCACTCGATGTATCCCGTCAAGGTGAACTCGGAGGAATCACCCCTACTGGGTCACACTTGAGGTTGTTGTACGACAGCGTCGTTATCGGAAGTGGTGAAGGAGGAATCACCCTCGATGACACGAGCGAATAACTACTCTACAGAGTTACATCAGCAGTGCTACTGAGGTTTCACCCTCGACACTCGATAGTAACGCTGCAGTGTCGTTACAACTAAGGGGGGGGGGGGTTGATGTTGGTGTCGGGTGCCTGGTCTTCATCCCGTTGATGGGTCTTCTGAATGATCAGCGGGGCAGTCGGGATAGTGGGGTCACTGATAGGTCTCTACCCAGCAGACTAAACAGTTTAGGATATGTAGGTAATTATCAACAGCAGGTTACAATGAAAGGCTATGCATCAGAATAGGTAAAGCAGCAGCAGCAGTAAGTTCTAATGCACAGCAGAGAAATTAGAATGGGCGATATCGGTATGCTCAAGGGAGGGGCTTGCTGGTTGCTCTTGCAAGAGAGAGGATCGTCAACGGTGGCGTCGGGCTCCTGAGTTGCGTCGGTCTCGGGGACGACGTCGGTGTCAGGGTGACCGAGAGAGAAGAGGGGGAGGAAACAGTATAAATATAGAGCAAACTTGAGCAACACAAGGTACGACATGATAATACGCAGTGCCGGGTGTTCCTAACGTATGGTTGCACGTCACCGAGAAGGAGGAATCCATCCGGGAATGTTTTCCCGGTTCCGGACATTCGTCAGACAGATGACCGGAGAGGGACGGGTTGCATGTTCTGATAGTTAGGAGTGTGACGGACGAAACGGACCGTATATGGATTCGTCTGTCGTTCTGAGCGACTTTCATGTACAAAGTTTTTCGATCGGAGTTACGATTAAAAGATATGATTTTCTAAAGCTTTTATTAATTTCTGGAATTTTATTATTTTATTAAATCAACATTATCCGAACAGTGTCTTGCTGACGTCAGCATGACGTCAGCATGACGTCAGGACCAGTGGGTCCACCTGTCATAGGCTGTTAGGTTAATAGTGATTAACTAATTAATTACTATTTAATTAACACTAACAACTTAATTAAATTAACCTAATCAGATTAATTAACTAATTATTAATTAATTAGTTTATTATTATTATTTTATTTTTTTTAATTCGTTCTGGGCGTGGGCCCTACGTCATGGTGGCGATGCCCGGCACGTTGGGCCGCCGGACATGTCCGGAAGCGTGCCCATTTGGACCGACATGTCGGTGCCCAAATGGAGACGCGCGCGACAGCGCGACGGGGGGGGAGCAGCGTGACGGGCGGGGACGCGGCAGCGCGCGGCCAGGGGGTGAGACGGGCGCCAGGGGCGCGGGGGTCCAAGGCCGGCGCCGTGACGGCACGGCGAGGGGCTGGGAGCGACGTTCGGGAGGAGAAGGCGGGGAGAGGGCACGGGCCGGGTGGCCGTCGCGGGACGCAGCGGCGGCACGGCGTGGGATCGGGGAGCCTCTGCCCTCCGATACAGGGGAGGGGGGTCGAGTGGAGGAGGCGGTAGAGAGAGGAAGCGAGGCAATCGCGCGGAGCGCGCCGGGGACGTCGGCCGGGGCGCCGAGCTCCATGGCGGGCGGCGGGGCAGACCACGGACGGGGGGGGGTGGGGGGGGGGGGGGGGACGGGGGATCGGGGTGGTTGGGCTTGGTCACGGGGGGGGGGGGGGAGTGGGGGGCTATGTGGGGGGGGGGGCGCTGGGCCAAGGCCCGTTGGGCCGGGGGGATTTTCTTTTTTTTCTTTTGTTCTGTTTTCTTTTTCTATTTTCTTTTATTTATTTCTTTCTCAGTTTAGTAAACGTTAGGCCTCAAATGGTTTGTGTAAAACATAGCAAATGTTCCAATAAATACTAGCATTACCTAACACTATACAAAAATTAGTTTGGAGACAATTTGAGGTTCACACCATTTTTATAATAATTAAAACGCATTATCCTTGCTGTTTTGATATATTAGAGCCACTAATTATTTTATTATGTTGTTTTCAATTTTAGAATAGTCTCTGTAATATTTGTTATTTACTGAACATTTTAGTTTCTATGTGAACAACTTTTATTTTCCACTTTCATTAAATTCGAATTTTGACTTAGGAGTTGAAATGCAATATGGTGTTAATGATGATCATGCACTGTTAATCATGCTGACATGGCATAATCAAAAGGGTGATTACTGTAGTTACCACTGGGGGTGTTACATAGAGTAGTTCACTCAAGTGTAAAATATTTGTACTAGGTGTATAGGAGCTAGTTCAACTCTAGTGTAAAATTATTTAACTAGCTTATACAGCTAGTTCAACTATAGTTAAAATTATTGTACTAGACTATAGACTAGTACAACTCTAGTGTAAAATTAATTGTACTAGGCTATAGAGCTAGTTCAACAGTAGGGTAAAATTATTTATACTAGGTATAGAGCTAGTTCAACTCTAGTGTAAAAATTATTGAACTCTTATAGAGCTAGTTCAAACTATAGTGTAAAACTATTTGTAGTACGCTATAGAGCTAGTTCAACTCTAGTGTAAAATTATTTGCACTAGGTTATAGAGCTAGTTCATCTCTAGTTAAAATTATTTGTACTAGGCTATAGAGTTAGTTCAACTCTAGTGTAAAATTATTTGTACTAGGCTATAGAGCTAGTTCAACTCTGTTGTTAAAATTATTGCACTAGGTTATAGAGCTAGTTCAAACTCTAGTGTAAAATTATATATACTAGATTATAAAACTAGTTCTATTTGTGTGAACTTATTTGAACTAGGCTATAGAGATAGTTCAACTTTCATGTAAAATTATTTGTACTAAGTTAGACCTATCAAACTATCACTACAGGAACCTGCTCTTCTTGCGCTCTGCCATGGCAGACGGCAAAAGGCATGAATGTGCGGTCGGCAAAGCTCTTGCCGACTGCTAGCTGTCGGCAAACAGTCCGGCTCAATTCCGCCAGTAAAGGCCTTCTTTGCCGTCTGCTTCAGAGAAGCAGACGGCAAAGGTTTAGCCGTCGCGTTTGCGGGCCAGCAGACGGCAAAGAGCGTAGACCGCACTAAGGTGAGGGGGGCGCCATTAGGGGTTAACGGGGTGCTGTGCCGTAGCGGCAGACGGCAAAGAGGCTAAGATCTTGCGCCGTTCTGCTGGCGGACGGCAAGAGCCCAACAGGAGTCAACTGGGAAAGCTGCAGTGGCCTTCTTTGCCGTTGCTAGTCTCGGCAAAGAATTTGAATCTTGCCGTCTGCTAGCAGTCGGCAAAGATAGCCTCTTTGGCCGTCTGCCAGCAGTCGGCAAAGACCTTAGCCTCTTTGTCCGTCTGCCAGAAGTAGGCAAAGACTCTAGGCCTCTTTGCCGTCTGCCAGCTGACGGCAAATGCCCCCAAATAGGCAACCAATGTCCCAGGTTGCACAGGTAGCTGCCACGTGGTCTTCTTGCCGTCTGCTAGTAGTCGGCAAGCTCTTTGCCGTCTGCTAGCAGTCGGCAAGAGCCTATATAACCATGTTTTAATTGAATTCATTAATTTGACAGAAATTCATCGATACCACGATAATACATATATACACACAAGCATATCAACATATATTTCCACATTTCCACAACATTATCCATATGACATAAGAAGTTTTCCAACACATATCCATAGTGACATACAACTCCAAACAAGTTCCCAAACATGTTTTCATAAACAAAAAGAAGCACAAGGAGAATATATGATCCATCAATGCAGCTTCCTCATCTCAACAAATCTGCAAATGGGAAAGATGAAAGTTAGAAGAGAAGAATAGCTAGAAGAAGAAGAAGGGAAAAGAAGTAGAAAAGAAAGAAGAAGAAGAAAAGAAGAGAAGAGGAAAATAGGAAGACGATTTTATATTCTCTTTCTTTCTCTCCTCCCCTCTCTTTATCTTCTTCTTTTCCAACAAATGAGTTAAAAAAGCCAATTTAGAGCTAAGCTAGGTAAATAGGTCATTTTGGAGATAAGCTAAGTTCCATGTATCATATTGGAACTAAACCTAGGTAAAACTTGGTCATTTGGAGCTAAGCTAAGTTAAATGGATCATTTGAACTACCTAGGTAAACTGGTCATTTTGAGCTAAACCTAGGTAAAAATGTCATTTTTTGCTAAGCTAGGTAAAAATGCTAAGTGTGTAGGTCAATTTAGAGCTAACTTAGTGTAAATAGGTTCATTTTGGAGCTACGCGGGTAAAATGGATCATATTTTAGCTAACTTAGGTAAACTTGGTCTTTTGGAGCTAACGTAGGTTAAATGATCATATTGGAGCTACATAGGTAAACTGGTCATTTTGGAGCTAACTGGCTAATTAGGCCATTTTGACATAACTACAGCTATTGTGTCATTTTAGAGATAACAAGCTAAGTAATATGACATTTATGAGGTTAGCAAGGTTATTAGTGCCATTTACGAATACAAACAAGTAAGAGGAGGAAAAGAAGAAGAAGAAGAAGAATAAAGAAAAGAAGAATAAGAAGAAAAGAAGAACAAATGTTCTTCTTCTTCTTCTTCTTTTCTTTCTCTTCTTATTCTTCTTCTTCTCTTTCTTCTTCTTTCTTCTTTTCTTTCTGCTCATTTCTGGACTAAAATAGGCATAACTCTTGTCTATCTTCTTCTGTTTCTTTCTTCTATTCTTCTCTCTTCCTATTCCTTCTTTTCCTTCCCTATTCCCTTGATTTTCTTCATCTTATATGTCATTTGTGGACTAAATAGGCTAAATTAGTCATAAATGGGTCAATAGGCTAAGTAAGAGGAGGAAAAAGAAGAAAGAAGAAGAATAGAAAAGCTCTTTTCTTCTTTTCTGTTTCTTCTCTTCTTCTTCTTCTCTTCTCTTCCTATTCCTTCTTTTCTTCCTATTCCTTGATTTTCTTCATCTTATGATGTCATGGGCTTGCCTGGTTGCTCTGGCAAGAGAGAGGGATCGTCAACGGTGGCGTCGGGCTCCTGAGTTGCGTCGGTCTCGGGGACGACGTCGGTGTCAGGGTCTACCGAGAGAGAAGAGGGGGAGGAAACAGTATAAATATAGAGCAAACTTGAGCAACACAAGGTACGACATGATAATACGCAGTGCCGGGTGTATCCTAACGTATGGTTGCACGTCACCGAGGAAGGAGGAATCCATCCGGGAATGTTTTCCCGGTTCCGGACATTCGTCAGACAGATGACCGGAGAGGGACGGTTGCATGTTCTGATAGTTAGGGACGTGTGACGGACGAACGGACCGTATATTCGGATTCGTCTCGTCGTTCTGAGCGACTTTCATGTACAAAGTTTTTCGATCGGAGTTACGGATTAAAAGATATGATTTTCTAAAGCTTTTATTAATTTCTGGAATTTATTTATTTTATTAAATCAACATTATCCAGAACAGTGTCTTGCTGACGTCAGCATGACGTCAGCATGACGTCAGGACCAGTGGGTCCCACCTGTCATAGGCTGTTAGGTTAATTAGTGATTAACTAATTAAATTACTATTTAATTAACACTAACAACTTAATTAAATTAACCTAATCAGGATTAATTAACTAATTAATTAATTAATTAGTTTAATTATTATTATTTATTTTTTTTAATTCGTTCTGGGCCGTGGGCCCCTACGTCAGTGGGCTGGGCGGACATGTCCGCGGCGTGCACGTCTGGGCGCCGGACATGTCCGGAGCGTGCCCATTTGGGACCGGACATGTCCGGTGCCCAAATGGCACGCGCGGGCGCGGACGGGGGGGGCGCGGACGGGCGAGGCCGCGGCAGCGCGCGGCCAGGGGGTGAGCGGGCGCCCAGGGGCGCGGCGGGGCGCAGGCCGGCGCCGGAGCGGCACGGCGAGGGGGCTGGGCAGCGAGGTCGGGGAGGAGCAGGCGGTAGAGGCGACGGGCGGTGGTGGCGCGTCGGGGCGCAGCGGCGGCGACGGCGTGGGATCGGGGCGCCTCTGCCCCGGTCCGATCCAGGGGAGGGGGGTCGAGTGGAGGAGGCGGTAGGAGAGGCGACAGGCGAGGCAGATCGGCGCGGGGAGGCGCGCCGGGCGGCGTCGGCCGGGGCGCCGAGCTCCAGTGGCGGCGGCGGGGTCGACCCGGACGGCGGGAGTGGGGAGGGGGGGGGATACGGGGGATCGGGTGGTTGCTAGGTCACGGGGGGGGTGGAAGTGGGGTGGCCTATGTGGGGGTGGGTGTGGGGGGGGGGTGGTTGGGGGGGGGGGGCTCTGGCCAAGGCCCCGTGGGCCGGGGGGATTTTCTTTCTTTTTCTTTTCGTTCTGTTTTTCTTTTTCTATTTTCTTTTATTTATTTTCTTCTCTCAGTTTAGTACACAGTTAGGCCTAAAATGGTTTTTGTAAACATAGCAAATATCCATAAATACTAGCCATACCTACAACTACCAAAAATTAGTTTGGAGACAATTTGAGTTCACACCATTTTTATAATAATTAAAACGCATTTATCCTTGCTTTTTGATTATATTAGAGCCAACCTAATTATTTTTATTGTTTGTGGTTCAATTTTAGAATATCTCTGTAATATTTTATTTACTGAACATTTTAGTTTCTAGTTGAACAACTTTTATTTTCCACTTTCATTAAATTCGAATTTGACTTAGGATTTGAAATGCAATATGGTGTTATAGATGAGATCATGCACTGTTAATCATGCTGACATGGCATAATCAAAAGGGTGATTACTGTAGTTAACCACTGGGGTGTTTTACCAATCTCCTCTACTACAACAGAATCTCGTCCGCGAGAATTAAGAAGTAGAAGGAAAAAGTTCGGGGTAGTCCACACGAAGATTATCCTCGCTTGCCCAAGTGGCTTCATCTTCAGTAATTTGACCACTGTACTTTGAGGAACTTGGTAACCTTCTGACGGGTTCGACTTCACTTCATCGAGAATGCGGATCGAGTGCTCCTTATAAATAGATCATCTTGCATCGAGCACTCGTGATCCACAGCTCGGTGCGGAGATTCCTTGAAGCATTTACGAAGTTGCGAACTGGAGACGTCGTGTATGAGAGAATTGCGGCGGCAATTCCAATTTATATATGCCACTTGACCCGTCTAGCAATAATGCGGAAAGGACCAATTGTAGCGTGGAGCTAGCTTGCCCTTGATTCCGAAACGGTGAGTGCCCTTCATAGAGTGACACGTAATAAGCTTGATCACCAGGTTGATAAGTCAAACCCCATCGTTTGCATCATAGTTGCTCTTCTCGGCGGTCCTTGAGCTGCTTGAGTTTTCAAACGGACGATACGAACTTGTTCTTCGGCGTGTTGAATAATATCTGGACCCAGAGCGGTCGTTCCCAGTTTCTGACCAATTCAAGGGGTTTCGACCTCACGTCCATAGAGAACTTCCAAAGGGGGCCATTTGCAGTACTAGCTTGATAGCTGTTGTTATAAGAGAACTCGGCATATGGAAGAGGTTTTCCCACTTCTTGCCGAAAGAACACACAAGCCGTCGTAACATGTCCTCAAGCACTGGTGTGTGACTCGCTCGACTTGGCCTTGGACTGAGGATGAAAGCTAACTCCAGGTAATATGAGTTCCATAGCCTTTTGAAACTTTCCCAGAAATGACCGTTATATGCTGCCAACGGTCTGAACGATCTCTTTCGGAATACCGGGAGTGAAACAATTCTGGAGATTATACTTGCTAACTGACTAGCAGGATCGTCTCTTGACAGGCAGAAGTGTGCAACTTTGGAGAGTTGTCGACGACGACAAGATAGCATCTGACCCTTCTGTGACCTGGGAAGTCCTGTAAATGATCCATTTGCCACTTTGTCCCATTTTCCATAAAGGAATAGGTAACGGTCGCAAATCCAGCAGGCTTCTGATTTCTGCTTTAACGCGTCGACACACATACACATTCACAACCATATCGAAGCAATTGTCTTGCTTCATTCTAGACCACCAGTACCTTTGAGGAGATCACGATACTCTTGGTGCTACCGCCGGATGAATAGACACGCGGGAATCATGTGCTCCTTCATGACTTTGTCAGTCATAAGCTCGAAGCGCGGTACGACAATGCGGTCTCTCGGAAATACAAGGTTCCATCTTCAACAGCGAGAAATCCCTGTACTTTACAAGGTGAAGGTCTTCTCTCATCAGATCAATTTCAGCATCTTAGCTTCGCATTCTTAACAGCTTTCTCAAGGTCTGGTTCAACACCAAGGTTTTTAGGTCTCCTTGAGGAACTATCTCGAGATTTGCTTCGAAGCTCTTCATACAGAGTTGTTGCTGTAGCTGAACCTCAATTCGCAGCAAATACGGATTTGGCTCAACGCATCAGCCATTACATTACCTTGCCAGGGTATAAGAAATACCCAAATCATAGTCTGCAATGGTCTCCCCATCTTTTGCTGACGGATGTTTAGAGAAGGTTGTGAGTGAACAAGTACTTCAGACTTTATGATCCGTTAAGATCTCGCAACGTTACCGAGGAGGTAATGTCCGCCACCACTGCAGTGCATAATTGACAGCACTAGTTCTCAGATCATGTACGGGATATTCCTCTTCATGTTGGCGCAACTGATGAGAGCCATAAGCAATCACTTAACGCTCTTGCATTAGGACACAGCCTAATCCTTCACGGATGCATCACATAAATCACAAAGTCTTTCGGGTATCTGGAGGAGACAGTACTGGGTATTGTAAGATTGACATCTGCCCCGTGGATAAAATGTACTCTGGATGTATCCCTGCTCAAACTCTGGTAGCTCGTCGTCGGCAGGGTGTGGTTGAAACAACGATCCATCTGACAAGAGGAAACTCATGATTGTCAAAAGACAAGGAGAAGTATACAACCGATCTGAGCGAAGTTAAAACAAAACAATGAAACGGAAAATGATTACTCAACTTCAAGATCAATGTCAGGGAAATCGCAGATATCCAGCTCTCTCCGGGTGGACGAGAATTACGAGATCCTAAGTGTCGGCGTTAGTAAACTTTAGTTACACGAAAGGAAGAGAGGTCAGAGTCCCAGGTAAGATGAGGAATAAAAGATACAATACTCCCATTTGCGACGTGGGCCCGTAAGCCCACACGCCACGTTAGTAAAACAGTTTTCCCGTTTCTAGACTCAACTTTCGGCCAAGGAGTTTGGAAAGGGGGGCTCCTACAGCATCGCTCTGATACCAACTTGTGACGCCCCCGGCCCGTCGGGCACTAATCAACTCAAATGCACACGATCAAGCCTAAGGACTCACGGAGAATTCACAACACAACTCTAAAACATAAATAAAGTCATACAAGCTTTATATTACAAGCCAGGGGCCTCGAGGGCTCGAATACATAAGCTTGCAAACAGCGTCAGCGGAAGCATCGATATCTGAGTACAGATATGAAGAAACAGAAAGGCCTTAGAAAGGCGGGGCGCAAAATAAAACACCTACGATCAAAGGCGAAAGCCTCCTGCCTGGGACCCTCCGATCCTACTCCCTGGTCTTCAGTCAACTCGTAGTAGTATCCATCCTCTGGTAGTAGTAGGTAACGATCGTCGGGGCTCTGTCTCAGGGTCGCCGTCCTCGGGTCACGTCAAACTGATATGGGGAGAAAAAAGGAAAACAAAGCAACCGTGAGTACTCAGAAGTACCAGCAAGCAAGGATCTACACTACATATGCAACATTATCAAGGGAGGCTTTATATGTGACTGTGGCTGCAGAAATGCCAGAATAGAGAAAGGCCTAGTCCTATCGAAGACTAGCAATCTTCAGCGGTCTTGCAGCAGTAGAAGAGAGTAGAACAATACCATATAATGTAGCAGTAATAATAATCAACCTCACCAGAATCCTTTCTTGACTCCTGCGAGAAAGCAATCCCAGAGCCATAATACAGGTCTCATCACAGGTACCAGTTCTAAATTGTATCAATCAGTACAACTCCGAGTGTCCTTTACCGTAGGAACCGGCTATCGATGAAGTGTCTTCCTGCAGGGGTGCACCAACTTACCCAACACGCTCGTTAACTTCGCCCGGACCACTCTTCCTGGGTCATGCCCGGCCTCGGCCAAACGACACATCGCAACCCTCCTCAGCTCAGCAGAGAGGTCCCCGTCGGTCTATATCCTAAGCGCTCAGGGTCATGGGCCATCGCCCTGTGCACTCCGGGTCGTTGCGAGCAGAGCGAATCACGGTACCACCCTCAGGAAGGCGCCGGCCCAGCCGCCGCAGTGCTGACTGGACGTCGTGCAGAGCTTTCGGCTGATGCATACTTGCAGAACCCCATACTAGCCCGTGAATGGTTATGCTATCAGACCAAGAGCCTGCTCGGATCAAATATCCAAATCGCTTGGACAGGGGCTGCGGTAACGAGCAGAGACTCACGAAAGATGTGACTCGCCTCCCGTCGTCCCCGTCTCGGGACTTGTCGGCAAGGGTTAAGAATGCCCTGGGCGCCTCGTATTCACCACCGGGCACCCACTGCACCCGCCTTCACATACACCGGGTACCCCTCAGGGTCGACCCCTTTCCAAGTAACATGTAAAGTCCAAGTATCCGTGTTCCATAACACAGGGAATCCGAGTATCACCCTCATTGATTCCCACTCGATGTATCCGTCAGTGAACTCGGAGAATCACCCTCACTGGGTCCACACTTGAGGGGTTGTACGACAGCGGTCGTTATCGGAAGTGGTGAGGAGGAATCACCCTCGATGACCACAGACGAAACTACTCTAACAGAGTTAACATCAGAGTGCTACATGAGGTTTCACCCTCGACACTCGTAGTAACGCTGCAGTGTCGTACAACTAAGGGGGGGGGGGGGTGATGTGCGGTGTCGGGGCCTGGTCTTCATCCCGTGATCGGGTCTTCTGATGATCCAGCCGCCAGTCGGGATATAGTGGGGTCACTGATAGGTCTCTACCCAGCCTAGACTAACAGTTTAGATATGTAGGTAATTATCAACAGCAGGTTACAATTGAACAGGCTATGCATCAGAATAGGTAAAGCAGCAGCAAGCAGTATTCTATGCAAGCTGAGAAATTAGAATGGGGCGATATCGGTATGCTCAAGGGAGGGGCTTGCCTGGTGCTCGGCAAGAGAGAGGATCGCACGCAACGTTGGCGTCGGGCTCCTGAGTTGCGTCGGTCTCGGGGACTACTCTGTGTCAGGGTCTACCGAGAGAGAAAGGGGGAGGAAACAGTATAAATAAGAGCAAACTTGAGCAACACAAGGTACGACATGATATACCGAGTGCCGGGTGTATCCTAACGTATGTTTGCACGTCACCGAGGAAGGAGAATCCATCCGGGAATGTTTTCCCGGTTCCGACATTCGTCAACAGATGACCGGAGAGGGACGTTGCATGTTCTGATGTTAGGGACGTGGACGGACAAACGGACCGTATATCGATTCGTCTCGTCGTTCTGAGCGACTTTCATGTACAAATTTTTCGATCGGAGTTACGGATTAAAAGATTGATTTTCTAAAGCTTTTATTAATTCTGAATTTATTTATTTTATTAAATCAACATTATCCCGAACATGTCTTGCTGACGTCATGCATGATCAGCATGACGTCAGGACCAGTGGGTCCCACCTGTCATAGGCTGTTAGGTTAATTAGTGATTACTAATTAAATTACTATTTAATTAACACTAACAACTTAATTAAATTAACCTAATCAGGATTAATTAACTAATTATTAATTAATTAGTTTAATTATTATTATTTATTTTTTTAATTCGTTCTGGGCCGTGGGCCCCTACGTCAGTGGGCTGGGCGGACATGTCCGCGTCGGCACTCTGGGCGCCGGACATGTCCGGACGTGCCCTTTGGACCGGACATGTCCGGTGCCCAAATGGCAGCGCGGGCGCGGACGGGGGGGGCGCGGAACGGCGAGGCGCGGCAGCGCGCGGCAGGGGGTGAGCGGGCCCCAGGGGGCGCGGCGGGGCGCAGGCCGGCGCGGAGCGGCACGGCGAGGGGCTGGGCACGAGGTCGGGAGGAGCAGCGGTAGAGGCGACGGGCGGTGGTGGCGCGCTCGGGGCGCAGCGGCGGCGACGGCGTGGGATCGGGGCGGCCTCTGCCCCGGTCCGATCCCGGGAGGGGGTCGAGTGGAGGGAGGCGGTAGGAGAGGCGACGCGAGGCAGATCGGCGCGGGGAGGCGCGCCGGCGGCGTCGGCCGGGGCGCCGAGCTCCAGTGGCGGCGGCGGGGTCGACCCGGACGGTGGGGGGGGGGGGGGGCGGGGGGGGGGGGGGGGGGGAACGGGGAGATCGGGGTGGTTGGGCTTGGTCAACGGGGGGGGGGGGGATGGGGCTTATGGTGGTGGGGGGGGGGGGCGCTGGGCCAAGGCCCCGTTGGGCCGGGGGGGATTTTTCTTTCTTTTTCTTTCGGTTCTGTTTTTTCTTTTTCTATTTTCTTTTTTTATTTCTTCTCTCAGTTGTAAACAGTTAGGCCTCAAAATGGTTTTTGTAAAAACATAGCAAATGTTCCATAAATACTAGCATTACCTACAACTACTACAAAATTAGTTTGAGACAATTGAGTTCACACCATTTTTAATATATTAAACGCATTATCCTTGCTGTTTTGATTATATTAGAGCCCCCTAATTATTTTTATTTTTGTGGTTTCAATTTTAGAATATCTCTGTAATATTGTTTTTACTGAACATTTAGATTTCTATGTTGAACCAACTTTTATTTTCCACTTTCATTTAAATTCGAATTGGACTTAGAGTTGAAATGCAATATGGTGTTATGATGATCATGCACTGTTAATCATGCTGACATGGCATAATCAAAAGGTATTACTGTAGTTAACCACTGGGGTGTTACATAGAGCTAGTTCAACTCACGTGTAAAATTATTTGTACTAGGTATAGCACTAGTTCAACTCTAGTGTAAAATTATTTAAACTAGCTATACAGCTATTTCAACTATAGTGTAAAATATTTGTACTAGACATAGAGCTTAGTACAACTCTAGTGTAAATTAATTGTACTAGGCTATAGAGCTAGTTCAACAGTAGTGTAAAATTATTTATACTAGGGTATAGACTAGTTCAACTCTATGTAAAAATTTGAACTATCTTATAGAGCAGTTCAACTATATGTAAAACTATTTGTAGTAACGCTATAGAGCTAGTCAACTCTAGTGTAAAATTATTTGCACTAGGTTTAGAGCTGTTCATCTCTAGTGTAAAATATTATTTGTACTAGCTATAGAGTTAGTTTCAACTCTCAGTGTAAATTATTTGTCCTAGGCTATAGGCTAGTTCAACCTGTTGTAAAATTATTTGCACTAGTAATAGCTAGTTCAACTCTAGTGTAAAATTAATATATCCTAGATTATAAAATCGTTCTACTCTTGTGTGAACTTATTTGAACTAGGCTATAGAGATAGTTCAACTTTCATGTAAAATTATTTGTACTAAGTTATAGACTAGTTTCAACTATACATACAGGAACCTGCTTCTTTGGCCGTCTGCCATGGCAGACGCAAAGGATGAATGGCGGTCGGCAAAGCTCTTGTGCCGACTGCTAGCTGTCGGCAAACAGTCCGGCTCAATTCCTGCCAGTAAAGGCCTTCTTTGCCGTCTGCTTCAGAGAAGCAGACGGCAAAGGTTTATGCCCGTCGCCGTTTGCGGCCAGCAGACGGCAAAGAGCGTAGACCTGCACTAAGGTGAGGTGGGCGCCATTAGGGGTTACGGCGTGCTTTGCCGTCAGCCGGCAGTGCAAAGAGGCTACAGATCTTTGCCGCTGCTGGCGGACGGCAAGAGCCCAAACAGGATCACTGGGGAAGCTGCCACGTGGCCTTCTTTGCCGTCTGCTAGCTGTCGCAAAAGCAATTTGAATCTTTGCCGTCTGCTAGCAGTCGGCAAAGAAGCCTCTTTGGCCGTCTGCCACGTCGGCAAAGACCTTAGCCTCTTTGCCGTCTGCCAGCAGTAGGCAAAGACCTAGCCTCTTTGCACGTCCTGCCAGCTGACGGCAAAACATGCCCAAATAGGCACCCAATGTTCCCAGGTGTGCACTAGCGACTGAGGTGCTGCCACGTGGTCTTCTTGCCGTCTGCTAGTAGTCGCCAAAGCTCTTTGCCGTCTGCTATACAGTCGGCAAGAGCCTATATAACCCATGTTTTAATTGAATTCATTCAATTTACAGAAATTCATAGATATACACAGATAATACATATTACACAACAACATATCCAACATATATTTCCACAAGCTCCCCACATACTATACATATGACATAAGAAGTTTCCAACAAACATATCCTAGTGACCATACACATCCAAACAGTTCCCAACAACATGTTTTCATAAACAAAGCGAAGCACACAAGGAGAATATATGAATCCATCAATGCAAGCTTCCTCATCAGTCTCAAGCAAATCTGCAAATTGGGAACGATGAAAGTTAGAAGAAGAAGAATAGCTAAGAAGAAGAAGAAGAGGAAAAGAATAGAAGAAAGAAAAAGAAGAAGAAGAAAAAAAAGAAGAGAGAGAAAATAGGAAGACGATTTATATTCTCTTTCTTTCTCTCCTCCCCTCTTCTTTATCTTCTTCTTTTCCAACAAATGTAGTTTAAAAAGGCCAATTTAGAGCTAAGCTAGGTAAATAGGTCATTTTGGAGATAAGCTGTTCATGTATCATATTGGAACTAACCTAGTAAACTTGGTCATTTGGCTAAGCTAAAGTAATGGATCATATTGAGCTAACCTAGGTAAACTGGTCATTTTTGAGCTAACCTAGGTAAAAATGTCATTTTTTGCTAACTAGGTAAAATGCTAAGTGTGTGTCAATTAGAGCTAACTTAGGTAATAGGCATTGTGGAGCTAACCGCGGGTAAAAATGGATCATATTGTATCTAACCTTAGGTAACCTTGGTCTTTTGAGCTAACGTAGGTTAAATGGTCATATTGGAGCTAACATAGGTAAACTGGTCATTTTGGAGCTAAACCTGGCTAATTAGGCCATTTTGACATAACTAAGCTTATTGTGTCATTTTAGAGGATAACAAGCTAAGTATATGACATTTATGAGGTTAGCAAGGTTATTATGCCATTTACGAATAAAAACAAGTAGAGAGGAAAAGAAGAAGAAGAAGAAGAATAAGAAAAAGAAGAAGAATAAGAAAAGAAGAACAAATGTTCTTCTTCCTTCTTCTTCTTCTTATTCTTCTTCTTCTTCTTCTTCTTCTCTTCTTTTCTCTTCTTCTTCTTCTCTTCCTATTCCTTCTTCTTCCTATTCCTTGATTTTCTTATCTTATTATGTCATTGTGGACTAAATAGGCTAAATTATGTCATAAATGGGCTAAATAGGCTAAGTAAGAGGAGAGAAAAGAAGAGAAGAAGAATAAGAAAAGCTTCTTTCTTATTTCTTCTTTCTTTTCTTCTTCCTCCTATTCCTTCTTTTCTTCATTCCTTGATTTTCTTCATCTTATTATGTCATTGTGGACTAAATAGGCTAAATTATGTCATAAATGGGGCTAAATAGGCTAAGTAAGAGGAGGAAAAGAAGAAGAAGAAGAATAAGAAAGCTTCTTTCTTATCTTCTTCTTCTTCTTCTTCTTCTTCCTATTCCTTCTTTTCTCCTATTCCTTTATTTCTTCATCTTATTATGTCATTGTGGACTAAATAGGCTAAATTATGTCATAAATGGACAAAAGGCTAATAAGAGGAGGAAAAGAAGAAGAAGAAGAAGAAGAAGAAGAAAAGAAGAAGAAAGTTTCTTCTTCTTCTTCTTTTCTTATTCTATTCTCTTCTTCTTCTCTTCCTATTCCTTCTTTTCTTCCTATTCCTTGATTTTCTTCATCTTATTATGTCATTTGTGGACTAAATAGGCTAAATTATGTCATAAAGGACTAAATAGGCTAAATAAGAAGAAAAATACCGTTATCACGGAGGTGAAGGACCGGTCGGGGCTGCGCCAGTGCCAGACTGAGGTGAAGGGCCGGTCGGGGTTCCACCAAGGCCAGACAGAGAAGCATCGGTTGATGCTTGTCGGGAAGCATTCTACACCAAAGATCATTTCCAATGTCTCGTTAGCATGATGCAACATAAATGTGAATACTAGTAACTAACGACCATTCAAATCAAACTCACCGTGGTCGCCGGAGCAATCTGGGGCATCGGCGGAGGGGTCTGACCGCTTTTCTCGCACATGCTCTACACATTTGGTTCTCACGAGTTAGTCATATTAGTTAGTAATGGAACAAACATTATATGCATGATTTGGCTAATATGCAGGAGAAACGTACCACCAAGATGTCGTATAGGGCCCGGTTTTGAGCATCGTTCCGGTTCCTCTCCTCCTCCAACAGCCTAGCCGTCCTCTCCTCCAGCTCCATCTCCCTCTCCTCTGCCTGCCTTCTTGCCGCCTCCAAAAGCATCTGCGTGTTTGCTCTCTCTTTCTCAAGAGCAGCCTGCAACACACCACTCCTCGTTAGCATTGTAATCATCGACGGACGCACACACAATGTAATGGATAGGAAAGGTATCCGAGTCCGTATAACTAACCGCCATGGTGAGCTCCGATGGCCGTGCATGAGGCATTATCTCAGGATCAGAGCTACTCTGGCGCTTCTTGATCTGCGTGAGAGTCTTAGGACAACGTATCAGTCCATCACCAATGGCTATTGAGCCATGGGACCTCCCGCCACCAGATATCATAACCAGCTCTATATCAAAAGGATCCTGGCTCGGGTTAAAGTCCTCCCCTTTCCTTGCCTTCCCCTCGTCTCTGTACCTCACGAGCTTGTTGCGGGAGGAGATGTTGGTGAAGGTCTCTGGATGATCTAGGTCAGACTCCGAGAATGCCTTGGCCTTCTTGTACGGGGCACTATGGGCCATGCCATAGAGGTCGAACAGACTTGGCACGGGCTTCTTGTTGTGGTGCGACTGAGAGAGAGGAACAAAATATTAGTCAAGGGCTCAAGCTAGCATGAAGAATGAAATTCCTATGTAAATAAGGTCATTTTGGAGCTAAGTAAGGTTATTATGTCATTTTATAGGAAAAAAAGCTAAGTTTAGGTCATTTTGGAGGTAACAAAGATTATTATGCCAATTTTGACCAAACTATGCTAATTATGTCATTATTGAGCTATCCAAGGTAGTTATGCCTTTTTTAGCTAACTAAAGCATATTTAGGCATTTTATAGAGCTATCTTAGGTTATTATGTCATTTTAGAGCTAATTATGTCATAAATTAACAAGCTAAGATTATTTTACGTCATTATTGAGCTATCAAAGGTAGTTATGCAATTTTTTAGCTAACTAAAGCATATTATGTCATTTTAGAGCTAATTATGTCATAAATGAACGAGCTAAACTAAGTTTAGGTCATTATTGAGCTATCCAAGGTAGTTATGCCATTTTTTAACTAAGTAAGCATTATTGAGCTATCCAAGGAAAAATGCTATCATGTAGAATGAAATTGCATGAATCATGAAGCAAACCACATACCCAGTGACCCCCGTACTCAAACAGGTTGGAGCTCCCTTGATGGTGTGGCACACCAACCATTTGGGCACGCTTATCCTTGGCCCTTTGGTGTTCGACTAGCCATTTGGGAGAGCACCACTCATCCACCAACGCCTCCCAACAGTCCATCCTATCAGCACACCATCTCGGGGGCACCTAAGTTAGTCAAGAGAAATTTCAGCGCTACGCCTACGAATCAAATCAAGAGAACTAAGTTCAAGGCCTTAAGAATAGGTAATTACCAGCATGTACTTCTCCTTAGTCAGAAACTTGCCGCGACACTTCTTCTTCGCCCTCCTAATACCCTTCGAGGCGTAGTAGTCTCGAACGGCCTGCACCCGAGCCTCGTGCCGTAAGTTCTTAAGTAGGCGCTTGCACTCGACTTCGACAACCGAAGCCGCAGCCTCCTGCTCTCCATCTGAAATCCTGTAGAAGGTCTGCAGTCAAACAAAACAACGCTGATTAGTAAAATCACTACGTAGTGTTGATCTTTAATTCTGTAAAGGAGAAATTACCCAGAACCGACGGAACACAATGTCGGCCACCGTCTCGCACTCGACACCGGCGACCATCTCCCCCGGCGGGGCCGGGGCAGCCTCGTACAGCTCCCAGCTAAGTGCTAGCTGTGGAACCTGACCCTCACCGGGCAACGTGACCCACCCAGGGAAATGTTGCCGGCAAAGCACACCAAGGACCTGGTTGGGCCTGCGGACACCACGGGGGTGTACCCAGCCCCTGCAGTATGTCAAGGCCAATGCATTAGATATTAATTTGAAGAAACATGAAGGCAAAAGGTTAAAAAAGAGTAAATTCACTTACTTCAACCCATTAGGCTGTATCAACCACCTCTGGTCGGGGGTCGTCGGCACGGGCGGGAGCTTTGTACCGCCACGCTGGTAGACCTTCTTGCCCTTGTCAACCATCTCGCCCTCGCTGTAGCTATCATCAGAGAAGGTGTCCTCGCTATCATCAGTAGGGCCACTAGCATCCGGAGTCTCATGCAAAGAAGACTCCGGGACCGGAGTCTTCTGGGACGAAGACTCTGGGACCGGACTCACGTGGGGCGAAGGAGAGGCGCCCCGAGTCTGGTGGCGCGAAGGATCGGCGACCCCAGTCTGGTGGGGCGAAGGATCCGCGACCCTAGTCTGGTGGCGCGAAGGAGAGGCGACCCCAGTCTGGTGGGGCGAAGGATCCGCGACCCGAGTCTGGTTGGCCGAAGAATCGACGACCGGAGGCTCATGGACCGGAGTCCGAGACGGGTCCACGTCAGACGGAGCGGTCCTGTGGTCGGGTGAATCAGCTGGGGGTGGCGGCGAGGAAGGCGTAGCAGCCTTCCTACCTCTCCCGCTGCCACGTCCACCTCTAGCATCCTTCTTCGTCCTCCCCCGACCTCTGCCGGCCGAAGAAGAAGGGCCCGCCGGTGCTGACTGCATACTGTCTAGCAGCGCTCTCCGGAGGGGCTAGGCTGGAATAATGGAAGCACCCCTCCCAAGAGCGCTCGCACGAGGCTCGGAGCGCTCTGGACCCTTGCCCACCATCCTGTCAACACCTGCAATGACAAAAAGTAAACGAAATTAGTATAACATAAAAAATTTGAATAACTGACATGAATACTATGTATATAATTTAAGAGTATCATCATCATGAACATAATAAAAAATTGAATACCTGACATTACTAATATTACTCTGAATCGTCTATATATGCTCAGGGATCATTAAATGCATCATCATCATCACTATCAGTGATGAGCTCATCATCATCATTAATAAATGCATCAACTTGTGGAAGGCCTCCTTTACGTAATTGTTCAAGCATTGAAAGGTCATCTGCAGCAGTAACTTCTTCTTGTTCCGGCTCTTCTTGTTCCGGCTCAGGGGTGAAGTCGGATTCACTATCGCTGTCTACTTCAATGTTCAGGGGTACAGTTGAGCGGTTCTTGAAATGTTTTTTGGAAAGACGTGTTTCTTGGAAGAATTCTCCTTCGTCATATGTGTCTTGGTCATAATCCTCTTCATTGGGGGGAGGTGGTCTAACACGTGGCGGCACTTCATAAACGACATCCCAACCACTGAGATTTGAATCACTTTGACAGGCCCACGGTAGATAGTAAACTTGGGTTGCCTGTTGAGCCGTAATATAGACATTGGGAACATCCAAATGGGTGCTTTGTTTGATTTCGACTAGCCCTATATGTTCATGAGTCCTTCTAGTATCCTTCGGCTGGAACCAATAACATCTGAAGACTACGACGTTTGGTGGGTTTTCACCATAGAATTGAAGTTCATAAATTGCTTCAACTCTTCCATAATACTCGATACCTCCTTCGCCGATAGCAGAGACACCACAATTTGTAGACTTTCGGTCGGCCATAGATAGCTCTTTGCCATAGGTACGAAAGCGATACCCGTTGATGTCGTATTTGTCAAATGAACGGACCTTATAGTCAAAACCATTAGCTACTTGTCTCAATTCGGCATCCATAATCTCTGAATTAGCCTACAAGTTTAATACGAAAGGATTGTTGCATTAGTCGCAAATTAGCCAAAGAAATGAAATGGTCTAATGGAAATTACCGTTTGTTTGAACCAAGAGATGAAACCGGGATAGGTGCCTCCTTGCTTTGCGAGAAGCTCATACTCTTCGACGGAATCCTTTTGTATCACCGCTCCATACGAGAATATGGCGACGTATCGACTGCATCAAATATCCCGGAATAAGAGAAGTTCAAAGGAATTAGAAATTGCGAAACAATGTACGGAGATCTTACTCGATGTACGGCCGCACTTCTCTTAGGTTGTTGAAGAGATACAGCGAAATGGTCCGCCATTCTTCAACACCCAACGGTACTGGTTTCGAACCACTGGCTGGTGCGAGATCCCCTTTGAATAGGCTGAGGTTGGATCGACCCTTTTTAGGGTCGTCAGCATTGTACCGAGGCTTCGGATTATGCAAATGACGATTTTTGGCTTCGTAGTGTGCTGTCACGAAGTTTGCCGCCTCCTCAGTGATGAATGCCTCGGCCATCGATGCTTCAATTCTACGTTTGTTTTTACATTTTGCTCGAAGCGTCTTCTGCATTCTCTCAGTTGAGTAGCACCAACGATTTTGCACGGGCCCTCCCAATCTTGCCTCGGTCGGGAGATGCAAAATCAAGTGCTGCATTGGATTAAACATGCTCGGCGGAAAGATTTTCTCTAACTTGCAGATCAACTCCATCGCCAACTGTTCCATTTCTTCGAGGAGGCCAGGCGATAGTTCTTTCGCACAAAGAACACGGAAGAAATAGCTCAGCTCTGCCAGTACTAGCCATTCATCCTCAGGGATGAAGCCACGCAACATCACTGGCATTATCCGCTCAATCCATATGTGCCAATCATGACTTTTTAGACCAAATATTTTCAATTTTTCAAGACTCGCTCCCCTCTTTAGATTTGCTGCATACCCATCGGGGAACATCAACTGCATTTTCACCCACAGAATAATTTCCCTCATAGCTGGCCTTCCAAGATTGAACCATGCCTTTGGCTTCGTGAAGTTCCGCTTTCCTTTCGGATCTTGCATGTTTTGTAACGGTCTATCACATAGCTCCTCTTGATCTACTCTAGCCTTAGGATTATCCTTTGACTTCCCCTCTATGCCGAACAATGTGCCAAAAATGGCTTCGGTGATGTTCTTTTCGGTGTGCATCACGTCGATGTTGTGTGGGCAAAGGAGGTCTTTGAAGTAAGGCAGATCCCATAAGCATGTCTTGTGAGTCTAGGCGTGTTCCTTATTATACCCCTTGAAATACCCTGGACGCGCTGGATCTGGCTCGAGAGCGTTTAACTGATCTAGGGTTTGTTGGCCTGTCAATGTAGGTGGTGCAGAGTGTTTGACAACTCTACCTTTCATGAAGTTCTTCTTGTCTTTCCTGAACTTATGGTGAGGATCCAGAAATGGTCTATGCAAGTCGAAGCAACTATACTTGTGCCCTGCCGTCAGCCAACGAAACTCAAGAGCTCCCTTGCATGTGGGGCACGGGAACCTTCCATGCACACACCAGCCAACGAATAGCGCATACGCCGGCAAGTCATGCGTCGAGTACATGTACCAGGCACGCATTATGAAGTTCTGTTTGCTAAAGGCGTCGTATGTCTTGAACCCATTATCCCAAGCTTCTTGCAATTCGTCCTTAAGCGGTTGCATGTACACATTCATATTCGTCCCCGGATAGTTGGGCCCTGGAATTATCAACATCAGGAAAATGTTCTTTCTTTCCATAATCTGTCCGGGGGGGAGATTGAGTGGAATGACAAACACGGGCCAACAACTGTATTGGGTTGCCGTCTGACCATACACACTGAACCCATCCGTGCTGACGGCGACTCGAGGATGCCTTGGATCTGCCGTTTTTTCCTTATGTAATGCATCGAAGCGCTTCCACGCTTCACCATCCGATGTGTGCACCATCATCACATTCCCATCTGCATCACGTTCGGTTCTTTTGCCCGTTTTGTGCCATGTCATCTGTCTGGCCATCTCTTTGACCATGAAAAGACGTTGAAGTCTTGGTACGATTGGCAAATACTGAAGAACATTAACGGGTATTTTGGTCTGCGTCTTCTCACCCATACCATTGTCTACCACAACATACCTGGATGACTCGCAAATGGGACAATAGTTCAAGTCCTCATACTGGTGCCTAAATAAGACACATCCTTTCTCGCAGGCATGTATCTTCTCATAGGGCATCTTAAGAGCACGGAGGATTTTGTCTGACTGGTACAGGTTTGCAGGTAGCACATGGCCTTTGGGTAGAAATCGTCCGAATACTGTCATCATCGCGTCGTAGCATTCTCTACCCAAGTTGAACTGAGCCTTCAAAGCCATGATTTGTGAGATGGCAACCAGCTGACAAAGCTCAGTGTGCTCGTGGAGAGGATGTTTTGAGGACTCCAACATCTCAATGAAGGCCTTTGCAGATTCCTCCATCTCCTTGTCCGAGTCCCGAGCATCGTCAAAGTCTTGCACCATGTCTTCCATCCCGGTACCATGCCCGTCGGTGCGACGACGAACCACCTCAGTTCTGGCACGTTGGCCAGACTCACCATGAAATGTCCAGACCGTGTAACCAGGCGTAAAACCAAACTTCTGCAGGTGTTTACTCATTTCAAGCTCGTCCCTCTTATTAAAGTTGTCGCACCGGACACAGGGGCACCAGCTTAATCTCTGGCCATTAGCAAATGCGGCTCTAACAAACTCTTTGGTTTTTGTTAACCATTCGCCGGTCCAAACTTTCTGACTAGTGTAACCGGTGCACATCCACGCACGATCACTCATATTGACTTCCTACTGGACAGACAATAAATATATACATCATTAAGCAAACCATATCCATCAGTTAATGGAGTTTGTCAGTTCTATTACGTCCATGCAACCTACATGCTAATAGGTAAAGATAGGTCCTAATCCCACCCGAGTATGTGTAGATTGAGTTCGTTTTCCCATGCTCTGCTCCGGATCCGACGCAAAATTTCGGCAGCACCTCCCAGCTGTTCTCCTGATACACGTCTCGGCAATAAGCAGAGAGGATGTGTACCCGGAGAACAACAGGGAGGCACTGACGAAATTCTGCATCGGATCCGGAGCAAAGCATATAGGAAAACGAACCCAATCTACACATACTCGGGCTGTCCATGGATAACGTTGGACAATTCGAAAGAATCACGATTATAAATATGCAAATGCATGCATATTTATAGATGTAACCCTTTCGAACGGGAGACGCATAGTGGTTACGCATACTGATGACGGACACCTATAGCTAGCTAGTTTCATTGGCACGAAGACCGGAACAGAGCAAATGTAGGGGGGAGGAGGAGATGTCATTTGTGCTCACCAAGGAAATCAGGGGCGGAGCTCGTCGAACGCACGGGGAGGTCGTCAAACACCACACCATCGCAGCGACGAAACAACTGCACATTTTAAATCCACCTGATTAACCAAAATATATATGATGTTTTGCATAACAAAATCGAAAAATATACGACCTAACTCATAATTCACAAATATATGACCCCGTCGGGGTCGGGGTCGGGGCAGGGTCGGGGTGTGGTGTCAGGGTGTAGGTGTCGATCGGGGTGTCAGGATGTCGTATGTCGGGGTCGATCAGGGTGTTGGGGTCAGGGTCAAGGTGAAATTTCATGAGAGAAGACATAAACATCAAGTGAAACAATTAACATTGTACAAAGTTGAAAACTTGCTACTACGACGAGGTAAAGTTCCTTTGCGAAATCTATAGTCTTGAAAGCGATATATAATAGCATCATCATCAACCTTTGCAAATATTTCTCGCTCAATATTGCACACCATGGAATAATTCAACCAATCATCACCCATCTTATTCCTCAACTCAGTCTTGATAATACTCATAGCTGAGAAAGCTCTTTCCACTGATGCGGTTGCAACAGGCAAAATCAATGCCAACTCAATAAGACGATATACCAAAGGAAAGACTATGTGTCTATCAGTTTGAACCATCTTCACAGCAAGACTACCAAGGTCATTACAAGTAACAAAACTTGAATCAGCTCTCACATCAGCAATGAAGTTTTCAAGTTGGTTTCTAAGGACAAAAGAAATCTCATATATGGAGAAGTCATCAGCATACATCTGAGCTAGCTGAACAAGCTTGTCTTCAACAAAATTAGCAAATGAGTTCCTTGGATCAAGACAAGCAATGCATCTCAACAATTGAGTAGATCTTTCAGCAAAGCGGTCATTTAACTCAGTAATTATTTGGTCAGTAGCAACAACGATAAGCAGTACTGCAGTAGCAAATACTAACATTATAGCAAGCAGATAAAAAAATGTTCAATCTACAAAATTTTAACAACAACAGCAAGGCAGTAGCAGTCAGTGTAGCACAATGCACATCCACATATTATCCTGTCTGTGAGTGAGTGAGTCTGTCCATTACCAATCCGGCTCTTCGGTGCGGCTGCGGCTGCGACAGACGGCGTGGCGGACAGGCGGAGTCGCGGAGACCAGGGCAAGGGACGCCGGAGCCCGGAGCAGAGCCGGCGTGCAGAGCAGTAGAGCCGCAGCCCACAGAGGAGAGCCGGAGAGAGGGAGAGCGGCGGAGCGGGCGGCGTCAGTGGCGGAGGCGCAGAGCCGGCGAGCACTGGAGCCAGGCGGCCAGGCCGGAGCAGCAGGGAGCAAGGCTGCAAGGGGACGGGCGAGCCGCGAGCCGGCGAGCGGCGGAGGCGCGAAGCAGCAAGCGGCGAGCGGCGGAGGCCGGAGCGCACGGGCGAGCGGCGGAGGCAGCCATCGAGCCAGGGAGGGCCAGGGACTGGGGAGGGCGGCGGCGGCTACCTCACCTGCGCGGAGGGAGGGCGGCGCGCGGCGGCGGCTGCCTCACCGGCGCGGAGGGAGCCAGGGCGTGGCTACTGGCTAGGTCTGGGCGAGCTGGGGTCTTCTGGCCCAGGCCTCCTGTGTGTGTGTGTGTGTGTGTGTGTTGGGCTGGGCCCTGGCTGTTGTGGGGGCAACGATTTTTTTTAACCCAAAAAAAAGCCCCACCTCTTTGCCGACTGCTAGCAGACGGCAAAGAATCTTTGCCGTCTGCTGGCAGTCGGCAAAGAATTCTTTGCCGTCTGCCAGCAGACGGCAAAGAGGGTAACCGTTAGACCGCCCACGCCGTGACACTGTGGGCCCCTCTTACCTCTTTGCCGTCTGCTGGCAGATGGAAAAGAAATCTTTGCCGTCTGCCAGCAGACGGGAAAGAAGTGGCCGGTGTGACCTAGCCAGTGCAGTACCCCCATGGGGCCCACTTTGGTCTTTGCCGTCTGCTGGCAGATGGCAAAGACCTCTTTGCCGTCCGCCAGCAGACGGCAAAGATCCGGCAGATGGCAAAGACCCTCTTTGCCATCAGCTGGTTCTTTGCCGTCTGCTCTGACAAGACAGACGGCAAACAGCCTCTTTGCCATCAGCTGGCAGACGGCAAAGAGCTGGCAGATGGCAAAGACCCAGATTCCAGTAGTGTATAGTGTAAAATTATGTATACTAGATTATAGAACTAGTTCATCTCTTGTCTAAATTTATTTGAACTAGGCTATAGAGCTAGTTCAACTCTAGTGTAAAATTATTTGTACTAGGGTATAGAGCTAGTTCAACTCTAGTATAAAATTATTTGAACTAGCTTATACAGCTAGTTCAAATATAGTGTAAAACTATTTGTACTAGACTATAGAGCTAGTTCAACCCTAGTGTAAAATTATTGGTACTAGGCAATAGAACTAGTTCAATTCTTGTGTAAAATAATTTGAACTAGGCTAAGCTAGTTCAACTCTAGTGTAAAATTATTTGTACTAGGGTATAGAGCTAGTTAAACTCTAGTGTAAAATTATATGTACTAGATTGTAGACCTAGTTCAACTGTTGTGTAAAATTATTTGAATTAGGCTATGGAGCTAGTTCAACTCTAGTGTAAAATTATTTGAACCAGCTTATAGAGCTAGTTCAACTCTAGTGTAAAATTATTTGAACTAGCTTATAGAGCTAGTTCAACTCTTGTGTAAAATTATTTGTTCCAGGCTATAGAGTTAGTTTAACTCTGTGTAAAATTATTTGAACTAGCTTATAGAGCTAGTTCACCTATAGTGTAAAACTCTTTGTACTAGAGGATATAGAGCTAGTTCAACTCTAGTGTAAATTATTTGCACTTGTTATAGAGCTAGTTCAACTCTAGTGTAAAATTATATATACTAGATTATAAAACTAGTTCAACTCTTGTATGAACTTATTTGAACCAGGCTATAGAGATAGTTCAACTCTAGTGTAAAATTATTTGTACTAAGTTATAGAGACCTAGTTCAACTAAGTGTAAAATTATATATACTGGATTATAGAACTATGTTCAATTCTTGTGTAATTTATTTGAACTAGCCTATAAAGCTAGTTCAACCTAGTGTAAATTATTTGAACTAGCTTATAGAGCTAATTCAATTTTAGTGTAAAATTATTTGTACTAGGAATAGAGCTAGTTCAACTCTATTGCAAAATTATTTTAACTAGCTTATAGAGCTAGTTCAACTCTAGTGTAAAAATATTTGAGCTAGCTTATAGAGCTAGTTCAACTCTAGTGTAAAACTATTTGAACTAGCTTATGAGCTAGTAAAACTCTAGTGTAAAATTATTTGTACTAGGCTATAGAGCTAGTTCAAATCTATTGCAAAATTATTTTAACTAGCTTATAGAGCAATTTCAACTATAGTTGTTAAAACTATTTGTACTAGGCTATAGAGCTAGTTCAACTCTGGTGTAAAATTATTTGCACTAGTTATAGAGCTAGTTCAACTCTAGTGTAAATTATATATACTAATTTAAAACTAGTTTCTACCCTTGTGTAAACTTAGTTGAACTAGGCTATAGAGATAGTTCAACTCCAGTGTAAAATTATTTGAACTGCTTATAGAGCTAGTTCAACTCTCGGGTAAAATTATTTGTACTAGGCTATAGAGCTAGTTCAACTCTAGTGTAAATTATTTTAATTAGGCTATAGAGCTAGTTCAACTGTAGTGTAAAATTATTTGTACTAGGCTATAGAGCTAGTTCAACTCTACTGTAAAATTATTTGTACTAGGGTATAGAGCTAGTTAAACTCTAGTGTAAATATGTATGTACTAGATTATAGAACTAGTTCAACTCTTGTGTAAAATTACTTGAACTAGGCTATTGAGCTAGTTCAAATCTATTGCAAAATTATTTTAACTAGCTTATAGAGCTAGTTCAAATCTTGTGTGTAAAAATTTTGTACTAGGCTATAGAGCTAGTTCAACTCTAGTGTAAAATTATTTGAACTAGCTTATAGCGCTAGTTCAACTCTAGTGTAATATTATTTGTACTAGATTATAAAACTAGTTTAACTCTAGTGTAAAATTATTTGAACTTGCTTATAGAGCTAGTTCAACTATAGTGTAAAACATTTGTACTAGTTTATAGAGCTAGTTTATCTATAGTGTAAAATTATTTGAACTAGCTTTAAGAGCTAGTTCAACACTTGTGTTAAAATTATTTGTTCCAGGCTATAGAGTTAGTTCAACTCTATTGTAAAATTATTTGAACTAGCTTATACAGCTAGTTCACCTATAGTGTAAAACTCTTTGTACGAGGCTATAGAAATAGTTCAACTCTAGTGTAAAATTATTTGCACTTGTTTATAGAGCTAGTTCAACTCTAGTGTAAAATTATATGTACTAGATTATAGAACTAGTTCAACTCTTGTGTAAAATTACTTGAACTATGCTATTGAGCTAGTTCAAATCTGTTGCAAAATTATTTTAACTGGCTTATATAGCTAGTTCAACCCTTGTGTAAAAATATTTGTGCTAGGCTATAGAGCTAGTTTAACTCTAGTGTAAAATTATTTGAACTAGCTTATAGAGCTAGTTCAACTCTAGTGTAAAATTATTTATAACTATATTATAAAAACGTTCAACTCTACTGTAAATTATTTGAACTTGCTTATAGAGCTAGTTCAACTATAGTGTAAAACTATTTGTACTAGGCTATAGAGCTAATTCAACTCTGGTGTAAATTATTTCCTCTAGGTTATAGAGCTAGTTCAACTCTAGTGTAAAACTAGATATAATATATTATAAAACTAGTTCAACCCTTGTGTAAACTTATTTGAACTAGGCTATAGAGATAGTTCAACTCCAGTGTAAAATTATTTGAACTAGCTTATAGAGCTAGTTCAACTCTAGCATAAAATTATTTTTACTAGGCTATAGAGCTAGTTCAACTCTAGTGTAAAATTATTTGAACTAGGTTATAGAGCTAGTTCAGCTATAGTGTAAAATTATTTGTACTACGCTGTAGAGCTAGTTCAACTCTGCTGTAAAATTATTTGTACTAGGGTATAGAGCTAGTTAAACTCTAGTGTAAATTTATATGTACTAGATTATAGAACTAGTTCAACTCTTGTGTAAAATTACTTGAACTAGGCTATTGAGCTAGTTTAACTCTAGTGTAAAATTATTTGAACTTGCTTATAGAGCTAGTTCAACTCTAGTGTAAATTTATTTGTTCTAGTCTATAGAGCTAGTTCAATTCTAGTGTAAATTATTATAACTAGCTTTAGAGCTAGTTCAACTCTAGTGTAAAAATATTTGTACTAGGCTATAGCGCTAGTTCAACTCTAGTGTAAAATTATTTGAACTAGCTTATATAGCAGTTCAACTATAGTGTAAAATTATTTGTACTAGACTATAGAGCTAATTCAACTCTAGTGTAAAATTATTTGTACTAAGCTATAGAGCCAGTTCAACAGTAGTATAAAATTATTTGTACTAGGGTATAGAGCTAGTTCAACTCTAGTGTAAAATTATTTGAACTTGCTTATACAGCAAGTTCAACTATAGTGTAAAATTATCTGCACTACCCTATAGAGCTAGTTCAAATCTAGTGTACATTGTTTGTACTAGGCTATAGAACTAGTTCAATTCTTTTGTAAAATAATTTGAACTAGGCTATAGAGCTAGTTCAACTCTAGTGTAAAATTATTTGAACTAGCTTATAGAGCTAGTTCAACTATAGTGTAAAACTATTTGCACTAGGCATAGAGCTAGTTCAACTCTAGTTTAAAATTATTTGCACTAGGTTATAGAGCTAGTTCAACTCTAATGTAAATTATATATACTGATTATAAATATTCAACTCTTGTGTGAACTTATTTGAACTGGCTATAGAGATAGTTCAACTTTAGTGTAAAATTATTTGTACTAGGGTATAGACCTAGTTCAACTCTTGTCTAAATTTATTTGAACTAGGCTATAGAGCTAGTACAACTCTAGTGTAAAATTATTTGTACTAGGGTATAGAGCTAGTCCAACTCTAGTGTAAACTTATTTGAACTAGCTTATACAGCTAGTTCAACTATAGTGTAAAATTGTTTGTACTAGACTATAGAGCTAGTTCAACTCTAGTGTAAAATTATTTTTACTAGGCTATAGAACTAGTTCAATTCTTGTGCAAAATAATTTGAACTAGGCTAAGCTAGTTCAACTCTAGTGTAAAATTACTTGTACTAGGGTATAGAGGTAGTTAAACTCGAGTGAAAATTATATGTACTAGATTATAGACCTAGTTCAACACTTGTGTAAAATTATTTGAATTAGGCTATAGAGTTAGTTCAACACTAGTGTAAAATTATTTGAACTAGCTTATAGAGCTAGTTCAACTCTAGTGTAAAACTATTTGAACTATCTTATAGAGCTAGTTCAACTCTAGTGTAAAATTATTTGAACTATCTTATAGAGCTAGTTCAACTCTAGTGTAAAATTATTTGTACTAGGCTATAGAGCTAGTTCAACTCTATTGCAAAATTATTTTAACTATCTTATAGAGCTAGTTCGACCCTAGTGTAAAAATATTTGTACTAGGCTGGAGAGCTAGTTCAACTCTAGTGTAAAATTATTTGTACTAGATTATAGAACTAGTTCAACTCTAGTGTAAAATTATTTGAACTAGCTTATAGAGCTAGTTCAACTATAGTGTAAAACTATGTAACACCCCCTGTGCTTAGCAACAGTGATCACCTTAGTTAATGCCAAGTAAGCATGATTAACAGTGCCTAATCATCATTTGCATCATAGTGCTTTCCCAACTCCTAGTTCAAACTCCAATTAAAACATAAGAGAAAATAAAAGTTGTTCAAACCTGAAAACTAAAATGTGCAACATGTTGCAATTATTCCCAAAGCATTTATAAAAATGATTGCAACATTTATTGGAGTTGGAAAAAGACTCAAACAACAAGGAACAACAGCAAAACAGCACTATTTAATCCTTTTTCAATTAAATAAAATAAAGATAAAATTATTTGTGCTCCAAACCATTTTCTAACAATGTCTAATATTGCACTGCGAATATTTGGGCAAGTTTCATAAGATACAAAAGTCATTTGGAATAAAAAGAATAAAAGACAAAGCAGGAACTAAAAGGAGAAAACAGAAAAGAAATAAGAAAAAGGAAAAGAAAATACAAAAATAAAAGAAAACAACCCACCTGGCCCAACTGGGCCACGGCCCAGCCAGGCCAGCAGGCCGGCCTACCCACTCCCCCTTTAACCCCCTCGGGCTAACCCTAGCCTCCCACCGACACCCCATTTCCCCCCCTCCACGATCCCCTTCCCCTGCCTCGTTCTGGATCGGGATCGACCCCGATCCCGTCCTCTCCGTCGCCGACGCTGCTCACCGCCTCGACCCCGTCGTCGCCCATCGCCACCGCGCCGACGCCGCCTCCCCGCCGGACTGCCTCGTCCTCCTCCTCCTCCCCAACGGCCTCCTGGCCACCGAGCCTCGCCGCCCGCTTCTCTTCAACGCTGGTGAGGCCATCGGCCTCTCCCCATCGATCTCTGTCACCGGCGCCTTCCACCGCTCGCCCGCGCGCTCACCACGTCGGCTGCTGCGCCCTGGCGCCCCTGAACGCACGCACGGCCACGGCCCCGCGCCCCGTCTCCCTCGCTCACCACGCACGAGCGCTCGGCTCCCGTCCGGTCGCTCGCCCACGCGCGCCCCCACAGCGCCCGGCTCGCCCGCTTTCGCCTGCGCCCCGGTGCCTAGCATCACGCGCCCGCATCAGCCGCGACCGCTGCCGGCTGCTGCTACACTGCTTGCCGCTGCCTCTGTCGCTTACTCTGCTTGCCACTGCTGCTGCTGCTGCTAGTTCCCCCTCCCCCGGCGCTGGTTGCTGCTGCTGCTGCATCTGCCTGCTGCCTCGCCGCTCCGCCCCCCCACCGCTGCTCGCCGCCTCATCCCTCACCGCCGGCCCGCGCCTGGCCGCGCCCGGCGCCCGCTCGCCCCTGGCCAGCGCCGCGCCGCGCGCTCGTGCCGTTGTGGCCTCCTGGGCCACTGCCCAGTGGGGCCCGAGGCCCCTGTGCCACTGGCCAGTGGGCCAAACCCCCCCTGTGTGACACTGACGAACGGGGCCCAGCCCTAGAAACGTTTAAAAAAATATAAAATAAATAAAAATAAAAATAATTAGTTAATTAAATAATTAATTAGTGAATTGATTAATTTAATTAATCCTGTTTAGGTTAATCTAATTAGGTAGTTAGTGTTAATTAAATAGTAATTAGTTAGTTCACCCTAATTAACCAAACAGTCAATGACAGGTGGGCCCCTCATGTCAGGTTGACTGCTGACATCAGCATGATGTCATGCTGACATCATCAATTACTATTCTGGATAACGTTGATTTAAAATAATTAAATAAAATTCAGAAATTAATAAAAACTTTAGAAAATCATATTAAATAATCCGTAACTCCGATGAAAATACTTTATACATGAAACTTGCTCAGAATTTCCATACGAACCCGAATACATCCTCCGTATTCCTGTTAGATGCCCCTAGCTACCTGAACATGGAACTTTTTGCCTGATTTCAGTAAATGAATAGTGCCCAACTTTAATAAAATAAATCCGAATAATTTCCTAAATTAACTAAATCATTTAGATAGGCAGTAGAACACCTCTGCATGTCATTTAGACCTGTCATGCTTATTGTTTGCATTTTTGCCATGAATTTATTGTTTCTTCCCCCCTCCTCTCTCGATAGACGCCGAGACCGACGCCGTCGCAGCTGAGTACGACTACGCTCCAGACGAGCAGCTCGTTGACGATTCCTCTCTCTTGCCAGAGCAACCAGGCAAGCCCCCCCTTTGATCATCCCGATATCGCCCATTCTATTTTCTCATTCTTGCATTAGAAATTGCTGGTGCTAGTGCTTTACCTATTCTGATGCATAGCCTGTTTATTGTAACCTGCTATTGACACCTTACCGGCTTATCCTAAACTGCTTAGTATAGGCTGGGTAGAGACCCACTAGAGAACCCCACTTTGATCCTTGTTGCCCCGCTGGATTATTAGAAGACCCGATCAACGGGATTGAAGACCAGGCCCCGACACCGCACCTCACCCCCCCTTTAGTTGTAACGACACTGCAGCATTACTATCGAGTGCCGAGGGTGAAACCTCTTGTAGCACTCCTGATGTTAACTCTGTAGAGTAGCTATTCGGTCCTGGTCATAGAGGGTGATTCCTCCTTCTCCACTTCCGACACGACCCTGTCGTGCAACACCTCAAGTGTGAACTCATCGAGGGTGATTCCTCCTACGTTCACCTTGACAGTTACATCGAGTGGGTGTCCATCGAGGGTGATACCTCGGATTCCCTTGATGTTATGGACACACGGATACTTGGACTTTACATGTTACTTGGAAAGGCGGGTCGATCCTGAGGGGTACCCGCGTGCGCCTGAGAGGCGAGTGTTGTGAACACGGGTGCCTGTGTGGTGCCCGAGTGGTGAATACGAGGCGTGGCCGGGCATTCATGGCCCTTGCCGCAAGTCCTCGAGACGGGGCGACGGGGTCACATCTTTCGTGAGTCTCTGCTCATTTTCCGCAAGCCCCTAGACCACTTACGATTTGGATATTTGATCCGAGCAGGCCTCTGGCCTGATAGAACTAACCATCACGTGGGCATAGTATGGGCGTTCTCCATCGTAGCATCAGCCGAAAGCTCTGTCAGACGTCCAGTTCAGCATTGCGGTGTATTGTTTGGCCGAGGCCGGGCATGACCCATGAAAGTATGTCCGACCGGAGTTAATCGAGCGTGATGGGTAAGTCGGTGCACCCCTGCAGGGAAGAACACATCTATCGATAGCCGGTCCTACGGTAAAGGACACTCGGAGTTGTATCCCGATCGATACAACTAGAACTGGTCCCTTGAGATGATAACAGGTTGATAACTTTATGGCTCTGGGATTGTTTTCTCGCAGGGAGTCGAGAAAGGATCTCTGGGTGAGGTTGATAGTATTACTGCTACATTATATTGTATTTTTCTACTCTCTTCTGTTGCTGCAAGACCGCTGAAGATGCTAGTCTTCGATATGACTAGGCTTTCCTCTCTATTCTGGCATTTCTGCAGCCCAGTCCACATATACAGCCTTCCTTTGATAATGTTGCATAAGTAGTGTAGATACTTGCTTGCTGAGTACTTCGGAGTACTCACGGTTGCTTTTGTTTCCTTTTCTCCCTATATCAGTTTGTCATCACCAGATGATGGAGCCGCTGAGACAGCTACCCCCGCCGACGACTGACTACTACTACCACCCCGAGGGTGATTACTACTACGAGTTGGCCGACGACCAGGAGTAGGTTCGGAGGGTCCTAGGCAGGAGGCCTGCGCCTTTCGATCGTAGTGTTTTCTTTTGCCCTGCCTTCTAAGGGCCTATCTGTGTTTTCCTTTATATCTGTACTCAGATATCTAACGCTTCCGCTGATGCTTGTTTGGCAAACAAGCTTATGTATTCGAGCCCTCGAGGCCCTGTCTTGTAATATAATGCTTGTATGCCTTTATTTATGTTTTAGAGTTGTGTTGTGATATCATCCCGTGAGTCCTTAGGCTTGATCGTGTGCATTTGCGTGTATGATTAGCGCACGGTCGGGCCGGGGGCGTCACAAGTTGGTATCAGAGGCGACTGCCTGTAGGAACCCCCCTTTCCAACTCCTTGGCCGAAGTTGAGTCTAGTAACCGGAAATTGTTTTACTAACTTGGCTGTGTGGCTTACAGGCCCACGTCGCCATTGGGTGGTATTAGGATCTTTTATTCCTCGTCTTTACTCTCGGACTCTGATCTCTCTTCTTTCGGGTTAACTGAATTTTACTAACACCGACACTTAGGATCTCGTAAATCTCGTCTACCCGGAGAGCTGGATATCTGTGCTTAACTCCTTACCATTCATCTGATTAGTCTGATAATCATTTTCCTTTCCATTGTTTTGTTTAACCTTTCTCTCCGAGTTGTTCAACCGCTGGGCTAGTGAATTACCGTGCCCAGATAACTCAAAATGCTGACGCTAATATATACACCTTGAATGCGTTGAACGCTTCTCCGCTTGAGGGGATCGAAGACATTCCAGTCGTTCGAGATTTTCCAAACATTTCTTCGGAACCACTTCCGAGAATACCCCACTTCTTTCAGTCTTCTTCTTAATTCTCGGGACGAGAATTCTTATTAGTGGAGGAGAATTGTAACACCCCCTGTGCTTAGCAACAGTGATCACCTTAGTTAATGCCAAGTCAGCATGATTAACAGTGCCTAATCATCATTTGCATCATAGTGCTTTCCCAACTCCTAGTTCAAACTCCAATTAAAACTTAAGTGAAAATAAAAGTTGTTCAAACCTGAAAACTAAAATGTGCAACATGTTGCAAATATTCCCAAAGCATTTATAAAAATGATTGCAACATTTATTGGAGTTGGAAAAGGACTCAAACAACAAGGAACAACAGCAAAACAGCACTATTTAATCCTTTTTCAATTAAATAAAATAAAGACAAAATTATTTGTACTCCAAACCATTTTCTAGCAATGTCTAATATTGCACTGTGAATATTTGGGCAAGTTTCATAAGATACAAAAGTCATTTGGAATAAAAAGAATAAAAGACAAAGCAGGAACTAAAAGGAGAAAACAGAAAAGAAACAAGAAAAAGGAAAACAAAATACAAAAATAAAAGAAAACAACCCCCCTGGCCAAACTGGGCCACGGCCCAGCCAGGCCAGCAGGGCGGCCCACCCAATCCCCCTTTAACCCCCGTGGGCTAACCCTAGCCTCCCACCGACACCCCATTTCCCCCCTCCATGATCCCCTTCCCCTCCCTCGTTCTGTATCATGATCGACCCCGATACCGTCCTCTCCGTCGCCGACGCTGCTCACCGCCTCGACCCCGTCGTGGCCCATCGCCACCGCGCCGACGCCGCCTCCCCGCTGGACTGCCTCATCCTCCTCCTCCTCCCCAACGTCCTCCTCGCCCCCGAGCCTCGCCGCCCGCTTCTCTTCAACGCTGGTGAGGCCATCGGCCTCTCCCCATCGATCTCTGTCGCCGGTGCCTTCCACCGCTCGCCCGCGCGCTCACCACGTCGGCTGCTGCGCCCCAGCGCCCCTGAACGCGCCCACGGCCGCGGCCCTTCGCCCCATCTTCCTACTGTAAAAATATTTGTACTAGGCTAGAGAGCTAGTTCAACTCTAGTGTAAAATTATTTGAACTAGCTTATAAAGCTAGTTCAACTCTAGTGTAAAATTATTTGTACTAGATTATATAACTAGTTCAACTCTAGTGTAAAATTATTTGAACTAGCTTATAGAGCTAGTTAAACTATAGTGTAAAACTATTTGTACTAGGCTATAGAGCTTGTTCAACTCTGGGGTAAAATTATTTGCACTAGGTTGTAGAGCTAGTTTAACTCTAGTGTAAAATTATATATACTAGATTATAAAACTAGTTCAACCCTTGTGTGAAATTATTTGAACTAGCTTATAGAGCTAGTTTAATTCTAGTGTAAAATTATTTGTACTACTCTATAGAGCTAGTTCAACTTAGTGTAAAATTATTTGTACTACGCTATAGAGCTAGTTCAACTCTACTGTAAAAATATTTTTACTAGGGTATAGAGCTAGTTAAGCTCGAGTGTAAATTTATATGTACCAGATTATAGAACTAGTTCTACTCTTGTGTAAAATTACTTGAACTAGGCTATTGAGCTAGTTTAACTCTAGTGTAAAATTATTTGAACTAGATTATAGAGTTAGTTCAACTCTAGTGTAAAATTATTTGTACTAGGCTATAGAGCTAGTTCAACTCTAGAGTAAAATAATTTGAACTAGCTTATAGAGCTAGTTCAACTATAGTGTAAAACTATTTGTACTAGGCTATATAGCTGCGACGCCCCCGGCTCAATCATGCACTAATCATACACGCAAACATGCACGATCAAGCACAGGGAGTCACGGGAAGATATCACAACACAACTCTAACACTAATAAGCGGAGATCCACAATATTACAGACCAGGGATCACGAGGATCCGAATACATAAGTCAGTCATACAAATATATCTTGGTACAGACATAGTTAGACAAGTTTTGCCTTAAGAAAGCTAGCACAAACAACGACTCTAGATCGAAAGGCAAAGGCCGCCTGCCTGGGAGCCTCCGATCCTACTCCTGGTCGGCTGGCTCGATCCAGTAGTAAGTACCGTCTGGGCCCTCCTGGTAGTAAGCTCCGGCTGTGGCGTCTGGCTCCGGGGCTCCATCGTCTGAGGTATCACCAAGTAGGGGAATATAGGAAAAAGAGGAAGCAAAGCAACCGTGAGTAGTCATCCGAAGTACTCAGCAAGCAAGGATCTACACTACATATGCAACATTATCAAAGGAGAAATGCTGGATATGTGGACTGGGCTACAGAAATGCCAGAATAGGGAGAAGGCCTAGTCCTATCGAAGACTAGCATCTTCAAAAAGCCATCATCTTGTAGCAATAGAAGAGAGTAGAATAGTATTTTATTAAGCAAACATGTTGACGTACAGCCTAGAGATCCTTCCTCGACTCCCTGCGAGAAAGCGATCCCGAAGCTTCAATTAAGTAGCAAGTATCCAGTTCAAGTAGTAGATCGGGATACACAAACTGAGCGTCCTTTACCGTAGGACCGGCTATCGATAGATCATTCTTCCCTGCAGGGGTGCACTACTGGTACCCAACACGCTCGATCAACTCTGGCCGGACACACTTGCTGGGTAATACCCGGCCTCGGGAGATCGACACGAAGCAACGCCCTACCTAGGCTCAGCAGAGAGGTCAGCACGCCAGACTAACCTATGCACCCAGGGGTCTTGTGCCATTGCCCCGGGCACCCTGCGCGTTGCGTGACTGGCCGGGGTGCAGGCGCGACACTGAACTCATCAGTGAAGTATCGGGCCCATTCCCGACAATCAGCCCGCACGGTGAATCGTGACATCTGATGAGCTTCCGGGAGAAACGTACAACGCATAGTGCCCCATAAACCATTATCCCGCGTGGTGGTAGTGCGTATAGGGCACGTCGACCCACTCAGATCAAATACCCAAATCCGATAGGCTGATTTAGTAACATGCGGAGACGATCAGAGTTTTTGAAGCTCCGCCACAATATCACACTCGAGTGCCCTTCTGACACACCCGACATCATAGACCCCCTGTGGGTACCCATCAGGGTCGACCTGCCTGTAACAAAGGTCAAAGTAACCGTGTGGTCACAACATCATGGGGGTAAACCCGAGGAATCACCCTCGAAGGATTCCACTCGATGAAATCATCAGGGTGAACATATGAGGCATCACCCTCGAGGTTCACACTAAGGGGTTGCACGACAGAGTCATATCGGAAGTGGAGAAGGAGGAATCACCCTCGATGACCATGACCGAATAGCTACACTGCATAGTATTCATCAGGAGTGTGTTATGAGTTATCACCCTCGGCACTCGATAGTAACTATGCAGATTCGTACAACTAAGGGGGTGAGGTGATGTGTCAGTCTCGGGTCGACGATCACGTTGATCGAGTAGTCGATGATGAAGCAGAGGCAACAAGGGTAAAGTGATGGGGGTCACTGAGGGTTCACTACCAACCATATACTAAGCAGTTTATCATAGGTAGGTCACTGACAGGGGCACTAACAGAGGGGTTAGACTAACTAAATTAGGTTAGTTAGCGGGTGGGCCCCAGTAGTCAGTGACTATTAGTTTAACTAATTAACTTAATTAACTAATTAGCAGTTTATTTATTTATTTAGATTCGTTTAAATGACTGGGCCCCACATGCCATAGACAGGGGCGGCCACGTCGGCAGTTAACCTGGTCAACAGGTCAAGTGGGGCCCAGGGGTCAGTGGCATGGGGCGGGGCCCACCCAGGCCAGGTCAGCGCTGGCAGGCGACGCGCCGGAGTTAGCTCCGGTGAGCCAAAACGCGGCGCCGCACGTCGGGCTGGGCTCGGATTTCATCCACATGGCATCTCCGGGGGCGTGGCTGGGCTCGTTCGACGCGGCTCCACGTCACGCATCGAATGGCGGCGGTGCGGGGTGCTGGGGAGGCCGGAGTCGAGCGGCACGAGCTCGTCGGCGGTGAGGTTCTTCGGGCGAGGCATTGGAACGGCAAAACAGCGCGCGCCCGAGCGATCTAAAGGGCGAAGCGCGGTGCAGTGAGTGCGGCAGTGGCACGCACGGGACCAAAATGTCACCGTGGCCACGTCGGCGAGCAAACGAGGCGGCGGTGGGTTCGGGCCTTGTTGGAGCAGTGGCTACGATGAGCTAGTGAGCAAGAGAAGGGCCAGGGGAGGGAGGAGAGGCTCACAGCAAGGTGTAGCAGAGCAAAGCGTGCGTGAGGACGGCTCGACGGCGACGAAATCGGCGACGACGTGCGGCGGCGATCTGAGGAAGAAGACGACGGCGTGGGGCGATGCAGGGCTCCCGGGGCTCGGGCTTGTGGTCGAGGAGGATGGCCTCGACGCGGCGGAGCTGCTGGACAGGCTACGGAGCTGAGAGGCGGGCTGTGGCCGCGGCCAGATGGCATCCATGGCGGCGGCGGCGTTCAGCTGCGACGGTGGAGTGAGGGAGAGGCGAATGGAGCGGCTAGGGTTTGCCAGGGGGGTGCGGGGTTGCTCTTATCCACCAGCGCGAGCGGCGACGTGCTGTCAAGCAGCGAGCGAGGGGGGTCCGGGTGCGCTCGCGCGTGCGCTTTCGACAGCGAGGTGAGGAGCATTGCGGGAGGTGGGGGACGGCGCGGAGTGGGCTGGGCTGGCACTGTAGCCAGCAGGCCTAAGTGCACAGTAGCGCCTTTAGGCCTTTTCTATTTTCCTTTTTCTATTTTCTTTTCTTTTCTGTCTTGCTAATTGTTTGGGCCCTAAATGAATTTTGTAAAAAGTGTGACCTAGTCCATAATTAGCAGTGCATTATACCCTAACACCAAAAACTAGTTTGGGCAAAACATTATTTCATATTTAATTTAGATCAAATAAAAGGTTATTAATTATTGTTTTCATCCACTGTTAGAGGATGATTGAGTCACTTACCCAATTCCAATGATGTTGGTTTCAATTTTAGAACTGTCTCCGATTTACTTGCTATCTAATGAACAATTTAGTTTCTGATTTGAACAAACTTTATCTTCCACTTTAATTTAATTTGAGTATTGACTTAGGAGTTGAAATGCAATATGATGCAAATGATGATTAGGCAATGTTAATCATGCTGAATTGTCATTATCAAAAGTGATCACTGTGGCTAATGACATGGGGTGTTACAATTCTCCTCATCTATCAAGAATTCTCGTTTCGAGAATTAAGAGGAAGACTGAAAGAAAGCGGGGTATTCTTCGCGAAGACGATCCTCGCGTTCCCAAATGGCTTCATCTTCAGAATGATTCGACCACTGAACTTTGAGGAATTTGATTGACTTTTGGCGAGTCCGGCGTTCAGTTTGATCAAGAATACGGATGGGATATTCTGGATAAGACAGATCTTCCCACAATTCAAGCATTTCATGATCCACAGCTCGAATAGGATCCTTGAAGCAGCGACGTAGTTGGGATACATGAAAAACATCATGCACTTGAGAAAGATTAGGTTGCAATTGCAACTGATATGCCACTTCTCCTCGACGGGCAAGAATACGGAACGGGCCAATGTAGCGAGGAGATAACTTGCCCTTGATTCCGAACCGATGAGTGCCTTTCAACGGAGTGACACGAAGGTAAGCTTGCTCGCCAGGCTAATAGACCATTTCCTGGTGCTTTCGGTCATAATTGCTCTTCTGACGAGACTGAGCAGTTTTCAGATGTTCACGGATAATGCGGACTTTTTCTTCAGCTTGTTGAATTATGTCCGGTCCGAAGAGTGAGCGTTCCCCAGTTTCTGACCAATTTAGAGGGGTCCGACACTTTCGTCCATATAGAACTTCAAACGGTGCCATCTTCAAACTAGCTTGATAGCTATTGTTGCAAGAGAATTCGGCATACGGGAGAGATTCCTCCCATTTCTTACCGAAGGAGATGACACAAGCTCGAAGCATATCTTTGAGCACTTGATTAACTCGTTCGACTTGACCCTGAGACAAAGGGTGGAATGCGGTGCTAAAGAACAGATGAGTTCCCATAGCTTCTTGGAAGCTTTTCCAGAATCTTGAGGTAAAGAGACTGCCACGATCAGAACTGATCCCCAACGGAACACCGTGGAGTGACACAATTCGGGAAACATACAGGTCTGCTAACAGACTAGCAGTGATTGTCTCCTTAACTGGCAGAAAGTGAGCAACCTTGGAAAGTCGGTCAATGACTACAAGAATAGCATCATTACCTTTCTTCAATTTGGGAAATCCCGTGACGAAGTCCATTTCAACATGGTCCCATTTCCATTCAGGAATAGAGATAGGTTGCAGAGTTCCAGCAGACCTTTGATGTTCTGCTTTGATACGACGGCAAACGTCACATTTAGCAACGTAGCGTGCAATGTCTTGCTTCATGTTCGACCACCAGAATCTCTAATGAATATCTTGGTACATCTTGGTGCTACCGGGATGAAATGACAGAGGAGTGTCATGAGCTTCTTTCATAATGTCCTTAGTCTTGTCTAGGTTTTTCTCCTTACTCAGCACCACTAGGCGGCCTTTGAAGTATAAGGTGCCATCATCATCAACAGTGAAGAATGAAGGCTTTCCTTTTGCTAGATAGCGTTTAATCTTCTCGACTTCATTGTCAGCCTTCTGAAGCCATTTGATGGTGTCCACGAGATCTGGTTTAGCAACCAGGGTATTAAGAGAACCCTGTGAAACAACATGGAGGTTCATTTTGCGGCACTCGAGAGGAGGGGGAGTGTGACGCCCCCGACCCGATCGTGCACTAATCATACACGCAAATGCACACGATCAAGCCTAAGGACTCACGGGAAGATATCACAACACAACTCTAAAACATAAATAAAGTCATACAAGCTTTATATTACAAGCCAGGGCCTCGAGGGCTCGAATACATAAGCTTGCGAACAAGCGTCAGCGGAAGCATCAGATATCTGAGTACAGATATAAAAGAAAGTACAGAAAGGCCTTTAGAAAGGCGGGGCAAAATAAAACACTACGATCGAAAGGCGAAGGCCTCCTGCCTGGGACCCTCCGATCCTACTCCTGGTCGTCAGTCAACTCGTAGTAGTATCCATCCTCTGGGTAGTAGTGGTAACGATCGTCGGGGCATCTGTCTCAGGGGGCTCCGTCCTCTGGTCACGTCAAACTGATATGGGGAGAAAAAAAGGAAAACAAAGCAACCGTGAGTACTCACAAGTACTCAGCAAGCAAGGATCTACACTACATATGCAACATTTTCAAGGGGAGGCTGTATATGTGGACTGGGCTGCAGAAATGCCAGAATAGAGAGAAGGCCTAGTCCTATCGAAGACTAGCATCTTCAGCGGTCTTGCAGCAGTAGAAGAGAGTAGAACAATACCATATAATGTAGCAGTAATAATATCAACCTCAGCCAGAGATCCTTTCTCGACTCCCTGCGAGAAAGCAATCCCAGAGCCATACATTCATCAACCTCGTCCTGAGATCCCTTCTCGACTCCCTGCGAGAAGCAATCCCAGAGCCATATATACAGGTCTCATCACAGGTATCCAGTTCTAAATTGTATCAATCAGGATACAACTCCGAGTGTCCTTTACCGTAGGACCGGCTATCGATAGAAGTGTTCTTCCCTGCAGGGGTGCACCAACTTACCCAACACGCTCGATTAACTTCGGCCGGACACACTTTCCTGGGTCATGCCCGGCCTCGGCCAAACGACACATCGCAACCCTACCTACAGCTCAGCAGAGAGGTCCCCGTCGGTCTACATCCTAAGCGCTCAGAGGTCTTGGGCCATCACCCTGTGCACTCCGAGTCGTTGCGTGCAGGGGGAAGCCAGGCACCAGGGGGGCGCCGGCCCGTCCCGGCCGCAAGGCTGAACTAGACGTCTGACAGAGCTTTCGGCTGATGCTACGATGCAGAACGCCCATACTATGCCCACGTGATGGTTAGTGCTATCAGACCAGAGGCCTGCTCGGATCAAATATCCAAATCGCTAGGACTAGGGGCTTGCGGTAACGAGCAGAGACTCACGAAAGATGTGACCCCGTCGCCCCGTCTCGAGGACTTGCGGCAAGGGTTAAGAATGCCCGGCCGCGCCTCGTATTCACCACTCGGGCACCACACTGGCAACCCGCCTTCACATCACACGCGGGTACCCCTCAGGGTCGACCCGCCTTTCCAAGTAACATTGTAAGGTCCAAGTATCCGTGTGTCCATAACATCAGGGAATCCGAGGTATCACCCTCATTGAATTCCCACTCGATGTATCCGTCAAGGTGAACTAGGAGGAATCACCCTCACTGGGTCCACACTTGAGGTGTTGTAGGACAGCGTTCGTTATCGGAAGCGGTGAAGGAGGAATCACCCTCGATGACCACGACCGAATAGCTACTCTACAGAGTTAACATCAGAAGTGCTACAAGAGGTTTCACCCTCGGCACTCGATAGTAACGCTGCAGTGTCGTTACAACTAAGGGGGGTGATGTGCGGTGTCGGGTCCTGGTCTTCAATCCCATTGATCGGGTCTTCTGACGATCCAGCGCGGCAGTCGGGATAAGTGGGGTCACTGATAGGTCTCTACCCAGCCTAGACTAAACAGTTTAGGATATGTAGGTAATTATCAACAGCAGGTTACAATGAACAGGCTATGCATCAGAATAGGTAAAGCAGCAGCAGAAGTAACTCTAATGCAAGCATGAGAATATAGAATGGGCGATATCGGGATGATCAAAGGGGGGGGCTTTATTTTCTTTTGTTCTTTTTCTTTTTATAAATTCATATACCTCGGTTTAGTAAATAGTTAGGCCCCAAACCGAATTTTGTAAAAAGGGAGACCTAGTCCATAAATACCAGTGCTTTATTTCCTAAAACCTAAAATCAGTTTGGGCAAAACATCATTTCATACTTAAATTAGATTTAATAAATGGTTATTAAATATTGTTTTTAGTCGCTGTTTGAAGATGTTTGAGTCACTTACCCAACTCCAATGATGTTGGTTTCAATTTTAGAATTGTCTCTGATTTATTTGCTATTTAATGAACAATTTAGTTTCTATGTTGGACAACTTTTATTTTCCACTTTCATTTAAATTTGAATTTGAGGTTAGGAGTTGAAATGCAATATGATGTTAATGATGATCATGCACTGATAATCATGCTGACTTGGCATTATCAAAATGGGATTACTGTGGTTAACCACCGGGGGTGTTACAAATCTCCTCTACTAACAAGAATTCTCGTCCCGAGAATTAAGAAGTAGAAGGAAAAAGTTCGGGGTATTCCGCACGAAGATTATCCTCGCGTTCCCAAGTGGCTTCATCTTCAGTATGATTTGACCACTGCACTTTGAGGAACTTGGTAACCTTCTGACGGGTCCGACGTTCAGCTTCATCGAGAATGCGGATCGGATGCTCCTTATAAGATAGGTCATCTTGCAATTCAAGCATCTCGTGATCCACAGATCGGTGCGGAGATTCCTTGAAGCATTTACGAAGTTGCGACACATGGAAGACGTCGTGGATATGAGAGAATTGCGGCGGCAATTCCAATTTATACGCCACTTGACCACGTCTTGCAACAATGCGGAAAGGACCAATGTAGCGGGGAGCTAACTTGCCCTTGACTCCAAAACGGTGAGTGCCCTTCATAGGAGTGACACGAAGATAAGCTTGATCACCAGGTTGATAAGTCAAACCCCATCGTTTGCGATCATAGTTGCTCTTCTGGCGGTCCTGAGCTGCCTTGAGATTTTCCCGGACAATACGAACTTGTTCTTCGGCTTGTTGAATAATATCTGGACCCACGAGCGGTCGTTCCCCAGTTTCTGACCAATTCAGAGGGGTTCGACACTTACGTCCATAGAGAACTTCAAAGGGGGCCATTTTCAGACTGGCTTGATAGCTGTTGTTATAAGAGAACTCGGCATATGGAAGAGATTCTTCCCACTTCTTGCCAAACGATATAACACAAGCTCGCAACATGTCTTCAAGCACTTGATTAACTCGTTCAACTTGGCCTTGGGATTGAGGATGATAAGCTGAACTCCAGGTAATATGAGTTCCCATAGCCTTTTGGAAACTTTCCCAGAAATGACCAGTGAATATGCTGCCACGGTCTGAACTGATCTCTTTCGGAATACCGTGGAGTGAAACAATTCTGGAGATATATAACTCTGCTAACTGACTAGCAGTGATCGTCTCCTTGACAGGCAGAAAGTGTGCAACTTTGGAGAGTTGGTCGACGACGACAAGAATAGCATCGTGACCCTTCTGTGACCTGGGAAGTCCTGTAATGAAATCCATCTGAACCTTATCCCATTTCCATAAAGGAATAGGAAGTGGTTGCAGAATTCCAGCAGGCTTCTGATGTTCTGCTTTAACGCGACGACACACATCACATTCAGCAACATAACGAGCAATGTCCTGCTTCATTCTAGACCACCAGTACCTTTGACGGAGATCACGATACATCTTGGTGCTACCCGGATGAATAGACAGCGGGGTATCATGTGCCTCCTTCATGACTTTGTCAGTCATAAGCTCGAAGCGAGGTACGACAATGCGGTCTCTGAAATACAAGGTTCCATCTTCAGACAGCGAGAAATCCCTGTACTTTACAAGGTGAAGGTCTTTCTTCATCAGATCAACTTCAGCATCTTTAGCTTGCGCATTCTTAACAGCTTTCTCAAGATCTGGTTCAACAACCAAGGTTTTTAGGTATCCTTGAGGAACTATCTCGATATTTAGCTTTCGAAGCTCTTCATACAGAAGTGGTTGCTGTAGCTGAACCTCAAGTTCGCAGCAATAGGATTTGCGGCTCAACGCATCAGCCATTACATTAGCCTTGCCAGGGGTATAAGAAATACCCAAGTCATAGTCCGCAATGGTCTCCATCCATCTTTGCTGACGGAGGTTTAGAGAAACTTTAGAAAATCATATAAAATAATCCGTAGCTCAGATGAAAATACTTTGTACATGAAAGTTGCTCAGAACGACGAGACGAATCTGAATACGCGGTCCGTTCGCCCGCCACACGTCCCTAGCTATCCGAACATGCAACCGTTCCTCTCCGGTCATCTGTCTGACAAATGTCCGGAACCGGGAAAACATTCCCGGATGGATTCCTCCTTCCTCGGTGACGTGCAACCACACGTTAGAACACACCCGGCACTGCATATTGTCATGCCGTACTTTGCGTTGCTCATGGTTTGCTGTGAATTTATACTGTTTCCTCCCCCTCTTCTCTCTCGTTAGACCCCGACACCGACGTCGTCCCCGAGACCGACGCAGCTCCGGATCCCGAAGACACCATAGACGACCTTGCCCTTGCCGCCGAGCAACCAGGCAAGCCCCTCCCTTGAGCATACCGATATCGCCCATTCTAAATTCCTCATGCTTGCATTAGAATTACTGCTGCTGCTGCTTTACCTATTCTGATGCATAGCCTGTTCATTGTAACCTGCTGTTGATAATTACCTACATATCCTAAACTGTTTAGTCTAGGCTGGGTAGAGACCTATCAGTGACCCCACTTATCCCGACTGCCGCGCTGGATCGTCAGAAGACCCGATCAATGGGATTGAAGACCAGGATCCGACACCGCACATCACCCCCCTTAGTTGTAACGACACTGCAGCGTTACTATTGAGTGTCGAGGGTGAAACCTCATGTAGCACTTCTGATGTTAACTCTGTAGAGTAGTTATGCGGTCGTGGTCATCGAGGGTGATTCCTCCTTCACCGCTTCCGATAACGACGCTGTCGTACAACACCTCAAGTGTGGACCCAGTGAGGGTGATTCCTCCTAGTTCCCCTTGATGGATACATCGAGTGGGAATTCAATGAGGGTGATACCTCGGATTCCCTGATGTTATGGACACACGGATACTTGGACCTTACATTGTTACTTGGAAAGGCGGGTCGACCCTGAGGGGTACCCGCGTGTGATGTGAAGGCGGGTTGCCAGTGTGGTGCCCGAGTGGTGAATACGAGGCGCGGCCGGGCATTCTTAACCCTTGCCGCAAGTCCTCGAGACGGGGCGACGGGGTCACATCTTTCGTGAGTCTCTGCTCGTTACCGCAAGCCCCTAGTCCTAGCGATTTGGATATTTGATCCGAGCAGGCCTCTGGTCTGATAGCACTAACCATCACGTGGGCATAGTATGGGCGTTCTGCATCGTAGCATCAGCCGAAAGCTCTGTCAGACGTCTAGTTCAGCCTTGCGGCCGGGACGGACCGGCGCCCCCCTGGTGCCTGGCTTCCCCCTGCACGCAACGACTCGGAGTGCATAGGGCGATGGTCCAAGACCTCTGAGCGCTTAGGATGTAGACCGACGGGGACCTCTCTGCTGAGCTGTAGGTAGGGTTGCGATGTGTCGTTTGGCCGAGGCCGGGCATGACCCAGGAAAGTGTGTCCGGCCGAAGTTAATCGAGCGTGTTGGGTAAGTTGGTGCACCACTGCAGGGAAGAACACTTCTATCGATAGCCGGTCCTACGGTAAAGGACACTCGGAGTTGTATCCTGATTGATACAATTTAGAACTGGATACCTGTGATGAGACCTGTATATATGGCTCTGGGATTGCTTCTCGCAGGGAGTCGAGAAGGGATCTCAGGACGAGGTTGATGAATGTATGGCTCTGGGATTGCTTTCTCGCAGGGAGTCGAGAAAGGATCTCTGGCTGAGGTTGATATTATTACTGCTACATTATATGGTATTGTTCTACTCTCTTCTACTGCTGCAAGACCGCTGAAGATGCTAGTCTTCGATAGGACTAGGCCTTCTCTCTATTCTGGCATTTCTGCAGCCCAGTCCACATATACAGCCTCCCCTTGAAAATGTTGCATATGTAGTGTAGATCCTTGCTTGCTGAGTACTTCTGAGTACTCACGGTTGCTTTGTTTTCCTTTTTTCTCCCCATATCAGTTTGACGTGACCAGAGGACGGAGCCCCCTGAGACAGATGCCCCGACGATCGTTACCACTACTACCCAGAGGATGGATACTACTACGAGTTGACTGACGACCAGGAGTAGGATCGGAACAAGTACTTCAGACTTTTATGATCCGTGTATATCTCGCAACGATTACCGAGAAGGTAATGTCGCCATAACTGCAATGCATAGATGACAGCAGCTAGTTCAAGATCATGTACCGGATAATTCTCTTCATGTGGGCGCAACTGACGAGAGCCATAGGCAATCACTTTGCGCTCTTGCATTAGGATACAGCCTAATCCTTCACGGGATGCGTCACAATAGATCACAAAGTCTTTGCGAGAATCTGGAGGAGCAAGTACTGGGGCAGACGTTAGCTTGTCCTTGAGTGTTTGAAAGCTTTCCTGACATTTTTCTGTCCATTCAAACTTAACGCCCTTGTGAAGCAGATCAGTCAAAGGCTTAGCAATCTTAGAAAAATTCTCGACAAAACGACGGCAATAACTTGCAAGACCGAGAAAACTTCTCACTTGCTTGACGTTCTTCGGAGGAGTCCAGTCAAGTATAGCCTGAACTCGTTCTGGGTTAACGGCAATGCCATCTTTCGAAATCACATGGCCGAGATATGTCACTTCAGACAACCAGAATTCACATTTAGAATATTTGGCATACAGTTGGTGCTCTCGGAGCCTTTCCAGTACAAGACGGAGGTGTTCAGCATGTTCTTCCTTATTCTTTGAATAAACCAGAATATCATCTAGATATACCACGACGAACTTGTCGAGGTAATCCATGAAGATATAATTCATCAGACGGGAAAATGTGGCTGGAGCATTGGTTAAGCCAAATGACATGACAGTGTACTCATAAGAGCCATAGCGAGTAACAAAAGCAGTCTTCGGAATATCCTCTTCACGAACACGGATCTGATGGTAACCCAATCTCAAATCAAGCTTAGAGAATACTGAGGAACCAACAAGTTGATCATACAAATCATTGATCCGAGGAAGCGGATACTTGTTCTGAATTGTTGCTTGGTTGATTGGTCGATAATCCTGAACCAATCGGTTAGTTCCATCCTTCTTCTTAACGAAGAGTGAAGGTGCTCCCCAAGCAGAGGAACTGGGGCGGATGAAACCTTTCTCAAGTGATGTGTCGATTTCTTCCTTAAGTACGAGAAGATGATGCGGAGGCATCTTATAAGGACGCTTTGCAATAGGAGTAGTGCCTGGTTTCAAGTCAATGACAAACTCAACAGCTCTAGCAGGGGGTATTCCTGGAAGTTCTTCTGGAAATACATCTTGAAATTCACGAACAACTGGAACGTTCTCGATGCCTTCAAGAGGTGAGGCATTCAATGCATTCAGAACATATATTTGAGTTTCCGCATCCTGAGCTATTCGAGCTGAGTATTTGACTGTCTGGCCAGAAGGGTGTGTGAGGCGGACTGCTTCAGTGGCACAGTCAATCAAAGCTTTATGAGGCTTCAACCAGTCCATACCGAGAATGATGTCTATGTCGGAAGGTCCAAGAGCAATAAGGGAAGCAGAGAATATCAACCCTTCAATCTCGATTTGATTGTTGTGACTTACCATCTTGGTTTGCCACCTGGAACGGGGAGTGATAATCTCTAATGGTGTGGGCAATAACTCTAGAGGTAGCTCATGCCGCTGAGCAAATTGTTGAGACACAAAGGAATGTGATGCCCCGGAATCAAAGAGAACAGAAGCTGCAACTGAATTAACTGACAGAGTTCCCATCACGATTTTTGTAGACTCACGAGCTTCTCCCATTTTGACGTGAGTGACCTGGCCTCGGTCCATAGCAGACATCCTGGCCTTACGATTCCTACAACGATGGGTTCGATGGCCCTTCGTACGACCATCCGAGAGACGTGGTGCATCCTGAGGAGAAGCCATAACATTAGGCGGTCCATCATGAACCGATAGCTGTCTCGGCGGTGAAGGCAGACGAGGTGCAACATATGACGGCCTTGGTGTTGGAGCAGGTCGGTGATGAACATTGTGTGGGATCCAGGCTCGTCGTTTCTGAACAGGCTGACCCGATGATGAGCCAGCTCCATGAGTGCGCTTGAGCGACTCCTGGCATTCAGTCAGAGCTGTTTCAACTTGGAAAGATTTGTTGACAAGCGTTGCGTAGTTTGTGCAATCATGGACTGCAAGTGCGAGTTTTATGTCAGAACGGAGTCCTTCACGGAATTTATCCTACTTACGGGCGTCAGTGCAGACGTCATCTTCAGCATCGCGGGATAACTCGAGAAATTTCCTCTGATATTCATCCACAGTCATTGTGCCCTGGGTAAGTTTGCGAAACTCCTGCTTCTTCTGGTCCATCAGGCCTTGAGGAATGTACCGTGCACGAAAAGTCGACTGAAATTCCTGCCAAGTGGTTACGGTTTCAGCAGGCAACATACCCTTGTGGGTTTCCCACCATTGAGCAGCTGTCAGGTGGAATGTCGCGAAGGTGACGTAACTGTCAGGGGCAACATTAGCTGACTCCATTTCAAACAGGATATCACGAAGCCAATCATCAGCATCCATAGGATTGGTGGAGTTGCGGAAAACAGACGGATTGAGGCGCACGAATTCTGGCAGAGTTATTGGAGCAGTCTGTTGCTGAGCATTCTGGTTTGGAAGCTGAGCCAATACTCCGGTCATAAACTGACGGTTAAGCTCAAACTGCTGACGGTTGATTTCAAACTGCTGTATCATTGCGGCAATATAGGGTGGATGTGGAGGATCGTCAGCCATCCTGCCAAATCAACAGGGGCAATTTAGCTAGTAACTTGCAGGTGTATGGAATTATTTATGAAGTAACACGCACAACAGAAGGAAGTGCAATAGATACTTCATCATATTCGCACCAGACATTCAAAGCCACACATAGCCTCGGTTAGCATCCGGCATTACGACAGTTGAAAAGGAAAAGGCTAGACATCTAGGCGGCGCGCAGGCACGCGGTAGGGAAGTACACAACGAGACATAGCAAAGGCTACATCAACGTCGGAGAAAACTATTGGAGCGAGGAATCTGCACGTGACAACACAGGGTGCCCTCAATAAGAGGATCCTGTAAGCAGAACCTGGCCCCAAATCTTGAAGCAAGGGGGAATATTTCAGAACTCCGGGTGGAGGTGAGCACGAGAGCCTAATGCTGGAGTTAGTAAAATCATTTAACCCGAATAGAAGAGAGAGCAGAGTCCCAGAGTAAAGGTCGAGGAGTAAAAGATCCTAATACCACCCAATTGGCGACGTGGGCCCGTAAGCCACACAGCCAAGTTAGTAAAACAGTTTTCCGGTTTCTAGACTCAACTTCGGCCAAGGAGTTGGAAAGGGGGTTCCTACAGGCAGTCGGCTCTGATACCAACTTGTGACGCCCCCGGCCCGATCGTGCACTAATCATACACGCAAATGCACACGATCAAGCCTAAGGACTCACGGGAAGATATCACAACACAACTCTAAAACATAAATAAAGTCATACAAGCTTTATATTACAAGCCAGGGCCTCGAGGGCTCGAATACATAAGCTTGCGAACAAGCGTCAGCGGAAGCATCAGATATCTGAGTACAGATATAAAAGAAAGTACAGAAAGGCCTTTAGAAAGGCGGGGCAAAATAAAACACTACGAACGAAAGGCGAAGGCCTCCTGCCTGGGACCCTCCGATCCTACTCCTGGTCGTCAGTCAACTCGTAGTAGTATCCATCCTCTGGGTAGTAGTAGTAACGATCGTCGGGGCATCTGTCTCAGGGGGCTCCGTCCTCTGGTCACGTCAAACTGATATGGGGAGAAAAAGGAAAACAAAGCAACCGTGAGTACTCTGAAGTACTCAGCAAGCAAGGATCTACACTACATATGCAACATTATCAAGGGGAGGCTGTATATGTGGACTGGGCTGCAGAAATGCCAGAATAGAGAGAAGGCCTAGTCCTATCGAAGACTAGCATCTTCAGCGGTCTTGCAGCAGTAGAAGAGAGTAGAACAATGCCATATAAAGTAGTAGTAATAATATCAACCTCACCCAGAGATCCTTTCTCGACTCCCTGCGAGAAAGCAATCCCAGAGCCATATATACGGGTCTCATCACAGGTATCCAGTTCTAAATTGTATCAATCAGGATACAACTCCGAGTGTCCTTTACCGTAGGACCGGTTATCGATAGATCATCTTGCAATTCAAGCATCTCGTGATCCACAGATCGGTGCGGAGATTCCTTGAAGCATTTACGAAGTTGCGACACATGGAAGACGTCGTGGATATGAGAGAATTGCGGCGGCAATTCCAATTTATACGCCACTTGACCACGTCTTGCAACAATGCGGAAAGGACCAATGTAGCGGGGAGCTAACTTGCCCTTGATTCCAAAACGGTGAGTGCCCTTCATAGGAGTGACACGAAGATAAGCTTGATCACCAGGTTGATAAGTCAAACCCCATCGTTTGCGATCATAGTTGCTCTTCTGGCGGTCCTGAGCTGCCTTGAGGTTTTCACGGACGATATGGACTTGTTCTTCGGCGTGTTGAATAATATCCGGTCCAACAAGAGGTCGTTCCCCAGTTTCTGACCAATTCAGAGGGGTTCGGCACTTACGTCCATAGAGAACTTCAAAGGGGGCCATTTTCAAGCTGGCTTGATAGCTGTTGTTATAGGAGAACTCGGCATATGGAAGAGATTCTTCCCACTTCTTGCCAAACGATATAACACAAGCTCGCAACATGTCTTCAAGCACTTGATTAACTCGTTCAACTTGGCCTTGGGATTGAGGATGATAAGCTGAACTCCAGGTAATATGAGTTCCCATAGCCTTTTGGAAACTTTCCCAGAAATGACCGGTGAATATGCTGCCACGGTCTGAACTGATCTCTTTCGGAATACCGTGGAGTGAAACAATTCTGGAGATATATAATTCTGCTAACTGACTAGCAGTGATCGTCTCCTTGACAGGCAGAAAGTGTGCAACTTTGGAGAGTTGGTCGACAACGACAAGAATAGCATCGTGACCCTTCTGTGACCTGGGAAGTCCTGTAACGAAATCCATCTGAACCTTATCCCATTTCCATAAAGGAATAGGAAGTGGTTGCAGAATTCCAGCAGGCTTCTGATGTTCTGCTTTAACGCGTCGACACACATCACATTCAGCAACATATCGAGCAATGTCTTGCTTCATTCTAGACCACCAGTACCTTTGACGGAGATCACGATACATCTTGGTGCTACCCGGATGAATAGACAACGGGGTATCATGTGCCTCCTTCATGACTTTGTCAGTCATAAGCTCAAAGCGAGGTACTACAATGCGGTTTCTAAAATACAAGGTTCCATCTTCAGACAGCGAGAAATCCCTGTACTTTACAAGGTGAAGGTCTTTCTTCATCAGATCAACTTCAGCATCTTTAGCTTGCGCATTCTTAACAGCTTTCTCAAGATCTGGTTGTACCACAAGGTTATTAAGAGAACCCTGTGGAACAATACGCAGATTTAGCTTGCGTAGTTCTTCAAAAAGACGAGGTTGAGCTCGCCTAACCATGAGGTTGTCGCAATATGATTTGCGGCTTATGGCATCAGCCATCACGTTAGCCTTGCCAGGGGTATAGGAAATACCCAAATCATAGTCCGAAATGGTCTCCATCCATCTTTGCTGACGGAGGTTTAGAGATGGTTGAGTGAACAAGTACTTCAGACTTTTATGATCCGTGTATATCTCGCAACGATTACCGAGGAGGTAATGTCGCCACAACTGCAGTGCATAGATGACAACAGCTAGTTCTAGATCATGTACCGGATAATTCTCTTCATGTGGGCGCAACTGACGAGAGCCATAAGCAATCACTTTACGCTCTTGCATTAGGACACAGCCTAATCCTTCACGGGATGCATCACAATAAATCACAAAGTCTTTGCGGGTATCTGGAGGAGAAAGTACTGGGGCAGACGTTAGCTTGTCCTTGAGTGTTTGAAAACTTTCCTGACATTTTTCTGTCCATTCAAACTTAACGCCTTTGTGAAGCAGATCAGTCATCGGCTTAGCAATCTTAGAAAAATTCTCAACAAACCGACGGCAATAGCTTGCGAGGCCGAGAAAACTTCTCACTTGCTTGACGTTCTTCGGAGGGGTCCAGTCAAGAATAGCCTGAACTCGTTCTGGGTTAACGGCGATGCCATCTTTGGAAATCACATGGCCGAGGTATGTCACTTCAGACAACCAGAATTCACATTTGGAGTATTTGGCATACAACTGGTGTTCTCGGAGCCTTTCCAGTACAAGTCGGAGGTGTTCAGCATGTTCTTCTTTATTCTTTGAATAGACCAGAATATCATCTAGGTATACCACGACGAACTTGTCGAGATAATCCATGAAGATATAATTCATCAATCGGGAGAATGTGGCCGGAGCATTTGTTAAGCCAAATGACATGACTGTGTACTCATAAGAACCATAGCGAGTAACGAATGCTGTCTTGGGAATATCCTCTTCACGAACACGGATCTGATGGTAACCCAACCTCAAATCAAGTTTAGAGAATACCGATGATCCAGTAAGTTGATCATACAAATCATTGATCCGAGGAAGCGGATATTTATTCTGAATGGTGGCTTGGTTAATGGGCCGATAATCCTGAACCAATCGGTTAGTTCCATCCTTCTTCTTAACGAAGAGTGAAGGTGCTCCCCAAGCAGAGGAACTGGGGCGGATGAAACCTTTCTTAAGTGATGTGTCGATTTCTTCCTTAAGTTCGAGAAGATGATGCGGAGGCATCTTATAAGGACGCTTTGCAATAGGAGTAGTGCCTGGTTTCAAGTCAATGACAAACTCAACAGCTCTAGCAGGGGGTATTCCTGGAAGTTCTTCTGGAAATACATCTTGAAATTCACGAACAACTGGAACGTTCTCGATGCCTTCAAGAGGTGAGGCATTCAATGCATTCAGAACATATATTTGAGTTTCCGCATCCTGAGCTATTCGAGCTGAGTATTTGACTGTCTGGCCAGAAGGGTGTGTGAGGCGGACTGCTTCAGTGGCACAGTCAATCAAAGCTTTATGAGGCTTCAACCAGTCCATACCGAGAATGATGTCTATGTCGGAAGGTCCAAGAGCAATAAGGGAAGCAGAGAATATCAACCCTTCAATCTCGATTTGATTGTTGTGACTTACCATCTTGGTTTGCCACCTGGAACGGGGAGTGATAATCTCTAATGGTGTGGGCAATAACTCTAGAGGTAGCTCATGCCGCTGAGCAAATTGTTGAGACACAAAGGAATGTGATGCCCCGGAATCAAAGAGAACAGAAGCTGCAACTGAATTAACTGACAGAGTTCCCATCACGATTTTTGTAGACTCACGAGCTTCTCCCATTTTGACGTGAGTGACCTGGCCTCGGTCCATAGCAGACATCCTGGCCTTACGATTCCTACAACGATGGGTTCGATGGCCCTTCGTACGACCATCCGAGAGACGTGGTGCATCCTGAGGAGAAGCCATAACATTAGGCGGTCCATCATGAACCGATAGCTGTCTCAGCGGTGAAGGCAGACGAGGTGCAACATATGACGGCCTTGGTGTTGGAGCAGGTCGGTGATGAACATTGTGTGGGATCCAGGCTCGTCGTTTCTGAACAGGCTGACCCGATGATGAGCCAGCTCCATGAGTGCGCTTGAGCGACTCCTGGCATTCAGTCAGAGCTGTTTCAACTTGGAAAGATTTGTTGACAAGCGTTGCGTAGTTTGTGCAATCATGGACTGCAAGTGCGAGTTTTATGTCAGAACGGAGTCCTTCACGGAATTTATCCTGCTTACGGGCGTCAGTGCAGACGTCATCTTCAGCATAGCGGGATAACTCGAGAAATTTCCTCTGATATTCATCCACAGTCATTGTGCCCTGGGTAAGTTTGCGAAACTCCTGCTTCTTCTGGTCCATCAGGCCTTGAGGAATGTACCGTGCACGAAAAGTCGACTGAAATTCCTGCCAAGTGGTTACGTTTTCAGCAGGCAACATACCCTTGTGGGTTTCCCACCATTGAGCAGCTGGGCCCTTTAGGTGGAATGTCGCGAAGGTGACGTAACTGTCAGGGGCAACATTAGCTGACTCCATTTCAAACAGGATATCACGAAGCCAATCATCAGCATCCATAGGATTGGTGGAGTTGCGGAAAACAGACGGATTGAGGCGCACGAATTCTGGCAGAGTTATTGGAGCAGTCTGTTGCTGAGCATTCTGGTTTGGAAGCTGAGCCAATACTCCGGTCATAAACTGACGGTTAAGCTCAAACTGCTGACGGTTGATTTCAAACTGCTGTATCATTGCGGCAATATAGGGTGGATGTGGAGGATCGTCAGCCATCCTGCCAAATCAATAGGGGCAATTTAGCTAGTAACTTGCAGGTGTATGGAATTATTTATGAAGTAACACGCACAACAGAAGGAAGTGCAATAGATACTTCATCATATTCGCACCAGACATTCAAAGCCACACATAGCCTCGGTTAGCATCCGGCATTACGACAGTTGAAAAGGGAAGGGCTAGACATCTAGGCGGCGCGCAGGCACGCGATATGGGAGTACACAACGAGACATAGCAAAGGCTAGATCCACGTCGGAGAAAACTGTTGGAGCGAGGAATCTGCACGTGACAACACAGGGTGCCCTCGATAAGAGGATCCTGTAAGCAGAGCCTGGCCCTCAATCTTGAAGCAAGGGGGAATATCTTCAGAACACCGGGTGGATGTGACCACGAGAACCTAATGTTGGAGTTAGTAAAATCATTTAACCCGAATAGAAGAGAGGTCAGAGTCCCAGAGTAAAGGTCGAGGAGTAAAAGACCCTAATACCACCCAATTGGCGACGTGGGCCCGTAAGCCACACAGCCAAGTTAGTAAAACAGTTTTCCGGTTTCTAGACTCAACTTCGGCCAAGGAGTTGGAAAGGGGATTCCTACAGGCAGTCGGCTCTGATACCAACTTGTGACGCCCCCGGCCCGATCGTGCACTAATCATACACGCAAATGCACACGATCAAGCCTAAGGACTCACGGGAAGATATCACAACACAACTCTAAAACATAAATAAAGTCATACAAGCTTTATATTACAAGCCAGGGCCTCGAGGGCTCGAATACATAAGCTTGCGAACAAGCGTCAGCGGAAGCATCAGATATCTTAGTACAGATATAAAAGAAAGTACAGAAAGGCCTTTAGAAAGGCGGGGCAAAATAAAACACTACGATCGAAAGGCGAAGGCCTCCTGCCTGGGACCCTCCGATCCTACTCCTGGTCGTCAGTCAACTCGTAGTAGTATCCATCCTCTGGGTAGTAGTGGTAACGATCGTCGGGGCATCTGTCTCAGGGGGCTCCGTCCTCTGGTCACGTCAAACTGATATGGGGAGAAAAAAAGGAAAACAAAGCAACCGTGAGTACTCAGAAGTACTCAGCAAGCAAGGATCTACACTACATATGCAACATTTTCAAGGGGAGGCTGTATATGTGGACTGGGCTGCAGAAATGCCAGAATAGAGAGAAGGCCTAGTCCTATCGAAGACTAGCATCTTCAGTGGTCTTGCAGCAGTAGAAGAGAGTAGAACAATACCATATAATGTAGCAGTAATAATATCAACCTCAGCCAGAGATCCTTTCTCGACTCCCTGCGAGAAAGCAATCCCAGAGCCATACATTCATCAACCTCGTCCTGAGATCCCTTCTCGACTCCCTGCGAGAAGCAATCCCAGAGCCATATATACAGGTCTCATCACAGGTATCCAGTTCTAAATTGTATCAATCAGGATACAACTCCGAGTGTCCTTTACCGTAGGACCGGCTATCGATAGAAGTGTTCTTCCCTGCAGGGGTGCACCAACTTACCCAACACGCTCGATTAACTTCGGCCGGACACACTTTCCTGGGTCATGCCCGGCCTCGGCCAAACGACACATCGCAACCCTACCTACAACTCAGCAGAGAGGTCCCCGTCGGTCTACATCCTAAGCGCTCAGAGGTCTTGGGCCATCGCCCTGTTCACTCCGAGTCGTTGCGTGCAGGGGGAAGCCAGGCACCAGGGGGGCACCGGTCCGTCCCGGCCGCAAGGCTGAACTAGACGTCTGACAGAGCTTTCGGCTGATGCTACGATGCAGAACGCCCATACTATGCCCACGTGATGGTTAGTGCTATCAGACCAGAGGCCTGCTCGGATCAAATATCCAAATCGCTAGGACTAGGGGCTTGCGGTAACGAGCAGAGACTCACGAAAGATGTGACCCCGTCGCCCCGTCTCAAGGACTTGCGGCAAGGGTTAAGAATGCCCGGCCGCGCCTCGTATTCACCACTCGGGCACCACACTGGCAACCCGCCTTCACATCACACGCGGGTACCCCTCAGGGTCGACCCGCCTTTCCAAGTAACAATGTAAGGTCCAAGTATCCGTGTGTCCATAACATCAGGGAATCCGAGGTATCACCCTCATTGAATTCCCACTCGATGTATCCATCAAGGGGAACTAGGAGGAATCACCCTCACTGGGTCCACACTTGAGGTGTTGTACGACAGCGTCGTTATCGGAAGCGGTGAAGGAGGAATCACCCTCGATGACCACGACCGCATAACTACTCTACAGAGTTAACATCAGAAGTGCTACATGAGGTTTCACCCTCGACACTCGATAGTAACGCTGCAGTGTCGTTACAACTAAGGGGGGTGATGTGCGGTGTCGG
>JAAAXO010000438.1:94670-132185 GCA_011799875.1 Thinopyrum elongatum
GGAACTGGCCCCGACCGCGTCCCGCCAGTCGCCGGCCCCCGCCGTGCCTCGTCCTCCTCCGCGGAGTCACTCCCGGGCGCCGTCGCCGTCCGGCCCTCCTGCTCTCTCCTGCAACCTGCGCCGTCCTACGCCCGTCGAGCCCCACCGCGCGCTCTCCTGGCCTTGACGTCGGCACAGCACTGCAGTCCCGTCTCTCCATCGCCGGCCTATCACCCGAGCCTCGCCGGCGCACATCTACAACGGGGGTGAGGCCCCCCGATCTGGATCGAGAGGAACGGAGAGAGGAGAGGGATTCGTTCGGGGGGGGTGGGGTGTCGGTGGGCTAGGGTTACGGGGAGTGAGGGGATAAGGGGATGGGGTGGGCCGGCCAGGGGGGAATGGGCCGGCCTGGTTGGTGGCCTGGTGGCCAGCTGGGCCACGGCCCAGTTGGTCCGGGGGGGGGCTTTTCCTTTTTTTTCTTTTCTTTATTCCTTTTTCTGTTTTGTCTTTTATTTTTAGTCCAAAAGACTTTTGTAAAATATGAGACTTGCTCCATTATTTACAGTGCATTATCTGTCACTGCTAGAAATTGGTTTGGGGTCCATATCTTTTTGTTTGGATTTTATTTAAATTGAAAAAGGATTGAATAGTGCTATGTTGCTGCTGTTTCTAGTTGTTCGAGTCCTTTTACAATTTCAACTAATGTTGCAATCATTTTTACAAATGCTATGGGAATATTTGCAACATGAGGCACATTTTGGTTTTCCAGTTTGAATAACTTTTATTTTCCACTTTCATTTAAATTTGGATTTTGAGTTAGAAGCTGAAATGCATTATGATGCAAATGATGATCAGACACTGTTAATCATGCTGACGTGGCATAATCAAAATGGGATTACTGTAGTTAACCACTGGGGGTGTTACAAATCTCCTCTACTAACAAGAATTCTCGTCCCGAGAATTAAGAAGTAGAAGGAAAAAGTTCGGGGTATTCCGCACGAAGATTATCCTCGCGTTCCCAAGTGGCTTCATCTTCAGTATGATTTGACCACTGCACTTTGAGGAACTTGGTAACCTTCTGATGGGTTCGACTTTCAGCTTCATCGAGGATGCGGATCGGATGCTCCTTATAAGATAGATCATCATGCAATTCGAGCATCTCGTGATCCACTGCTCGGTGCGGAGATTCCTTGAAGCATTTACGAAGTTGCGACACATGGAAGACGTCGTGGATATGAGAGAATTGCGGCGGCAAATCCAATTTATATGCAACTTGACCACGTCTTGCAACAATGCGGAAAGGACCAATGTAGCGGGGAGCTAACTTGCCCTTGATTCCGAAACGGTGAGTGCCTTTCATAGGAGTGACACGAAGATAAGCTTGATCACCAGGTTGATAAGTCAAACCCCATCGTTTGCGATCATAGTTGCTCTTCTGGCGGTCCTGAGCCGCCTTGAGATTTTCCCGGACAATACGAACTTGTTCTTCGGCGTGTTGAATAATATCTGGACCCACGAGCGGTCGTTCCCCAGTTTCTGACCAATTCAGAGGGGTTCGACACTTACGTCCATAGAGAACTTCAAAGGGGGCCATTTTCAAGCTGGCTTGATAGCTGTTGTTATAGGAGAACTCGGCATATGGAAGAGATTCTTCCCACTTCTTGCCAAACGATATAACACAAGCTCGTAGCATGTCTTCAAGCACTTGATTAACTCGTTCAACTTGGCCTTGGGATTGAGGATGATAAGCTGAACTCCTGGTAATATGAGTTCCCATAGCCTTTTGGAAACTTTCCCAGAAATGACCAGTGAATATGCTGCCACGGTATGAACTGATCTCTTTCGGAATACCGTGGAGTGAAACAATTCTGGAGATATATAACTCTGCTAACTGACTAGCAGTGATCGTCTCTTTGACAGGCAGAAAGTGTGCAACTTTGGAGAGTTGGTCGACAACGACAAGAATAGCATCGTGACCCTTCTGTGACCTGGGAAGTCCTGTAATGAAATCCATCTGAACCTTATCCCATTTCCATAAAGGAATAGGAAGTGGTTGCAGAATTCCAGCAGGCATCTGATGTTCTGCTTTAACGCGTCGACACACATCACATTCAGCAACATATGGAGCAATGTCTTGCTTCATTCTAGACCACCAGTACCTTTGACGGAGATCACGATACATCTTGGTGCTACCCGGATGAATAGACAGCGGGGTATCATGTGCCTCCTTCATGACTTTGTCAGTCATAAGCTCGAAGCGAGGTACGACAATGCGGTCTCTGAAATACAAGGTTCCATCTTCAGACAGCGAGAAATCCCTGTACTTTACAAGGTGAAGGTCTTTCTTCATCAGATCAACTTCAGCATCTTTAGCTTGCGCATTCTTAACAGCTTTCTCAAGATCTGGTTCAACAACCAAGGTTTTTAGGTATCCTTGAGGAACTATCTCGATATTTAGCTTTCGAAGCTCTTCATACAGAAGTGGTTGCTGTAGCTGAACCTCAAGTTCGCAGCAATAGGATTTGCGGCTCAACGCATCAGCCATTACATTAGCCTTGCCAGGGGTATAAGAAATACCCAAGTCATAGTCCGCAATGGTCTCCATCCATCTTTGCTGACGGAGGTTTAGAGAAACTTTAGAAAATCATATAAAATAATCCGTAGCTCAGATGAAAATACTTTGTACATGAAAGTTGCTCAGAACGACGAGACGAATCTGAATACGCGGTCCGTTCGCCCGCCACACGTCCCTAGCTATCCGAACATGCAACCGTTCCTCTCCGGTCATCTGTCTGACAAATGTCCGGAACCGGGAAAACATTCCCGGATGGATTCCTCCTTCCTCGGTGACGTGCAACCACACGTTAGAACACACCCGGCACTGCATATTGTCATGCCGTACTTTGCGTTGCTCATGGTTTGCTGTGAATTTATACTGTTTCCTCCCCCTCTTCTCTCTCGTTAGACCCCGACACCGACGTCGTCCCCGAGACCGACGCAGCTCCGGATCCCGAAGACACCATAGACGACCTTGCCCTTGCCGCCGAGCAACCAGGCAAGCCCCTCCCTTGAGCATACCGATATCGCCCATTCTAAATTCCTCATGCTTGCATTAGAATTACTGCTGCTGCTGCTTTACCTATTCTGATGCATAGCCTGTTCATTGTAACCTGCTGTTGATAATTACCTACATATCCTAAACTGTTTAGTCTAGGCTGGGTAGAGACCTATCAGTGACCCCACTTATCCCGACTGCCGCGCTGGATCGTCAGAAGACCCGATCAATGGGATTGAAGACCAGGATCCGACACCGCACATCACCCCCCTTAGTTGTAACGACACTGCAGCGTTACTATCGAGTGTCGAGGGTGAAACCTCATGTAGCACTTCTGATGTTAACTCTGTAGAGTAGTTATGCGGTCGTGGTCATCGAGGGTGATTCCTCCTTCACCGCTTCCGATAACGACGCTGTCGTACAACACCTCAAGTGTGGACCCAGTGAGGGTGATTCCTCCTAGTTCCCCTTGATGGATACATCGAGTGGGAATTCAATGAGGGTGATACCTCGGATTCCCTGATGTTATGGACACACGGATACTTGGACCTTACATTGTTACTTGGAAAGGCGGGTCGACCCTGAGGGGTACCCGTGTGTGATGTGAAGGCGGGTTGCCAGTGTGGTGCCCGAGTGGTGAATACGAGGCGCGGCCGGGCATTCTTAACCCTTGCCGCAAGTCCTCGAGACGGGGCGACGGGGTCACATCTTTCGTGAGTCTCTGCTCGTTACCGCAAGCCCCTAGTCCTAGCGATTTGGATATTTGATCCGAGCAGGCCTCTGGTCTGATAGCACTAACCATCACGTGGGCATAGTATGGGCGTTCTGCATCGTAGCATCAGCCGAAAGCTCTGTCAGACGTCTAGTTCAGCCTTGCGGCCGGGACGGACCGGCGCCCCCCTGGTGCCTGGCTTCCCCCTGCACGCAACGACTCGGAGTGCACAGGGCGATGGCCCAAGACCTCTGAGCGCTTAGGATATAGACCGACGGGGACCTCTCTGCTGAGCTGTAGGTAGGGTTGCGATGTGTCGTTTGGCCGAGGCCGGGCATGACCCAGGAAAGTGTGTCCGGCCGAAGTTAATCGAGCGTGTTGGGTAAGTTGGTGCACCCCTGCAGGGAAGAACACTTCTATCGATAGCCGGTCCTACGGTAAAGGACACTCGGAGTTGTATCCTGATTGATACAATTTAGAACTGGATACCTGTGATGAGACCTGTATATATGGCTCTGGGATTGCTTCTCGCAGGGAGTCGAGAAGGGATCTCAGGACGAGGTTGATGAATGTATGGCTCTGGGATTGCTTTCTCGCAGGGAGTCGAGAAAGGATCTCTGGCTGAGGTTGATATTATTACTGCTACATTATATGGTATTGTTCTACTCTCTTCTACTGCTGCAAGACCGCTGAAGATGCTAGTCTTCGATAGGACTAGGCCTTCTCTCTATTCTGGCATTTCTGCAGCCCAGTCCACATATACAGCCTCCCCTTGATAATGTTGCATATGTAGTGTAGATCCTTGCTTGCTGAGTACTTCTGAGTACTCACGGTTGCTTTGTTTTCCTTTTTCTCCCCATATCAGTTTGACGTGACTAGAGGACGGAGCCCCCTGAGACAGATGCCCCGACGATCGCTACTACTACTACCCAGAGGATGGATACTACTACGAGTTGACTGACGACCAGGAGTAGGATCGGAGGGTCCCAGGCAGGAGGCCTTCGCCTTTCGATCGTAGTGTTTTATTTTGCCCCGCCTTTCTAAAGGCCTTTCTGTTTCTATTTCATATCTGTACTCAGATATCTGATGCTTCCGCTGACGCTTGTTCGCAAGCTTATGTATTCGAGCCCTCGAGCCCCTGGCTTGTAATATAAAGCTTGTATGACTTTATTTATGTTTTAGAGTTGTGTTGTGATATCTTCCCGTGAGTCCTTAGGCTTGATCGTGTGCATTTGCGTGTATGATTAGTGCACGATCGGGCCGGGGGCGTCACAAGTTGGTATCAGAGCCGACTGCCTGTAGGAACCCCCTTTCCAACTCCTTGACCGAAGTTGAGTCTAGAAACCGGAAAACTATTTTACTAACTTGGCTGTGTGGCTTACGGGCCCACGTCGCCAATTGGGTGGTATTAGGATCTTTTACTCCTCGACCTTTACTCTGGGACTCTGCTCTCTCTTCTATTCGGGTTAAATGATTTTACTAACTCCAGCATTAGGCTCTCGTGCTCACATCCACCCGGAGTTCTGAAATATTCCCCCTTGCTTCAAGATTGTGGGCCAGGTTCTGCTTACAGGATCCTTTTATCGAGGGCACCTTGTGTTGTCACGTGCAGATTCCTCGCCCCAACAGTTTTCTCCGACGTGGATCTAGCCTTTGCTATGTCTCGTTGTGTACTCCCATATCGCGTGCCTGCGCGCCGCCTAGATGTCTAGCCCTTCCCTTTTCAACTGTCGTAATGCCGGATGCTAACCGAGGCTATGTGTGGCTTTGAATGTCTGGTGCGAATATGATGAAGTATCTATTGCACTTCCTTCCGTTGTGCGTGTTACTTCATAAATAATTCCATACACCTGCAAGTTATTAGCTAAATTGCCCCTGTTGATTTGGCAGGATGGCTGACGATCCTCCACCTCCACCCTATATTGCCGCAATGATGCAGCAGTTTGAATTGAACCGTCAGCTCAACGAGAGTCTGGTAAGACGTTTGGAATGCAATGAGGCTCGTCAGGAGCCTGGACCGATCTCGCTGCCAGAATTTGTGCACCTCAACCCGTCCGTTTTCCGCAACTCCACCAATCCTATGGATGCTGATGATTGGCTTCGTGACATCCTGTTTGAAATGGAGTCAGCTAATGTTGCCCCTGACAGTTACGTCACCTTCGCGACATTCCACCTAAAGGGCCCAGCTGCTCAATGGTGGGAAAGCCACAAGGGTATGTTGCCTGCTGAAATCGTAACCACTTGGCAGGAATTTCAGTCGACTTTTCGTGCACGGTACCTTCCTCAAGGCCTGATGGACCAGAAGAAGCAGGAGTTTCGCAAACTTACCCAGGGCACAATGACTGTGGATGAATATCAGAGGAAATTTCTCGAATTGTCCCGCTATGCTGAAGATGACGTCTGCACTGACGCCCGCAAGCAGGATAAATTCCGTGAAGGACTCCGTTCTGACATAAAACTCGCACTTGCAGTCCATGATTGCACAAACTACGCAACGCTTGTCAACAAATCTTTCCAAGTTGAAACAGCTCTGACTGAATGCCAGGAGTCGCTCAAGCGCACTCATGGAGCTGGCTCATCATCGGGTCAGCCTGTTCAGAAACGACGAGCCTGGATCCCACACAATGTTCATCACCGACCTGCTCCAACACCAAGGCCGTCATATGTTGCACCTCGTCTGCCTTCACCGCCGAGACAGCTATCGGTTCATGATGGACCGCCTAATGTTATGGCTTCTCCTCAGGATGCACCACGTCTCTCGGATGGTCGTACGAAGGGCCATCGAACCCATCGTTGTAGGAATCGTAAGGCCAGGATGTCTGCTATGGACCGAGGCCAGGTCACTCACGTCAAAATGGGAGAAGCTCGTGAGTCTACAAAAATCGTGATGGGAACTCTGTCAGTTAATTCAGTTGCAGCTTCTGTTCTCTTTGATTCCGGGGCATCACATTCCTTTGTGTCTCAACAATTTGCTCAGCGGCATGAGCTACCTCTAGAGTTATTGCCCACACCATTAGAGATTATCACTCCCCGTTCCAGGTGGCAAACCAAGATGGTAAGTCACAACAATCAAATCGAGATTGAAGGGTTGATATTCTCTGCTTCCCTTATTGCTCTTGGACCTTCCGACATAGACATCATTCTCGGTATGGACTGGTTGAAGCCTCATAAAGCTTTGATTGACTGTGCCACTGAAGCAGTCCGCCTCACACACCCTTCTGGCCAGACAGTCAAATACTCAGCTCGAATAGCTCAGGATGCGGAAACTCAAATATATGTTCTGAATGCATTGAATGCCTCACCTCTTGAAGGCATCGAGAACGTTCCAGTTGTTCGTGAATTTCAAGATGTATTTCCAGAAGAACTTCCAGGAATACCCCCTGCTAGAGCTGTTGAGTTTGTCATTGACTTGAAACCAGGCACTACTCCTATTGCAAAGCGTCCTTATAAGATGCCTCCGCATCATCTTCTCGTACTTAAGGAAGAAATCGACACATCACTTGAGAAAGGTTTCATCCGCCCCAGTTCCTCTGCTTGGGGAGCACCTTCACTCTTCGTTAAGAAGAAGGATGGAACTAACCGATTGGTTCAGGATTATCGACCAATCAACCAAGCAACAATTCAGAACAAGTATCCGCTTCCTCGGATCAATGATTTGTATGATCAACTTGTTGGTTCCTCAGTATTCTCTAAGCTTGATTTGAGATTGGGTTACCATCAGATCCGTGTTCGTGAAGAGGATATTCCGAAGACTGCTTTTGTTACTCGCTATGGCTCTTATGAGTACACTGTCATGTCATTTGGCTTAACCAATGCTCCAGCCACATTTTCCCGTCTGATGAATTATATCTTCATGGATTACCTCGACAAGTTCGTCGTGGTATATCTAGATGATATTCTGGTTTATTCAAAGAATAAGGAAGAACATGCTGAACACCTCCGTCTTGTACTGGAAAGGCTCCGAGAGCACCAACTGTATGCCAAATATTCTAAATGTGAATTCTGGTTGTCTGAAGTGACATATCTCGGCCATGTGATTTCGAAAGATGGCATTGCCGTTAACCCAGAACGAGTTCAGGCTATACTTGACTGGACTCCTCCGAAGAACGTCAAGCAAGTGAGAAGTTTTCTCGGTCTTGCAAGTTATTGCCGTCGTTTTGTCGAGAATTTTTCTAAGATTGCTAAGCCTTTGACTGATCTGCTTCACAAGGGCGTTAAGTTTGAATGGACAGAAAAATGTCAGGAAAGCTTTCAAACACTCAAGGACAAGCTAACGTCTGCCCCAGTACTTGCTCCTCCAGATTCTCGCAAAGACTTTGTGATCTATTGTGACGCATCCCGTGAAGGATTAGGCTGTATCCTAATGCAAGAGCGCAAAGTGATTGCCTATGGCTCTCGTCAGTTGCGCCCACATGAAGAGAATTATCCGGTACATGATCTTGAACTAGCTGCTGTCATCTATGCATTGCAGTTATGGCGACATTACCTTCTCGGTAATCGTTGCGAGATATACACGGATCATAAAAGTCTGAAGTACTTGTTCCGATCCTACTCCTGGTCGTCAGTCAACTCGTAGTAGTATCCATCCTCTGGGTAGTAGTGGTAACGATCGTCGGGGCATCTGTCTCAGGGGGCTCCGTCCTCTGGTCACGTCAAACTGATATGGGGAGAAAAAAGGAAAACAAAGCAACCGTGAGTACTCAGAAGTACTCAGCAAGCAAGGATCTACACTACATATGCAACATTTTCAAGGGGAGGCTGTATATGTGGACTGGGCTGCAGAAATGCCAGAATAGAGAGAAGGCCTAGTCCTATCGAAGACTAGCATCTTCAGCGGTCTTGCAGCAGTAGAAGAGAGTAGAACAATACCATATAATGTAGCAGTAATAATATCAACCTCAGCCAGAGATCCTTTCTCGACTCCCTGCGAGAAAGCAATCCCAGAGCCATACATTCATCAACCTCGTCCTGAGATCCCTTCTCGACTCCCTGCGAGAAGCAATCCCAGAGCCATATATACAGGTCTCATCACAGGTATCCAGTTCTAAATTGTATCAATCAGGATACAACTCCGAGTGTCCTTTACCGTAGGACCGGCTATCGATAGAAGTGTTCTTCCCTGCAGTGGTGCACCAACTTACCCAACACGCTCGATTAACTTCGGCCGGACACACTTTCCTGGGTCATGCCCGGCCTCGGCCAAACGACACATCGCAACCCTACCTACAGCTCAGCAGAGAGGTCCCCGTCGGTCTACATCCTAAGCGCTCAGAGGTCTTGGACCATCGCCCTATGCACTCCGAGTCGTTGCGTGCAGGGGGAAGCCAGGCACCAGGGGGGCGCCGGTCCGTCCCGGCCGCAAGGCTGAACTAGACGTCTGACAGAGCTTTCGGCTGATGCTACGATGCAGAACGCCCATACTATGCCCACGTGATGGTTAGTGCTATCAGACCAGAGGCCTGCTCGGATCAAATATCCAAATCGCTAGGACTAGGGGCTTGCGGTAACGAGCAGAGACTCACGAAAGATGTGACCCCGTCGCCCCGTCTCGAGGACTTGCGGCAAGGGTTAAGAATGCCCGGCCGCGCCTCGTATTCACCACTCGGGCACCACACTGGCAACCCGCCTTCACATCACACGCGGGTACCCCTCAGGGTCGACCCGCCTTTCCAAGTAACAATGTAAGGTCCAAGTATCCGTGTGTCCATAACATCAGGGAATCCGAGGTATCACCCTCATTGAATTCCCACTCGATGTATCCATCAAGGGGAACTAGGAGGAATCACCCTCACTGGGTCCACACTTGAGGTGTTGTACGACAGCGTCGTTATCGGAAGCGGTGAAGGAGGAATCACCCTCGATGACCACGACCGCATAACTACTCTACAGAGTTAACATCAGAAGTGCTACATGAGGTTTCACCCTCGACACTCGATAGTAACGCTGCAGTGTCGTTACAACTAAGGGGGGTGATGTGCGGTGTCGGATCCTGGTCTTCAATCCCATTGATCGGGTCTTCTGACGATCCAGCGCGGCAGTCGGGATAAGTGGGGTCACTGATAGGTCTCTACCCAGCCTAGACTAAACAGTTTAGGATATGTAGGTAATTATCAACAGCAGGTTACAATGAACAGGCTATGCATCAGAATAGGTAAAGCAGCAGCAGCAGTAATTCTAATGCAAGCATGAGGAATTTAGAATGGGCGATATCGGTATGCTCAAGGGAGGGGCTTGCCTGGTTGCTCGGCGGCAAGGGCAAGGTCGTCTATGGTGTCTTCGGGATCCGGAGCTGCGTCGGTCTCGGGGACAACGTCGGTGTCGGGGTCTAACGAGAGAGAAGAGGGGGAGGAAACAGTATAAATTCACAGCAAACCATGAGCAACGCAAAGTACGGCATGACAATATGCAGTGCCGGGTGTGTTCTAACGTGTGGTTGCACGTCACCGAGGAAGGAGGAATCCATCCGGGAATGTTTTCCCGGTTCCGGACATTTGTCAGACAGATGACCGGAGAGGAACGGTTGCATGTTCGGATAGCTAGGGACGTGTGGCGGGCGAACGGACCGCGTATTCAGATTCGTCTCGTCGTTCTGAGCAACTTTCATGTACAAAGTATTTTCATCTGAGCTACGGATTATTTTATATGATTTTCTAAAGTTTTTATTAATTTCTGGAAATTAATTAATTATTATATTCAACATTATCCGAAACAGTGTCATGCTGACGTCAGCATGACATCAGCATGACGTCAGGACCAGTGGGTCCCACCTGTCATAGGCTGTTAGGTTAATTAGTGATTAACTAATTAAATTACTGTTTAATTAGCACTAACTACTTAATTAAATTAACCTAATCAGGATTAATTAACTAATTAATTAATTAATTAGTTTAATTATTTTTATTTTTTATTTTTTTTTAATTCGTTCTGGGCCGTGGGTCCCTATGTCAGTGGGCTGGGCGAACATGTCCGCGGCGTGCACGTCTGGGCGCCGGACATGTCCGGAGCGTGCCCATTTGGGACCGGACATGTCCGGTGCCCAAATGGCACGAGGAGGGGAGCCAGAGAGGGGGGGGGGGGGGGGGCGGACGGACGAGGCAAAAGGGGGGGGCGATTGGCACGGCGCGTCGGAGGAGGAGAGGACGACGGGACAGCGACGGCGCGCGTGGGGGGGGGCGCCGGTGCGGGCGCGCATAAGCAAGGCGAGGCCGTGGCCGCGGCGAGGCACTCGGGGAGGGCGGAGGAAGGGAGAGAGAGCGAGGGGAAAGCGGAGGGGGAGGGGAGGGAGGGCAGGCGGGAGGGAGGGGGTAGGGAGCACGGGGGCGAGAGGGAGGCGAGGGGAGGATGGCGCGGCCCGGTGGTGCGAGGTGCGTGCGCCAGCGCGGTGGGGGACGACGGCCAGGCGCGCGAGCGCGCGAGGGGGCAGGGGGCGGGGGGAGGAGACGAGGGAGGCAGCGCCAGGGCTCACCCCCGTTGTAGATGTGCCGCGGCGAGGCTCGGTGATGGCCGGCGATGGAGAGACGGGGACGGCGGCGTGCGACGGCGAAGGCCAAGGAGGAGCGCGCGGGGGGGCTCGGGGTAGACGGCGGGTGCAGGAGGGAGATGCAGAAGGAGGGAGGGAGGGACGGCGCCGGCGACGTGACTCCGCGGAGGAGGACGGAGGCACGGCGGGCGGCGACCGGCGGCGTCGGGGCCAGTTCCCCCCGATCTGGATCGAGAGGAACGGAGAGAGGAGAGGGATTCGTTCGGGGGGGGGGGTGGGGTGTCGGTGGGCTAGGGTTACGGGGAGTGAGGGGATAAGGGGTGGGGTGGGCCGGCCAGGGGGGAATGGCCGGCCTGTGGTTGGTGGCTGGTGGCCAGCTGGGCCACGGCCCAGTTGGTCCGGGGGGGGGGCTTTTCCTTTTTTTCTTTTCTTTATTCCTTTTTCTGTTTTGTCTTTTATTTTTAGTCCAAAAGACTTTTGTAAAATATGAGACTTGCTCCATTATTTACAGTGCATTATCTGTCACTGCTAGAAATTGGTTTGGGGTCCATATCTTTTTGTTTGGATTTTATTTAAATTGAAAAAGGATTGAATAGTGCTATGTTGCTGCTGTTTCTAGTTGTTCGAGTCCTTTTACAATTTCAACTAATGTTGCAATCATTTTTACAAATGCTATGGGAATATTTGCAACATGAGGCACATTTTGGTTTTCCAGTTTGAACAACTTTTATTTTCCACTTTCATTTAAATTTGGATTTTGAGTTAGAAGCTGAAATGCATTATGATGCAAATGATGATCAGACACTGTTAATCATGCTGACGTGGCATAATCAAAATGGGATTACTGTAGTTAACCACTGGGGGTGTTACAGGGAGCGAGTGCACCGGGAGGAACAATATGGAGGTTCAGCTTTCTAAATTCTTCAACAAGGGAGGGCTAAGCTTTGTGAACCTGGAGGTGGTTGCAATATGACTTGCGGCTCAAGGCATCAGCCATTACATTAGCCTTGCCTGGTGTATAAGAAATACCCAAGTCAAAGTCTGCTACAGTCTCCATCCATCTCTGCTGACGGAGGTTCAGTGATGGCTGAGTGAACAAGTATTTCAGACTTTTATGATCCGTGTAGAGCTCGCAACGATTACCGAGAAGGTAATGTCGTCACAACTGCAATGCATAGATGACAGCAGCTAGTTGTAGATCATGTACGGGATAGTTCTCTGCATGCGGACGCAACTGTCGAGAGCCATAAGAAATCACTACACTACTGGAATCAGCGGCAGACGGCAAAGGCACTGTTGGCGGACGGCAAAGGCTTTGCCGTCCGCCAGGAGACGACAAACACTCCGGCAAAGCCGATGCCGGTAAAGGCCTCTTTGCCGTCTGCTGGCGGACGGCAAAGAAGGAAAGTTCTTTGCCGTCTGCTAGCAGACGGCAAAGCTTGTGGACGGCACAAAAAAGGTGACAGCCCTGTTAGGGGGCTAACGGCGCTCTTTGCCGTCTGCCAGCAGACGGCAAAGAGCTTTCCTTCTTTGCCGTCTGCTCCTTTGCCGTCTGCCGGCAGACGGCAAAGACCTTGCCTCTTTGCCGTCTGCCGGCAGACGGCAAAGACCTGGGCCTCTTTGCCGTCTGCTGGCAGATGGCAAAGACCTTGCCCTCTTTGCCGTCTGCTGGCAAACGGCAAAGAGGCCAAATAGGCCAGACCAGGTGAACAGCGTGCTGCCACGTGGCCAATTTGCCGTCTGCTAGCAGACGGCAAATTGGCTATATAGCCCCTGTTTTTTCTTAAATTCAATCAATATCACAGATATATATATATATATATATTCATTTCAAAATATTTCAACAAGTACATATAGCCAACATATCCCTGCCATATGGATCATCCAACATATCCAACACATATATCATCATCCAACACATATATACACCAAATGAAAAGTCCAACATATCCAACAATTAAGCAAAAGGTCCATATACAATATAGCCACCATCCATCCATACATATATACGTAGCAAGTTTCAAATTGTTCATCCTACAAAATCAAAACAAAAAGGAAGGACAACGAGAAGAGTAGACTCCAACGCAAGCTTCCGTGATCTGAAGCAAATCTGCAAAATGGGAATGAAGAAAGTTAGAAGAACAAGAAGAAGAAGACTAGAAGAAGAAAAAGAAGCATAATTTTTCTTCTCTTTCCTTTTCTTCTTCTTATTGCTTACTTGTGTCATTTTAGATCTAACCTAGTTAAATAGGCCATTTTTGACCTAAATAGGCTAAGTATGTCATAAATGAACTAAATAAGCTAAGTATAGGTCATTTTGGAGAATATTAAGTCATTTTTGAGCTAAATAAGTCAATTTGGAGCTAAATAGGTCATTTTGGAGCTAAATATGCTCCAAAATGTCTTAATATGCTAAATAGGTCATTTTGGAGCATATTAAGTCATTTTGGAGCTAGATAGGTCATTTTGGAGCATATTAAGTCATTTTGGAGCTAAATAGGTCATTTTGGAGCATATTAAGTCATTTTGGAGCATATTAAGTCATTTTGGAGATAAATAGCTCACTTAGGAGCATATTAAGTCATTTTGGAGCTAGATAGGTCATTTTGGAGCTAAATAGGTCATTTTGGAGCTAAATATGCTCCAAAATGACTTAATATGCTCCGGACATGACTTAATATGCTCCAAAATGACTTAACATGCCAAATAGGTCATTTTGGAGCATATTAAGTCATTTTGGAGCTTAATAGGTCATTTAGGAGCATATTAAGTCATTTTCGAGCTAAATAGGTCATTTTCGAGCTAAATAGGTCATTTTGGAGCATATTAAGTCATTTTGGAGCTAAATAGGTCATTTTGGAGCTAAATAGGTCAATTAGTAGCATATTAAGTCATTTTCGAGCTAAATAGGTCATTTTGGAGCTAAATAGGTCATTTTGGAGCTTAATAGGTCATTTAGGAGAATATTAAGTCATTTTCGAGCTAAATAGGTCATTTTGGAGCATATTAAGCTTAATTAGCTCCAAAATGATCTATTTAGCTCGAAAAGACTTAATATGCTCCTAAATGACCTATAAGCTCCAAAATGACTTAATAAGCTCCAAAATGACTTAATATGCCAAATGACTTAATATGCTCCAAAATGACTAATATGCTCAAATGACTTAATATGCTAAATAGGTCATTTTGGAGCATATTAAGTCATTTTGGAGCTAAATAGGTCATTTTGGAGCTTAATAGGTCATTTAGGAGCATATTAAGTCATTTTGGAGCTAAATTGATCATTTTGGAGCTTAATAGGTCATTTAGGAGCATATTAAGTCATTTTGGAGCTAAATAGGTCTTTCTGGAGCTAAATAGGTCATTTAGGAGCATATTAAGTCATTTTGGAGCTAAATAGGTCATTTTGGAGCATATTAAGTCATTTTGGAGCATATTAATTCATTTTATAGCATATTAAGTCATTTTGGAGGAATAAATGCTAAGTTTAAGTCATTTCAGAGCTATCCTAGGTTAAATAGGTCATTTTTGAGCTAATTAAGCCTATTATGTCATTTTTGAGCTAGCTAAGCATATTGAGTCATTTTGGAGGAAAAAATGCTAAGTATATGATTATGTCGCTAGTATCCATATGGCAGAGAACCTGGGCCGACATGACTAGTCATAGAACCAAGGTGGCACAAACGTACAGGGACAGGCATACATGACCCAGCAATGCACGTGTCAGTCATCAGCGAGTGCAACCAAGTCGTAGCAAGCTACAAGGACTTCGGTGATACACCGCGTGACATTTCCCCGTAGGGACAGACACAGGAGCAAAGAAGGACACATGCCGGTCAATCCATGTGTTCCGGAGCAGTAGCGAACTAACATGGCTCAGTGGAAGCACTAGGAGGCATTTCCCTGTATGGAAGGCTACCAAAGGCACACGACTAGGTCATTTCTTAAGCTAAGTATGCATTTGTTAAGCTAAACACTTGGGAAAACTTACCGTCATCAAGGAGGTGTAGTTGTAGGACCGGTCGCGCCAGTGGCAGACGGAGAAGCATCGGTCGATGCTTGTCGGGAGTTATGCTGCACCAAAGATCATTTCCAATGTATCGTTAGCATGATGCAACTCAAATGTGAAGACTAGTAACTAATGACCATTCAAATGGAACTCACCGTGCCCGCCGGAACAATGTCTGGCATCGCTGGAGGAGTCGTGCCGGTCTTCTCGCACATGGCCTGCACATTTGGTTTTGACGAGTCAGTCATATTAGATACTAATGTAAGGAACATTACGTGCATGATTTGGCTAACATGCAAAAGAAAATTACCGCGAACATCTCGTATAGGGCCTGGGTAGCCATCATGTTCCGGTTCCTCTCCTCCTCCAAAAGCTTAGCCGTCTGCCGGTCCCTCTCCGCTAGAAGCGGCTGCGTGTTCGCTCTCTCTGCCTCAATAGCAGCCTGCAACACCACTCGTTAGCATTGTAATAATCGACGGCCGCACACACAATGTAATGGAGGAAAGGTATCTGATTCCGTATAACTAACCTTGAATCGGATCTCCACTGGCCGTGCACGAGGCAATATCTCAGGATCGGAGCTGGTCTGGCGCTTCTTGATCTGCGGGAGAGTGCTACTACAACGTATCAGTCCATTCCCAATGGCTAACGAGCCATGGGACCTTCCGCCACCAGATATCATCAGCAGCTCTGGATCAAGAGGTTGGCTCGGGTTAAAGTCCGGCCCTTTCCTCTTCTTCCCCTGGTCTCTGTACGTCTGAAGCTTGTGGTGGGAGGTGAGGTTGGTGAATTTCTCTGGATCATCGAGGTCAGACTCAGAGAATGCCTTGGCCTTCTTGTACGAGGCAGTATTGGACATGGCATAGAGGTCGAACAGCTCTGGCACTAGAGCCTTGTTGTATCGCCCCTAAAAGAGAGGAACAGAGTATTAGTTAAGGGCTCAAGCTAGCATGAAGAATGAATTTGCATGAATCATGAAGCAAACCACATACCCAGTTTTCCCCGAACTGACGTAGGTTGACGCTGCCTAGATGGTGTGGGACACCTTTCATTTGGGCACGCTTCTCCTTTGCAATGTCATGGATGGAGCGCCATTGGGGAGTGCACCACTCATCCACCAACGCCTCCCAATAGTCCATCCTATCCGCACACCATCTCGGGGGCACCTAAGTTAAGCAAGAGAAATTTGAGCGCTACGCCTATGAATCAAATCAAGAAAACTAAGTACAAGGCCTTAAGAATAGGTAATTACCTTCATATACTTCTCCTTACTCAGAAAATTGACGCGCAACTTCTCTTTTTTCCTCCTAATACCAACTGAGGCGAAGTAGTCTCAAATAGCCTGCGTCCGAGCCTCGTGCCGAAAGTTTTGAAGTAGGCGCCTGCACTCGGTGTCGATAACCCGAGCCGCGGCGTCCTCCTGTCCCTCAGCACACCTGTAGAAGGTCTGCAATCAAATAAGAAAACATGGATTAGTACAATCACTAGGGTTGCCATTCAAAGAAGAAAACACAACGTAGACGGCAAAGGAGAAATTACCCAAAACGTCTGGATCACAATGTCGGCGACCGTGTGGCACTCGACATCGCCGATCCTATGCCCCGGCGGGGCCGAGGCAGCCAAGTAGTGCTCCCAGGTCATTCCTAGCTCTCGAACCCGGCCCTCACCGGGTAACGTGACCCACCCCGGGAAGCTCTGGCGACAAATCACACCAAGGACACTGTTGGGCTTGCGGATATTCGGCTCGTGTGTCCAAGACCTGCAGTATGACAAGGCCAACGCATTAGATATTCGAAGAAACATGAAGACAAAAGGTTAAAAAAGAGTAAATGCACTTACTTCTCCCCGCTAGGCGCTATCAACCACCTCTGGTCGGGGGTCATCGGGGTGTCAGGGAGCTTTGTACCACCACGCTGGTAGACTTTGCGCCCCTCAACCCACTCACTCTCGCTATAGCTATCAGAGCTATAGCCACCCTCAGCACGGCCACTCGACTCCGGCGAGTCCTCCAAAGGGTTCTGCTGCGACTCAGTGTGATCCCTGCTGAGGTCCGGAGTCTCGTGGGACGGAGTCTCGCGGGACGAAGGCTCGGTGGCCCGATGCTCGTCGGCCCGATGCTCGTCGGCCGTAGGCGCGTCTGCCATAGGCTCGTGGACCGGAGTCAGAGACGGCTCCACCTCAGGCGGCCCCATCTCAGACGGAGCACTCCTGTGGTCGGGTGAATCAGCTGGGGGTGGCGGCGAGGAAGGTGTAGCAGCAGCCTTCCTACCTCGCCCGCCGCCACGTCCACCTCTAGCAACCTTCTTCCCCCCCCCCCGACCTCTCCCGGTCGAAGAAGAAGCGACCGCCGGTGGTGTCTGCATACTGAGATCCAGCACTCTTCGGAGGCTCTGGGGTGGAATGGAACTACCCCTCCCACCACGCGCCGAGGAAGGAGCCTCGGAGCGCTCTCGACCCGCGCCCACCATCTTTCAACACCTGCAATGACAAAGAGTAAACGAAATTAGTACAACATAAAAAGAATGAATACCTGACATGAATAATATGTATATAATTTTAGTGTATCATCATCATGAACATAATAAAAAATTGAATACCTAACATGAACTAATTAATAATATATATGTACATAATAATAATTGAATACCTGACATGAACTGAAATATTAATCTTCATCGTCATCATTAATAAATGCATCATCATCATCGTCTATATATGCTTCGGGGTCAATAAATGCATCATCATCATCACTATCAGTAATGACGTGCTCATCATCATCAATAAATGCATCAACATGTGGAAGGCCTCCTGTACGTAATCGGTCAAGCATTGACAGGTCATCCGCAGCAGTAACCTCTTCTTGTTCCGGCTCTTCTTGTTCCGGCTCAGGCTCGGATTCACTGCCGCTGTCTACTTCAATGTTCTGGGGTGAAGTAGAGCGGTTCTTGAAACTTTTTTTGGAAAGACGTGTTTCTTGGAAGAATTCTCCTTCATATGTGTCTGGGTTAATCTGAGGTTCATAATCCTCTTCATTGGGGGGAGGTGGTCTAACATGTGGCGGCACATCATAAACGACATCCCAACCATTGAGATTTGGATCACTTTGGCAGGTCCATGATAGATAGAAAACTTGGGTTGCCTGTTGAGCCGTAATATAGACATCGGGAACATCCAAATGGGTGCTTTGTTTGATTTCGACTAGCCCTAGATGTCCATGAGTCCTTCTAGTCTCCTTCGGCTGGAACCAATAACATTTGAAGACTACGACATTCGGTGGGTTGGCACCATAGAATAGAAGTTCATAAATTGCTTCAATTCTTGCATAATACTCGGTATCTCCTTCGTCGATAGCAGAGACACAACAATTTGTAGACTTTCGGTCGGCCATAGATAGCTCTTTGCCATAGGTACGAAAACGATACCCGTTGATGTCGTATTTGTCAAATGAACGGACCTTATAGTCAAAACCATTAGCGACTTGTCTCAATTCAGCGTCCATAGACTCTGAACTAGCCTACAAGTTTAATACGAAAGGATTGTTGCATTAGCCGGAAATTAGAAGAAGAAATGAAATGGTCTAGTGGAAATTACCGTTTGTTTGAACCAAGAGATGAAACCGGGATAGCCGCCTCCATACATTGCTAGAAGCTCATACTCTTCGACGGAATCCTTTTGGATCACCGCTCCATTCGAGAATTCGGCGACGTATCGACTGTATCAAATATCCAGGAATAAGAGCAGTTCAAAGGAATTAGAGGTTGCAAAACAATGTACCGAGAACTTACTCGATGTACGGCCGCACTTCTGTTAGGTTGTTCAAGATATACAACGTAATGGTCCGCCATTCGTCGACCTCCAACGATAAGGGAGTATAAGCACCGGCTGGTGCGAGCTTCCCTTTGAATAGGCTGAGGTTGGATCCACCCTTTTTAGGGTCGCCAGCATTGTACCGAGGCTTCGGATTATGCAAATGACGATTTTTGGCTTCGTAGTGTGCAGTCACGAAGTTTGCCGCCTCCTCAGTAATGAATGCCTCGGCCATCGATGCTTCAATTCGGCGTTTATTTTTACATTTTTCTCGAAGCGTCTTCTGCATCCTCTCAGTTGCGTAGCACCAACGATTCTGCACGGGCCCCCCCAATCGTGCCTCGGTCGGGAGATGCAAAATCAAATGCTGCATTGGATTAAAGAAGCCCGGTGGAAAGATCTTCTCTAACTTGCAGATCAACTCCGGCGCCAACTCTTCCAGTTCTTCTAGCAAGCCAGGCGATAGTTCTTTCGCACAAAGAACACGGAAGAAATAGCTCAGCTCTGCCAGTACTAGCCATTCATCCTCAGGGATAAAGCCACGCAACATCACCGGCATTACCCGCTCAAGCCATATGTGCCAATCATGACTCTTGAGACCAAATATTTTCAATTTTTCAAGGCTCGCTCCCCTCTTTAGATTCGCTGCATACCCATCGGGGAACATCAACTCATTTTTCACCCACAGGAGCATTTCCCTCATAACTGGCCTTCCAAGATTGAACCATGCCTTTGGCTTCGGCCAGTTCTTCTTTCCTTTTGGTTGTCGCATGTTTTGTAGCAGTCTATCACATAGAGCCTGCTGATCGACTCTAGCCTTAGGATTATCCTTTGTTTTCCCCTCTATGCCGAACAATGTACCAAAGAGGGCCTCGCCGACATTCTTTTTAGTGTGCATCACGTCGACGTTGTGTGGGCAAAGGAGGTCTTTGAAGTAAGGCAGATCCCACAAGCATGTCTTGTGAGTCCAGGCGTGTTCAGAATTATACCCCTTGAAATACCCTGGACGCTCCGGATCCGGCTCGAGAGAGTTTAACTGATCCAGGGTCTGTTGGCCTGTCAACGCAGGTGGTGCAGAGTTTTTGACAACTCTACCTTTGATGAAGTTCTTCTTGTCTTTTCTGAACTTATGGCGAGGATCCAGGAACTGTCTATGCATGTCGAAGCAAGAAAACTTGCCACCCGCCTGCAGCCGACGAAACTCAAGAGCTGCCTTGCATGTGGGGCACGGGAACCTTCCATGCACACACCAGCCAACGAATAGCGCATACGCCGGCAAGTCATGCATCGAGTACATGTACCACGCACGCATTTGGAAGTTTTTTTTTGTAGCGGCGTCGTATGTCTTGATCCCATTATCCCAAGCTTCTTGCAGTTCATCCTTAAGCGGCTGCATGTACACATTCATATTCTTCCCCGGATAGTTGGGCCCCGGAATTATCAACGTCAGGAAAATGTTCTTTCTTTGCATAATCTGTCCGGGGGGGAGATTGAGTGGAATGACAAATACAGGCCAACAACTGTATTGGGCTGCCATCATACCAAACACATTGAACCCATCCGTGCTTATGGTGAGTCGAGGATGCCTTGGATCTGCCTCTTTAGCATGATGTATTGCATCGAAGTGCTTCCACGCAAAAGCGTCCGATGTGTGTACCAACATCGGCTCCCCATCTGCATCTAGTTTGGTTCTTTTGCCCAATTTGTGCCATGTCATATGTCTGGCCGTCTCTTCGACCATGAAAAGACATTGAAGTCTTGGTATGATTGGCATATACCAAAGAACATTAACTGGGATTTTTGTCTGACTCTTCTCACCCATACCGTTGTCTACCTCAACATACCTGGAAGACTGGCAAACGGGATAATACTTCAAGTCCACATACTCAAGCCTAAATAACGCACATCCTTTCTCATAGGCATCTATCTTCTCATAGGGCATCTTAAGTACACGGAGGATTTTGTCCGACTGGTACAGGTTTGCAGGCATTACATGGCCTTTGGGTAGAAAGCGTCCAAATAGTGTCATCATCGCGTCGTAGCATTCTCTGCCCAAGTTGAATTGAGCCTTCAGAGCCATTACTTGTGCGATGGCATCCAGCTGACAAAGCTCAGTGTGCTCGTGGAGAGGACGTTTTGAAGACTCCAACATATCATTGAAGGCCTTTCCAGATTCCTCCATCTCATCGTCCGAATCCCGAGCATCATCAAAGTCTTCCACCATGTCTTCCATCCCGGTACCATGCTCGTCGGTGCGACGACGGCCCTCCTCAGCTCTGGCATGTTGGGCAGACTCACCATGAAATGTCCAGACCGTATAATTAGGCGTGAAACCCAACTTCTGCAGGTCTTTGATCATTTCAAACTCTGACTTCTCATGAAAGTTGTCGCACTTGAGACAGGGGCACCAGGTTGTTTCCTGTCCATTTGCAAATGCGGCTCTCACAAACCCATTGGTTTTTCTCATCCATTCACGGGTCATGTCTTTCTGACTAGTGTGACCGGTGTACATCCACGCACGATCACTCATCTTGCCTAGCTACTGGACACAAAAGAAATACATACATAATTCAGCAAACCATATTCATCAATTAATAGAGTTTGTCAATTTTATTACGTCCATGCAACCTGGACGCTAGTAGGTAAAGATAGGTCCTAATCCCACCCGAGTATGTGTAGATTGGGTTCGTTTTCCCATGCTCTGCTCCGGATCCGATGCAAAATTTCGGCAGCACCTCCCCGCTGTTCTCCTGATACACGTCTCGGCAATATGCAGAGAGGATGTGTACCCGGAGAACAACAGGGAGGCACTGACGAAATTCTGCATCGGATCCGGAGCAGAGCATATGGGAAAACGAACCCAATCTACACATACTCGGGCTGTCCATGGATAACGTTGGACAATTCGAAAGAATCACGGTTATAAATATGCAAATGAATGCATATTTATAGATGTAACCCTTTCGAACGGGAGACGCATAGTGGTCACGCATACTGATGATTGACACCTACAGCTAGCAAGTTTCATCGGCACGAAGACCGGAACAGAGCAAATGAAGGGGGGGAGGAGGAGATGTCATTTGTGCTCACCCACGAACGCAGAGGCAGAGCTCGTCGAACGCACGGGGAGGTCGTCGAACACCAGACCCTCGCAGCAACGAAAGAACTGCACATTTAAATCAAAAAGTATATGACCTAACTCATAATTCACAAATATATGACGGGGTGTCGGGTCGGGGTGTCGGGGTGTCGGGTTGACTTTCATTCCGTCGATGCTCCCTTCAACAACTCTCACCTCTCAAGTGGTGGTATATATGTATGGTGGGGCACTCCTTGCCTATTTATTTCGACCGTCGGTGATGGTCGTTACTCCCATCCCTTGCTGCGTTACCAAGGTCTCACAGCAAGAGATGAGGAGCAACGACCACCTACGACAACAGCCGGTGGCTTTCCTCTTATAACATCTCTCATCTCTCAATGTTATTTCGACCGTCGGTGACGGTCGGTCTTTTCGTCCTCCCCCTGCTTTACCAAGGTCACAGAGGGAGAGGACGAGAAAGACCGACCACCTACGAACAGCCGGTATCCTTCCTTCAAGAGCATCTCATCTCTCACTCTCATCTCTTTCAAAAGGAAGCACCATCAGAATGAAAGTCATCCCTCGACCACTCGACCCCTTGACCCCTCGACGACCCTCGACCCTCGACCCCTCGGAGATTCTTTTCCTTCTTTTCTCTCCTCGACGACCCATGAACGACTACACCGCACCGAACTCCAGCCATCGACACAACGACCGGAACAAAGCAAATAGGGGAAGGTAAGGGAGGAGATGACAGTCGAGCTCACCCTTAGGCCGTAGAGGCGGTAGTCGAACGACGATGACAACGGCAACGGGACCGACAGTGCTCCTGGAGGTGAAGAGAAGATCCCTGCACATGAAAAACAATCCAACATAAGCACCGCAGAACAATATAATCAACAACATCTAACCTAACGGAATAAAAAGACACTATTTTTTTAAATGAAAATCCATACATAAATCCACCCATACATCTATATAGCATTCATCCATCTTTCCATCCATACATCTACACAGCATACATCCATCTAGCAATCCATATAACAACTACAAATTGTTCAAAATCACATATACATACATCCATCCACAGATTGCTGGCACCGCCCCTGTATACATACATCCATCTATCCATCCATCCTTACATCAATCTATCCATCCATCCATAGATCCATCAACTCCTAAATCCATACATGCAAAAAAAATAAGAACAAAGAGGGGACCGGTGCTCACCGTGGGCTGGGCAGAGGGGGCAGAGGGCAAGGAGGAGCTGGTGCGGCGGTGGTGGAGGAGGGGGGCGACGGTGGTGGAGATAGGGGAGGAGAGGGCGAGGGGGCAGACGGAAGGGAGGAGGGGAGGGGGCCCGCGAGCGCGAGGGGAGGGGGAGGGGAGCGGGGTGGAGGGACGGGGGAGGGGGGAGGAGGGGGAGGAGGGGGGGAGGGAGGGAGGGGGAGGGAGGGAGGGGGGGAGGGGAGGAGGAGGGGGAGGGAGGGAGGGAGGGGGAGGAGGGGGCGGAGGGAGGGAGGGGAGGGGTCGGGGCAGGAGGGGGAGGGGAAGGGTGGGAACGAGGAGGGGGAGGGCGGGGAGGGGAGGGAGGGAGGAGGGAGGAGGGGGGAGGAGGGGGCGGGGGCGGAAGGGGGAGAGGAGGGTGGAGGGAAGGGGGAGGAGGGGACGGAGAGGGAGGGGGAACGGAGGAGGCTGCGAGGGAGGGGGCGGCGGCGGCGGCCTGCGCGGGAGGCAGAGATGTGGAGGAGTGCGCGCGCGCGGGGGGCCAAATTAACCCCCCGCATTGCCGTCTGTTTTTTTTTGTTTTTTTCTCTTTGCCGTCTGCTGGCGGACGGCAAAGAATTCTTTGCCGTCCGCCAGCAGACGGCAAAGAGGATGACCGTTAGACCGCCACCGCCGTGAAACTGTGGGCCCCCTCTTACCTCTTTGCCGTCTGCTGGCAGACGGCAAAGAAATCTTTGCCGTCTGGCAGCAGACGGCAAAGAAGTGGCCCGTGTGACCTACCCAGTGCAGTACCCCCGTGGGGTCCACTTTGGACTTTGCCGTCTGCTGGCAGATGGCAAAGAACTCTTTGCCGTCTGCTGGCTGACGGCAAAGAGCTGGCAGATGGCAAAGACCCTGTTTGCCATCAGCTGATTCTTTGCCGTCTGCTTTGAGGAGACAGACGGCAAAGAGCTGGCAGATGGCAAAGACCCAGATTCCAGTAGTACTTTACGCTCTTGCATTAGGACACAGCCTAATCCTTCACGGGATGCGTCACAATAGATCACAAAATCTTTGCGAGAATCTGGAGGAGCAAGTACTGCGGCAGATGTCAGCTTGTCTTTGAGTGTTTGAAAACTTTCCTGACATTTTTCTGTACATTCAAACTTAACGCCTTTGTGAAGCAGATTAGTCAGGGGCTTGGCAATCTTTGTGAAATTCTCAACAAAGCGACGGCAATAGCTTGCAAGGCCGAGAAAACTTCTGACTTGCTTGACATTCTTCGGAGGAGTCCTGTCAAAAATAGCCTGAACACGCTCTGGGTTAACGGCAATACTGTCCTTGGAAATCACATGACCAAGATAGGTCACTTCAGATAACCAGATTTCACACTTAGAGTACTTGGCGTAAAGTTGGTGTTCTCGAAGCTTCTCCAATACAAGCCGAAGATGTTCAGCATGTTCTTCTTCATTCATGGAATATATAAGGATATCATCCAAATAAACCACGACAAATTTGTCGAGGTAATCCATGAAGATATAGTTCATCAACCGGGAGAAGGTTACTGGAGCATTTGTTAGGCCGAATGACATGACAGTGTATTCATAAGAGCCATAACGAGTAACAAAGGCAGTCTTTAGAATATCCTCTTCATGAACACGGATCTGGTGATAACCCAACCTCAAGTCAAGTTTCGAGAACACAGAGGATCCAGCAAGCTGATCATAAAGATCATTGATCCGGGGCAGTGTGTATTTATTCTGGATTGTGGCTTGGTTAATGGGCTGATAATCTTGAACCAATCGGTTAGTTCCATCCTTCTTCTTAACGAAGAGTGAAGGTGCTCCCCAAGCAGAAGAACTGGGGCGGATGAAACCTTTCTTAAGTGACTTGTCGATTTCTTCTTTAAGCTTGAGAAGGTGGTGCGGAGGCATCTTATAAGGACGCTTCACAATAGGGGTGGTGCCAGGCTTCAAGTCGATGACAAACTCGACAGCTCTAGCCGGGGGTATTCCTGGAAGTTCTTCGGGAAAGACGTCCGGAAAATTTCGAACGACAGGAACGTTCTCAATTCCTTCCAGAGGTGAGGCGTTCAAAGCATTCAGAACGTATATCTGAGCTTCAGCATTCCGAGTAATGTGGGCGGTATAGTTCACTATCTCATCGGAGGGGTGAAGAAGTTGGACAACTTTAGTGGCACAATTGATCGAAGCAATGTGAGCTTTCAACCAATCCATTCCGAGTATGAGGTCTATGGTGGAAGACTTCAGGATAATAGGTGATGCCAGGAATTCAAATCCCTCGATTTCAACAGGGACATTGTGTGCCATCATGGAGGTGTGACAATGACCTCCAGGGGTACGAACAACTACTGGCAGATTCATCTTTTCGAATGCAATGTCATGAGATAATGCAAATGCTTCAGACATGAAGGAATGCGATGCTCCTGAATCAAATAATACAGAAGCGGGTACTGAGTTAACGAAAAGGGTACCCATCATAGCGGCAGGTTGATCCTGAACTTCTTCGATATCAATGTTGTAAGCATGTCCACGACCATGTGCAGCAGACCCAGTATTATAGTTGCGGGTCTGATTGTTGCCACGACCATTGCCACGGCCAGTACGAGGAAAAGCCAACTGATTCTGAGCTTGGCGGCAGTCCTTAGCAAGGTGGCCTGGTTTGCGGCACTTGAAGCACAGACCATCTTCAGGACGAACAGGAGCATTGTGTGGAACAGCTTGAGCTCTTTGTTGCCTCGGTGGTGGAGGAGGTAGACGTGGTGCATCATAGTAGTTCCTTGGCGCAGAGGCAGCTGGACGGAACACATTGTTGGGAATCCAGACCCGACGCTTCTGTGTTGAGCCCGAAGATGAGCCAACATCACGATAGCGTTTCTGCGAGTCCTTATGCTTCATCTGAGCGGTCTCAACCACAATAGCCTTGTTCACCAGAGTAACAAAGTCAGGCCAGTCTTGAGCAGCTAGGGCAAGCTCGAGGTCTGGGTGGAGTCCATTACGGAACTTCTCTTGTCTACGAGCATCTGTAGTGATGTCTTCTTCAGCATAATGGGACAGGTCAAGGAATTCCCGCTGATAAGCTTCGACGGTCTTGTTACCCTGAGTAAGGTTGCGGAACTGAGTCTTCATGTGGTCCATAATTCCCTAAGGAATATAGCGGGCACGGAAAGCAGCCTGGAACTCAGTCTAGGTGACGACTATTCCAGCAGGCAGTGTACGCTTGTGGGTGTCCCACCATTGAGCAGCGGGCCCCTTTAGGAAAAAGGACGCGAAAGTAACAAAGTTGGCAGTGGCGACATTAGCAGACTCCATCTCATGAGTGATGTCGCGAATCCAGTCATCAGCATCCAGTGGCTTCTCAGAGTTGCGGAACGGAGTGGGGTTAAGTCGCATAAATTCCGGCAGAGTTATTGACGGAGGGTTCTGGTTCTGGTTGTTCGGTTGCGGGAACTGACCCATAATCCCAACCATGAACTGGCGGTTGAGCTCAAATTGTTGCATCCTTGCTGCCATATAATCTGGCGGTGGTGGGCGTTCAGGGGCACGACCACGACCATGACCACCTGGTCTAACCATCCTGCTAAGTTTCAACAGGGGGTAGTTTAGTAAAAGCAATTGCGAGTGTTTAGCGACAAGCATGATATAACACGACAATGATTAAGTAGTGTAATAGATATTGAACAGTGGTCAATTAAGACATACAGATCCATACACAGTCGGTTACAAACGGATAGCATAATGGTGCAAATTCAAAAGCTAGACATGCTAGGCGGCGCGCAAGCACGCGGTAAGAAAGTACACAATGAGACATAGCAAAGGCTACATCAACATCGGAGAAAACCACTGAAACGGGGTAACTGCAAGTGCGGACGACGAATGGCCGTCGCAGGAAAATCCTGTGTTGCATGTGCACTCTGATGCAGAATCTGGTCTCGAACTGGAAGAAGAGGTCCACGTGCAGGTGTGTGACCTCCCACAGCAGGCCAATCAATGCCAGCAGGCATCTGAGTCCTGCGCGGGTAAAGGATGTACTCCGGATGTATCTCTGCACGAACAACGGGTAGTAACTGCGTCATAGCATCGTAGAGACGTGCTCGAGTAGCAACCAACTCGACGGCAAGAGCCCGAACAGTGCTATCCAGAGCCTGAGTGCACTGAATCAGAACACGCGGGTCATAGCGACGAGGCTCGTACGGGGCACAGATAGCTGTGTAGTATCCAGTAGCATCTCCAGCAGGGGCATACGGAATGTATCGAAACTCAGAGTCGTCCAAGCTACTGCTGAACTATCCTCGGAGACGTACGACAGCAGAGTAGGCGGCATCATGGACCGCCATCTCAATCGTCACGCCGATACCGTGAAAAAGGTGCAGCTCAGTGTCTGAGTCATCGCGCTCAACGTAGATACGAACATCATCATGGTACTGCTCATGGTTGAACTTGCGATAATCCTCGTAAACCATGTACTCGGGGTACCAGCGGTAGCCAAGTCTGGTCAGGAAGGCGATCAGGACAGCTGGAAAACCAGGGACTTCACGAGCCGAAGTGCGAAGCACAAGCTGCGTCGTCGGACGTGGTGGAAACAAACGATCCATGTGAAACAGAGGAAATTCAGGATTGTTAAATGACAAGGAAAAGTATAACCGATCTCAGAGAGAAAGGTTAAACAAAACAATGGAAGGGAAAATGATTATCAGACTAATCAGATCAATGACAGGGAAATCGCACAGATATCCAGCTTTATGGGTAGACGAGATTTACGAGATCCTAACTGTCGGCGTTAGTAAAATTTATTTAACCCGAGTAGAAGAGAGATTAGAGTCCCAGAGTATAGATGAGGAATAAAAGATCCTAATACCACCCAGTTGGCAACGTGGGCCCGTAAGCCACATAGCCAAGTTAGTAAAATAGTTTTTTGGTTTATAGACTCAACTTCGGCCAAGGAATTGGAAGGGGGCTTCCTACAGGCAGTCGGCTCTGATACCAACTTGCGACGCCCCCGGCTCAATCGTGCACTAATCATACACGCAAACGTGCACGATCAAGCACAGGGACTCACAGGAAGATATCACAACACAACTCTAACACAAATAAACGGAGATCCACAATATTACAGACCAGGGATCACGAGGATCCGAATACATAAGTCAGTCATACAAATATATCTGGGTGCAAACATAGTTAGACAAGTTTTGCATTAAGAAGGCTAGCATAAACAACGACTCTAGATCGAAAGGCGAAGGCCTCCTGCCTGGGAGCCTCCGATCCTACTCCTGGTCGGCTGGCTCTATCCAGTAGTAAGTACCGTCTGGGCCCTCCTGGTAGTAAGCTCCGGCTGTGGCGTCTGGCTCCGGGGCTCCATCGTCTGAGGTATCACCAAGTAGGGGAATATAGGAAAAAGAGGAAGCAAAGCAACCGTGAGTACTCATCCGAAGTACTCAGCAAGCAAGGATCTACACTACATATGCAACATTATCAAAGGAGAAAGGCTGTATATGTGGACTGGGCTACAGAAATGCCAGAATAGGGAGAAGGCCTAGTCCTATCGAAGACTAGCATCTTCAAAAAGCCATCATCTTGTAGCAATACAAGAGAGTAGAATAGTATTTTATTAAGCAAACATGTTGAGGTACAGCCTAGAGATCCTTCCTCGACTCCCTGCGAGAAAGCGATCCCGAAGCTTCAATTAAGTAGCAAGTATCCAGTTCAAGTAGTAGATCGGGATACACAAACTGAGCGTCCTTTACCGTAGGACCGGCTATCGATAGATCATTCTTCCCTGCAGGGGTGCACTACTGGTACCCAACACGCTCGATCAACTCTGGCCGGACACACTTGCTGGGTAATACCCGGCCTCAGGAGATCGACACAAAGCAACGCCCTACCTAGGCTCAGCAGAGAGGTCAGCACGCCGGACTAACCTATGCACCCAGGGGTCTTGGGCCATCGCCCCGGGCACCCTACGCGTTGCGTGACTGGCCGGGGTGCAGGCGCGACACTGAACTCGTCAGTGAAGTATCCAGCCCATTCCCGATAATCAGCCCCCACGGTGAATCATGACGTCTGAAGAGCTTTCGGGAGAAAGGTACAACGCAACAGGCCCCATAAACCATTATCCCACGTGGTGGTAGTGCGTATAGGGCACATCGACCCACTCAGATCAAATACCCAAATCCGATAGGCTGATTTAGTAACACGCAGAGACGATCAGAGTTTCTGAAGCTCCGCCACAATATCACACTCGAGTGCCCTTCCGGCACACCCGACATCATAGACCCCCTGCGGGTACCCATCAGGGTCGACCCACCTGTAACAAAGGTCAAAGTAACCGTGTGGTCACAACATCAAGGAGGTAAATCCGAGGAATCACGCTCGGAGGATTCCACTCGATGAAATCATCAGGGTGAACATATGAGGCATCACCCTTGAGGTTCACATTGAGGGGTTGCACGACAGAGTCGTATCGGAAGTGGAGAAGGGGGAATCACCCTCGATGACCACGACCGAACAGCTACACTGCAGAGTATTCATCGGGAGTGTGTTACGAGGTATCACCCTCGGCACTCGATAGTAACTATGCAGAGTCGTACAACTAAGGGGGGGTGAGGTGATGTGTCGGTGTCGGGTCGATGATCACGTTGATCGAGTAGTCGATGATGTAGCAGAGGCAACAAGGGTAAAGTGATGGGGGTCACTAAGGGTTCACTACCAACCATATACTAAGCAGTTTATCATAGGCAGGTAAGGTAACAAATAAATAGGTTACAAAAGCAGACTATGCATCAGAGTAGGAGCAAACATTAACAGTAGCAAAATCTAATGCAAACAGAAGAAATGGAATGGGCGATATCAGGATGCTCAAGGGGGGGCTTTCCTGGTTGCTCTGGCAAGAGAGAGGGATCATCAATGGGCTGCTCGTCTGGAGCATAGTCGTACTCAGCTGCAACGGCGTCGGTCTCGGCGTCTATCGAGAGAGAAGGAGGGGGAGAGAAACAATAAATTCATGGCAAGGATGCAAACAATATGCATGACAAGTCTAAATGATATGTAGAGGCGTTCTACTGCCTAACTAAATGATTTAGTTAATTTAGGAATTTGTTTGGATTTATTTAATTAAAATGGAGCACTATTCATTTGTTGAAAACAGGCAAAAAGTTCCATGTTCAGGTAGCTAGGGGCATCTGACAGATGAACGGACCATGTATTCGGATTTGTCTCGAGATTCTAAGCAACTTTCGTGTACAAAGTTTTTTGATCTGAGCTACGGATTATTTTATATGATTTTCTAAAGTTTTAATCATTTTCTGGAATTATTTATTTATTTTAAATTAACATTATCCGAAACAATGTATGCTGACATCAGCGTGACGCAGAGGTGACGTCAGCAGGTCAACTGGTCGGCTGACCAGTCAAACCAGACAGGTGGGTCCAGTGGGACCCACATGTCATTGACAGGGGCACTAACAGAGGGGTTAGACTAACTAAATTAGGTTAGTTAGCGGGTGGGCCCCAGTAGTCAGTGACTGTTAGTTTAACTAATTAACTTAATTAACTAATTAGCAGTTTATTTATTTATTTAAATTTGTTTAAATGACTGGGCCCCACATGTCATAGACAGGGGCGGCCACGTCGGCAGTTGACCTGGTCAACAGGTCAACTGGGGCCCAGGGGTCAATGGCATGCAGCGGGGCCCACCCAGGCCAGGTCAGCGCTGGCCGGCGACGCGCCATAGTTAGCTCCTACGAGCCAAAACGCGGCGGCGCGTGTCGGGCTGGGCTCGGATTTCGTCCACAGGGCGTCTCCGGGGGCGTGGCTGGGCTCGTTCGACGCTGCTCCATGTCGCGCGTCGAATGGCGGTGGTGCGGGGTGCTGGGAAGGCCGGAGTCGAGCGGCACGTGCTCATCGGCGGCGAGGTTCTTCGGGCGAGGCACTGGAACGGCAAAACAGCGCGCGCCCGAGCAATCTAAAGGGCGAAGCGAGGCCTACGCGGTGCGGTGAGTGCGGCAGTGGCACGCACGGGACCAAAAGGTCACCGTGGCCACGCCGGCGAGCAAACAAGGCGGCGGTGGGTTTGGGCCTCGTCGGAGCAGTGGCTACGATGAGCTAGCGAGCAAGATAAGGGCCAGGGGAGGGAGGAGAGGCTCACAGCGAGGTGTAGCCGAGCAAAGCATGCGTGAGGACGGCTCGACGGCGACGAAATCGGCGACGACATGCGGCGGTGATCCGAGGAAGAAGACGGCGGCGTGGGGCGATGCAGGGCTCCCGGGCCTCGGGCTTGTGGTCGAGGAGGACGGCCTCGACGCGGCGGAGCTGCTGGACAGGCTACGGAGGTGAGAGGTGGGCTGTGGCCGCGGTTAGTCGGTGTCCATGGCGGCGGCGGCGTTCGGCTGCGACGGGGGAGCGAGGGAGCGGCGAATGGAGCGGCTAGGGTTCGCCAGGGGGGTGCGGGGTTGCTCTTATCCTCCAGCGCGAGCGGCGACACGCTGTCGAGCAGCGAGCGAGGGGGGTACGGGTGCGCGCGCGCATGCGCGTTCGACAGCGAGGCGAGGAGCAGTGGGGGAGGTGGGGGACGGCGTGGAGTGGGCTGGGCTGGCACTGTAGCCAGCAGGCCTAAGTGCACAGTAGCGCCTTTAGGCCTTTTCTATTTTCCTTTTTCTATTTTCTTTTCTTTTCTGTCTTGCTAATTGTTTGGGCCCTAAATGAATTTTGTAAAAAGTGTGACCTAGTCCATAATTAGCACTGCATTATACCCTATCACCAAAAACTAGTTTGGGCAAAACATAATTTCATGTTTAATTTAGATCAAACAAAAGGTTATTAATTATTGTTTTCATCCACTGTTAGAGGATGATTGAGTCACTTACCCAATTCCAATGATGATGGTTTCAATTTTAGAACTGTCTCAGATTTACTTGCTATCTAATGAACAATTTAGTTTCTGATTTGAACAAACTTTATGTTCCACTTTAATTTAATTTGAATATTGACTTAGGAGTTGAAATGCAATATGATGTAAATGATGATTAGGCAATGTTAATCATGCTGACTTGTCATAATCAAAAGTGATCACTGTGGCTAATGACATGGGGTGTTACAAGAGCTAGCTCAACTCTAGTGTAAAATTATATATACTAGATTATAAAATTAGTTCAACCCTTGTGTAAACTTATATGAACTAGGCTATAGAGATAGTTCAACTCCAGTGTAAATTTTTTTGAACTAGCTTGTAGAGCTAGTTCAATTCTAGTGTAAAATTATTTGTACTAGGCTATAGAGCTAGTTCAACTCTAGAGTAAAATTATTTGAACTAGCTTATAGAGGTAGTTCAAGTATAGTGTAAAACTATTTGTACTAGGCTATAGAGCTAGTTCAACTCTAGTGTAAAAACTATTTGTAGTAGGCTATAGAGCTAGTTCAACTCTAGTTAAAATTATTTGAACTAGCTTATAGAGCTAGTTCACTCTTGTTTAAATTTATTTGAACTAGGCTATAGACCAGTTCAACTCTTGTGTAAAATTATTTGAACTAATTATGATCTATTTCAACTCTAGTGTAAAATATTTGTAGTAGTGAACTAGTTCAACTGTAGTGGTAAAATTATTTGAACTAGCTTATAGAGCTAGTTCAATTCTTGTAAAATTATTTGTACTGGCTATAGAGCTAGTTCATTCTAGTGTAAATTATTTTAACTGTATAGAGCTAGTTCAACTCTAGTGTAAAAATATTTGTACTAGGCTATAGCGCTAGTTCAACTCCAGTGTAAAATTATTTGAACTAGTGTATACAACAAGTTCAACTGTAGTATAAAATTATTTGTACTAGACTATAGAGCTAGTTCAACTCTAGTGTAAAATTATTCGTACTAGGTTATGGAGCTAGTTTAACTATAGTGTAAAATTGTAAATACTGATTATTGAATTAGTTCAACTCTTGTCTAAATTTATTTGAACAGGCTATAGAGCTAGTTCAACTCTAGTGTAAAATTATTTGAACTAGCTTAAGAGATAATTCAATTTAGTGGAAATTATTTGTACTAGACTATAGACTAGTTCAACTCTATTGCAAAATTATTTTAACTAGCAATGGAGCTAGTTCAACTCTAGTGTAAAAACATTTGAACTAGCTTATAGAGCTAGTTCATCCTAGTGTAAAATTATTTGAACTAGCTTATAGAGCTAGTTCAACTCTAGTGTAAAATTATTTATACTAGACTATAGAACTAGTTCAACCTAGTATAAAATTATTTGAACTAGCTTATAGAGCTAGTTCAACTATAGTGTAAACTATTTTACTAGGCTATAGAGCTAGTTCAACTCTGTTGTAAAATATTTGCACTAGGTATAGAGCTAGTTCAACTCTAGTGTAAAATTATTATTACTAGATTATAAAACTAGTTCAACCCTTGTGTAAACTTATTTGAACTAGGCTATAGAGATAGTTCAACTCCAGTGTAAAATTATTTGACTAGCTTATAGAGCAGTTCAACTCTAGTGTAAAATTATTTGTACTAGGCTATATAGCTAGTTCAACTCTAGTGTAATATTTTGTACTCGCTATAGAGCTAGTTCAATTCTACCGTAAAATTATTTATCTAGGGTATAGAGTTAGTTAACTCTAGTGTAAATTTATATGTACTAGATTATATAACTAGTTCAACCTTGTGTAAAATTACTTGAACGACTATGAGCTAGTTTAACTCTAGTGTAAAATTATTTAAACTAGCTTATAGAGCTAGTTCAACTCTAGTGTAAAATTATTTGTACTAGCCTATAGAGCTAGTTCAACTCTAGAGTAAAATTATTTGAACTAGCTTATAGAGCTATGTTCAACTATAGTGTAAAACTATTTGTACTAGGCTATAGAGCTAGTTCAACTCTAGTGTAAAATTATATATACTAGCTATTATATAACTATTCAACCCTTGTGTAAACTTATTTGAACTAGGCTATAGAGATACTTCAACTCCATTGTAAATTATTTGAACTAGCTTTAGAGCTAGTTCAACTCTTTTGTAATTTATTTGAACTAGGCTATAGACCTAGTTCAACTCTTGTGTAAAATTATTTGAACTAGATTATAGATCTATTTCAACTCTAGTGTAAAATTATTTGTAGTAGTTGAACTAGTTCAACTGTAGTGTAAATTATTTTGAACTAGCTTAAGAGCCATTTCAATCTATTGTAAAATTATTTGTACTAGCTATAGAGCTAGTTCAATTCTAGTGTAAAATTATTTTAACTAGCTTATAGAGCTAGTTCAACTCTAGTGTAAAAATATTTGTACTAGGCTATAGCGCTAGTTCAACTCCAGTGTAAAATTATTTGAACTAGTGTATACAACAAGTTCAACTGTAGTATAAAATTATTTGTACTAGCTATAGAGCTAGTTCACTCTAGTGTAAAATTATTCGTACTAGGTTATGGAGCTAGTTCAGCTCTAGTGTAAATTATTTGAACTAGCTTATAGGCTAGTTCAACTCTAGTGTAAAATTATTTATACTAGACTATAGAACTAGTTCAACTCTAGTATTAAAATTATTGAACTGCTTATAGGCTAGTTCAACTATAGTGTAAAACTATTTGTACTAGGCTATAGAGCTGTTCAACTCTGTTGTAAAATTATTGCACTAGGTTTAGAGCTAGTTCAACTCTAGTGTAAAATTATATATACTAGATTTAAAAACTAGTTCAACCCTTGTGTAACTTATTTGAACTAGGCTATAGAGATAGTTCAACTCCAGTGTAAAATTATTTGACTAGCTTATGAGCTAGTTCAACTCTAGTGTAAAATTATTTGTACTGCTATATAGCTAGTTCAACTCTAGTGAAAATTATTGTACTACGCTATAGAGCTAGTTCAATTCTACCGTAAAATTATTTATACTAGGTATAGATTAGTTAACTCTAGTGTAAAATATATGTACTAGATATATAACTAGTTCAACTCTTGTGTAAAATACTTGAACTAGACTATTGAGCTGTTTAACTCTAGTGTAAAATTATTTAAACTAGCTTATAGAGCTAGTTCAACTCTAGTGTAAATTATTTGTACTAGCCTATAGAGCTAGTTCAACTCTAGAGTAAAATTATTGAACTGCTTATAGACTAGTTCAACTATAGTGTAAAACTATTTGTACTAGGCATAGAGACTAGTTCAACTCTAGTGTAAAATTATATATACTAGATTATATAACTGTTCACCCCTTGTGTAAACTTATTTGAACTAGGCTATAGAGATACTTCAACTCCATTGTAAAATTATTTGAACTAGCTTTAGAGCTAGTTCAACTCTTTTGTAAATTTTATTGAACTAGCTAAGACCTAGTTCAACTCTTTGTGTAAAATTATTTGAACTAGATTATAGATCTATTTCAACTCTAGTGTAAAATTATTGTAGTAGGTGAACTAGTTCAACTGTAGTGTTAAAATTATTTGAACTAGCTTATAGAGCCAGTTCAATTCTATGGTAAAATTATTTGTACTAGGCTATAGAGCTAGTTCATTCTAGTGTAAAATTATTTTACTAGCTTATAGACTAGTTCAACTCTAGTGTAAAATATTTGTACTAGGCTATAGCGCTAGTTCAACTCAGTGTAAAATTTTTGAATAGTGTATACAACAAGTTCACTGTAGTATAAAATTATTTGTACTAGACTATAGAGCTAGTTCAACTCTAGTGTAAATTATTCGTACTAGGTTGGAGCTAGTTTAACTATAGTGTAAAATTGTATATACTAGATTATTGAATTAGTTCAACTCTTGTCTAAATTTATTTGAACAGGCTATAGAGCAGTTCAACTCTAGTGTAAAATTATTTGAACTAGCTTAAAGAGATATCAATTTTAGTGGAAAATTATTGTACTAGACTATAGACTATTCAACTCTATTGCAAATTATTTTAACTAGCTAATGGAGCTAGTTCAACTCTAGTGTAAAAACATTTGAACTAGCTTATAGAGCTAGTTCAGCTCTAGTGTAAAATTATTTGAACTACTTATAGAGCTAGTTCAACTCTAGTGTAAAATTATTAACTAGACTATAGAACTAGTTCAACTCTAGTATAAAATTATTTGAACTAGCTATAAGCTAGTTCACTATAGTGTAAAACTATTGTACTAGGCTATAGAGCTAGTTCAACTCTGTTTGTAAAATTATTTGCACTAGGTTATAGAGCTAGTTCAACTCTAGTGTAAAATTATATATACTAGATTATAAAACTAGTTCTACTCTTGTGTGAACTTATTTGAACTAGGCTATAGAGATAGTTCAACTTTCATGTAAAATTATTTGTACTAAGTTATAGACCTAGTTCAACTATCACTACAGGAACCTGCTTCTTTGCCGTCTGCCATGGCAGACGGCAAAGGCATGAATGGCGGTCGGCAAAGCTCTTTGCCGACTGCTAGCTGTCGGCAAACAGTCCGGCTCAATTCCTGCCAGTAAAGGCCTTCTTTGCCGTCTGCTTCAGAGAAGCAGACGGCAAAGGTTTATGCCGTCAGCCGTTTGCGGCCAGCAGACGGCAAAGAGCGTAGACGGCACTAAGGTGAGGTGGGCGCCATTAGGGGTTAACGGCGTGCTTTGCCGTCAGCCGGCAGACGGCAAAGAGGCTAAGATCTTTGCCGTCTGCTGGCGGACGGCAAAGAGCCCAAACAGGAGTCACTGGGAAGCTGCCACGTGGCCTTCTTTGCCGTCTGCTAGCTGTCGGCAAAGAGATTTGAATCTTTGCCGTCTGCTAGCAGTCGGCAAAGATAGCCTCTTTGCCGTCTGCCAGCAGTCGGCAAAGACCTTAGCCTCTTTGCCGTCTGCCAGCAGTAGGCAAAGACCTTAGCCTCTTTGCCGTCTGCCAGCTGACGGCAAAATGCCCAAATAGGCAACCCAATGTTCCCAGGTTGCACAGGTAGCTGCCACGTGGTCTTCTTTGCCGTCTGCTAGTAGTCGGCAAAGCTCTTTGCCGTCTGCTAGCAGTCGGCAAAGAGCCTATATAACCCATGTTTTTAATTGAATTCATTCAATTTGACAGAAATTCATAGATATACACAGATAATACATATATACACAACAAGCATATCCAACAATATATTTCCACAAGTCCAACATATATCCATATGACATAAGAAGTTTCCAACAACATATCCATAGTGACATACACATCCAAACAAGTTCCCAAAC
>JAAAXO010000438.1:132195-204717 GCA_011799875.1 Thinopyrum elongatum
GACAGATGACCGGAGAGGGACGGTTGCATGTTCTGATAGTTAGGACGTGTGACGAGACGAACGGACCGTATATTCGGATTCTGTCTCGCGTTCTAGCAACTTTCTGTACAAAGTTTTGATCGAGTAGTTAGGATATATATGATTTCTCAGTTTATTAATTTCTGGAATTATTTATTTTATTAATCAACATTATCCAGAACATATCTATGCTGACGTCAGCATGACGTCAGCATGACGCCAGGACCAGTGGGGTCCCACCTGTCATAGCGTGTTGGTTAATTAGTGATTAACTAATTAAATACTAGTTTAATTAACACTAACAACTAATTAAATAACCTAATCAATATTAATTAACAATAATTAATTAATTAGTTTAATTTTATTTATTTATTTTTTTATAATTCGTTCTGGGCCGTGGGCCCTACTGTCAGGGGCTGGGCGCGGACATGTCCGCGTGCGGCAATCTGGGCGCGCATGTAACGGAGCGTGCCCATTTGGAGTACGCGAGCATGTTACCGGTGCCCAAATGGCAGCGGGGGGGGGGGGGGAGAGGCTAGGGAGAAGCGAGGAGAGGGGGGGGAGCGGGCGAGTGGAGGCGGGCGCCAGGCGGAGCGGCGGGGCGAAGGGGCGAGGAGAGTGACGGAGAGGGGGTGGGCAGCGAGGGGGGAGGGAGAAGGCGTGGTTAGAGCGACGGGCGTGTGGTGGAGCGTCGGGGCGCAGCGGCGGCGACGGCGTGGGATCGTGGGCGGCCCTCTGCCCCGGTCCGATCCAGGGGAGGGGGGTCGAGTGGAGGAGGCGGTAGGGAGAGGCGACAGGCGAGGCAGATCGGCGCGGGAGGCGCGCGGGCGGCGCTACGGCCGGGGCGCCGAGCTCCAGTGGCGGCGGCGGGGGTCGACCCGGACGGAGGGGGGGGGGGGGGGGGAGGGCCGGGAAACGGGGGATAGGGGGTGGTGGGCTTGGTACGGGGGGGGGGGGGGAGTGGGGGGCTATGTGGGGGGGGGGGCGCTGGGCCAAGGCCCGTTGGGCCGGGCGGGATTTCTTCTTTTTCTTTTCGTTTCGGTTCTGTTTTTCTTTTTCTATTTTCTTTTATTTATTTTCTTCTCTCAGTTTAGTAAACAGTTAGGCCTCAAAATGGTTTTTGTAAAACATAGCAAATGTTCCAATAAATACTAGGCATTACCTAACACTACCAAAAATTAGTTTGGAGACAATTTGAGTTCACACCATTTTTATAATAATTAAAACGCATTTATCCTTGCTGTTTTGATTATATTAGAGCCACCTAATTATTTTATTATTTGTTGGTTTCAATTTTAGAATAGTCTCTGTAATATTTGTTATTTACTGAACATTTTAGTTTCTATGTTGAACAACTTTTATTTTCCACTTTCATTTAAATTCGAATTTGACTTAGGAGTTGAAATGCAATATGGTGTTAATGATGATCATGCACTGTTAATCATGCTGACATGGCATAATCAAAAGGGTGATTACTGTAGTTAACCACTGGGGGTGTTACATAGAGCTAGTTCAACTCAAGTGTAAAATTATTTGTACTAGGGTATAGAGCTAGTTCAACTCTAGTGTAAAATTATTTAAACTAGCTTATACAGCTAGTTCAACTATAGTGTAAAATTATTTGTACTAGACTATAGAGCTAGTACAACTCTAGTGTAAAATTAATTGTACTAGGCTATAGAGCTAGTTCAACAGTAGTGTAAAATTATTTATACTAGGGTATAGAGCTAGTTCAACTCTAGTGTAAAATTATTTGAACTAGCTTATAGAGCTAGTTCAACTATAGTGTAAAACTATTTGTAGTACGCTATAGAGCTAGTTCAACTCTAGTGTAAAATTATTTGCACTAGGTTATAGAGCTAGTTCATCTCTAGTGTAAAATTATTTGTACTAGGCTATAGAGTTAGTTCAACTCTAGTGTAAAATTATTTGTACTAGGCTATAGAGCTAGTTCAACTCTGTTGTAAAATTATTTGCACTAGGTTATAGAGCTAGTTCAACTCTAGTGTAAAATTATATATACTAGATTATAAAACTAGTTCTACTCTTGTGTGAACTTATTTGAACTAGGCTATAGAGATAGTTCAACTTTCATGTAAAATTATTTGTACTAAGTTATAGACCTAGTTCAACTATCACTACAGGAACCTGCTTCTTTGCCGTCTGCCATGGCAGACGGCAAAGGCATGAATGGCGGTCGGCAAAGCTCTTTGCCGACTGCTAGCTGTCGGCAAACAGTCCGGCTCAATTCCTGCCAGTAAAGGCCTTCTTTGCCGTCTGCTTCAGAGAAGCAGACGGCAAAGGTTTATGCCGTCAGCCGTTTGCGGCCAGCAGACGGCAAAGAGCGTAGACGGCACTAAGGTGAGGTGGGCGCCATTAGGGGTTAACGGCGTGCTTTGCCGTCAGCCGGCAGACGGCAAAGAGGCTAAGATCTTTGCCGTCTGCTGGCGGACGGCAAAGAGCCCAAACAGGAGTCACTGGGAAGCTGCCACGTGGCCTTCTTTGCCGTCTGCTAGCTGTCGGCAAAGAGATTTGAATCTTTGCCGTCTGCTAGCAGTCGGCAAAGATAGCCTCTTTGCCGTCTGCCAGCAGTCGGCAAAGACCTTAGCCTCTTTGCCGTCTGCCAGCAGTAGGCAAAGACCTTAGCCTCTTTGCCGTCTGCCAGCTGACGGCAAAATGCCCAAATAGGCAACCCAATGTTCCCAGGTTGCACAGGTAGCTGCCACGTGGTCTTCTTTGCCGTCTGCTAGTAGTCGGCAAAGCTCTTTGCCGTCTGCTAGCAGTCGGCAAAGAGCCTATATAACCCATGTTTTTAATTGAATTCATTCAATTTGACAGAAATTCATAGATATACACAGATAATACATATATACACAACAAGCATATCCAACAATATATTTCCACAAGTCCAACATATATCCATATGACATAAGAAGTTTCCAACAACATATCCATAGTGACATACACATCCAAACAAGTTCCCAAACATGTTTTCATAAACAAAAAGGAAGCACAAGGAGAATATATGAATCCATCAATGCAAGCTTCCTCATCTCAAGCAAATCTGCAAATTGGGAAAGATGAAAGTTAGAAGAAGAAGAATAGCTAGAAGAAGAAGAAGAGGAAAAGAAGTAGAAGAAGAAAAGAAGAAGAAGAAAAGAAGAAGAAGAGGAAAATAGGAAGACGATTTTATATTCTCTTTCTTTCTCTCCTCCCCCTCTTCTTTATCTTCTTCTTTTCCAACAAATGTAGTTAAAAAAGCCAATTTAGAGCTAAGCTAGGTAAATAGGTCATTTTGGAGATAAGCTAAGTTCAATGTATCATATTGGAACTAACCTAGGTAAACTTGGTCATTTGGAGCTAAGCTAAGTTAAATGGATCATATTGAAGCTAACCTAGGTAAACTTGGTCATTTTTGAGCTAACCTAGGTAAAAATGTCATTTTTTGCTAAGCTAGGTAAAAATGCTAAGTGTGTAGGTCAATTTAGAGCTAACTTAGGTAAATAGGTCATTTTGGAGCTAACGCGGGTAAAATGGATCATATTGTAGCTAACTTAGGTAAACTTGGTCTTTTTGGAGCTAACGTAGGTTAAATGGATCATATTGGAGCTAACATAGGTAAACTTGGTCATTTTGGAGCTAACCTGGCTAATTAGGCCATTTTTGACATAACTAAGCTTATTGTGTCATTTTAGAGGATAACAAGCTAAGTATATGACATTTATGAGGTTAGCAAGGTTATTATGCCATTTACGAATAAAAACAAGTAAGAGGAGGAAAAGAAGAAGAAGAAGAAGAATGTAAAATTATTTTAACTCGCTTATAGACTAGTTCACTCTAGTGTAAAAATAGTTGTACTAGGCTATAGCGCTAGTTGCAACTCCAGTGAATTATTTGAACTAGTGTATCCAACAAGTTCAACTGTAGTATAAAATTATTTGTACTAGACTATTATAGCTAGTTCAACTCTATTTTAAAATTTATTCGTACTAGGTATGGAGCTAGTTTACTATAGTGTAATTTGATATACTATTATTGATTGTTCAACTCTTGTCTAAATTTATTTGAACAAGTCTATATAGCTAGTTCACTCTAGTGTTAAAATTATTTGAACTAGCTTAAAGAGATAATTCAATTAGTGAAAAATTTATTTGACTAGACTATAGAGCTATTCAACATCTAGTTAAAATATTTTATACAGGCTATGGAGCTTGTTCAACTCTAGTTGTTAAAATATCTGTGATGAGCTACTCTTAGTAGAGCTAGTTTAGTAGTGTGTAAAACTATTATGTAACACTATAGAGCTGAGTTTAACTCAGTGTAAAATTATTTGCTACTATGTCTGATAACTAGTCAACGTTCTATTATAAAGATGGTTGAATGAGGCATTATAGGAGCTAGTTCACTCTAGTGTAAGAATTCTATTTGTTACCCTGGCTATAGAGCTAGTTCAACTCTGTTGTAAATTATTTGCCTAGGTATAGAGTAGTTTCAACTCTATGTAAATTATATATACTAGATTAGAAAACTAGTTCGAACCTTGTGTGAAACTTATTTGAACTAGGCTATATAGATAGTTCAACTCCAGTGTAAATTATGTGAACTAGCTTATGAGGCTAGTTCAACTCTATTGTAAAATTATTTTTGTAACAGGCTTATATAGCAGTTCCAACTCTAGTGTAAAATTATTTGTACTACCTATAGAGCTATTTCAATTCCTACCTAAAATTATTTCTACTAGGGTATAGAGTTTAGTTATAAACTCTAGTGTAAATTTATATTACTTAGATATATAACTATTCAACTTTGTGTAAATTCCTTGAACTAGACTATTGAGCTAGTTTAACTCTATTAAAATAATTTAACTACTTATAGAGCTAGTTCAACGCTATTGTAAAATTATTTGTTACTGCCAAGAGCTAGTTCAACTCTAGATAAATTATTTTCACTAGCTTATCAGCTCGTTTCAACTAGAGTGTAAAACTATTTGTACTATGCTATAGACTATTTCACTCTAGTGTAAAATTATATATACTAGATTATATAACTAGTTCAATCCCTTGTGTAAACTTATTTGAACTAGGATATAGAGATACTTCAACTCCATTGTAAAATTATTTGAACTAGCTTATAGAGCTAGTTCAACTCTTTGTAACTTTAATTTGAACTAGGCTAAACCTAGTTCAACTCTTGTGTAAAATTATTTGAACTAGATTATAGATCTATTATCAACTCTATGTCAAATTATTTGTAGTAGGAAAGGGAAGGGTAGAAAAAGAAGTGTTGGGCGAAGGGTATCGAGGGAAGGGTAGGAATTTGGAATGGATGGGGGAGACGTGAGGGAAGAGGGGGAAGAGCAAGTGAGGGTAGAGGGGAGGAGTGGGACGTTGAGGTAATATGAGAAGTAAGTGGGGAGGTAACTGAGCCTGGAGGAGAGATGAGAGAATATAACGAGGGAAATTAGAGGTGGGGCGTGGCTGTTGATTCATCAGTCAAAGGAATTAGATTATGAAGGTTAGACAGAGAAGTTGAGAGGAGCTAGGGGGGCTAGGTGGAGGGATGAATTAGTTGGTTGGGAGATTGTAGCTGGGATAGGACAAAGGAGGAAGAAGAGGTAGGGGAGGGATAGGGGTGAAGTTGATAGGGAGGTAAGAGACTGGAAAGGCATGAAGGGGGTGGGGGGGGGAAGGGGGAAAGGTGGAGGCGAGCGGGAAGGAATATGAGTGTGGAAAGGAGAGTAGCAGTCGGAAAGGAGGACGGGGAGGTCGGAGGTCCCGGAGGGTGAGGACAGGGGAAGACAAGTTTGTGGCGAATGATGGGAGAGAACGTCGGGTGATGGTTACAAAAGAAATTCGTTGGGGGTGGTCAAAATTATAGTTGTAGGATGAACTAGTTTCACTGTAGTGTAAAATTATTTGAACTAGCTTATAGAGCCAGTTCAATTCTATTGTAAAATTATTTGTACTAGGCTATAGAGCTAGTTCAATTCTAGTGAAAATTATTTTAACTAGCTTATAGAGCTAGTTCAACTCTAGTGTAAAAATATTGTACTAGGCTATAGCGCTAGTTCAACTCCGTGTAAAATTATTTGAACTAGTGTATAAACACAGTTCAACTGTAGTATAAAATTATTTGTACTAGAATGAAGTTCTTTCACTCTAGTGTAAAATTATTCGTACTAGGTTATGGAGCTAGTTTCAGCTGTGTAAAATTATTTGAACTAGCTTATAGAGCTAGTTCAACTCTAGTGTAAAATTATTTATACTAGACTATAGAACTAGTTCACTCTAGTATAAATTATTTGAACTAGCTTATAGAGCTAGTTCAACTATAGTGTAAAACTATTTGTACTAGGCTAGAGACTAGTTCAACTCTGTTGTAAAATTATTTGCACTAGGTTATAGAGCTAGTTCAACTCTAGTGTAAAATTATATATACTAATTATAAACTAGTTCAACCCCTTGTGTAAACTTATTTGAACTAGGCTATGAGATAGTTCAACTCCAGTGTAAAATTATTTGAACTAGCTTATAGAGCTAGTTCAACTCTAGTGTAAAATTATTTGTACTAGGCTATTAGCTAGTTAACTCTAGTGTAAAATTATTTGATACTCTATAGAGCTAGTTCAATTCTACCGTAAAATATTTATACTAGGGTATAGAGTTAGTTAACTCTAGTGTAAATTTATATGTACTAGATTATATAACTAGTTCAACTCTGTGTAAAATACTTGAACTAGACTATTGATCTAGTTTAACTCTAGTGTAAAATTATTTAAACTAGCTTATAGAGCTAGTTCAACTCTAGTGTAAAATTATTTGTACTAGCCTATAGAGCTAGTTCAACTCTAGAGTAAAATTATTTGAACTAGCTTATAGAGCTAGTTCAACTATAGTGTAAAACTATTTGTACTAGCTATAGAGCTAGTTCAACTCTAGTGTAAAATTATATATACTAGATTATATAACTTTCACCCTTGTGTAAACTTATTTGAACTAGGCTATGAGATACTCAACTCCATTGTAAAATTATTTGAACTAGCTTATAGAGCTAGTTCAACTCTTTTGATAATTTATTTGAACTAGGCTATAGACCTAGTTCAACTCTTGTGTAAAATTATTTGAACTAGATTATAGATCTATTTCAACTCTAGTGTAAAATTATTTGTAGTAGGTGAACTAGTTCAACTGTAGTTTAAAATTATTTGAACTAGCTTATAGAGCCAGTTCAATTCTATTGTAAAATTATTGTACTAGGCTATAGAGCTAGTTCAATTCTAGTGTAAATTATTTTACTAGCTTATAGAGCTAGTTCAACTCTAGTGTAAAAATATTTGTACTAGGCTATAGCGCTAGTTCAACTCCAGTGTAAAATTATTTGAACTAGTGTATACAACAAGTTCAACTGTAGTAAAAATTATTTGTACTAGACTATAGAGCTAGTTCAACTCTAGTGTAAAATTATTCGACTAGGTTATGAGCTAGTTTAACTTAGTGTAAAATTGTATATACTAGATTATTGAATAGTTCAACTCTGTCTAAATTTATTTGAACAAGCTATAGAGCTAGTTCAACTCTAGTGTAAAATTTATTTGAACTAGCTTAAAGAGATAATTCAATTTTGTGGAAAATTATTTGTACTAGACTATAGAGCTAGTTCAACTCTATTGCCAAATTATTTAACTAGCTAATGAGCTAGTTCAACTCTAGTGTAAAAACATTTGACACTAGCTTATAGAGCTAGTTCAGCTCTAGTGTAAATTTTGAATTATGAGTAAGTTCTATTGTAATAGCAATTTTTATTCTACTGACTAATAGAACTAGTTCAACTCTAGTATAAAATTATTTGAACTAGCTTATAGAGCTAGTTCAACTATAGTGTAAACTATTTGTACTAGGCTATAGGCTAGTTCAACTCTGTTGTAAAATTATTTGCACTAGGTATAGAGCTAGTTCAACTCTAGTGTAAAATTATATATACTAGTTATAAAACTAGTTCAACCCTTGTGTAAACTTATTGAACTAGGCTATAGAGATAGTTCAAACTCATTGTAAAATATTTGAACTAGCTTATAGAGCTAGTTCAACTCTAGTGTAAATTATTTGTACTAGGCTATATAGCTAGTTCAACTCTAGTGTAAATTATTTGTACTACCTATAGAGCTAGTTCAATCTACGTAAAATTATTTATACTAGGTAGAGTTAGTTAAACTCTAGTGTAATTTATATGACTAGATTATAAACTAGTTCAACTTTGTGTAAAATTACTTGAACTAGACTATTGAGCTAGTTTAACTCTAGTGTAAAATTATTAAACTAGCTTATAGAGCTAGTTCAACTCTATGTAAATTATTTGTACTAGCTATAGAGCTAGTTCAACTCTAGAGTAAAATTATTTGAACTAGCTTATAGAGCTAGTTCAACTATAGTGTAAAAACTATTTGTACTAGGCTATAGAGCTAGTTCAACTCTAGTGTAAAATTATAATACAGATTATAAAACTAGTTCAACCCTTGTGTAAACTTATTGAACTAGGCTATAGAGATAGTTCAACTCCATTGTAAAATTATTTGAACTAGCTTATAGAGCTAGTTCAACTCTTTTGTAAAATTATTGTACTAGGCTATAGAGTTAGTTCAACTCTAGAGTAAAATTATTGAACTAACTTATAGAGGTAGCTCAACTATAGTGTAAAACTATTTGTTCAGGCTATAGAGCTGTTCAACTCTAGTGTAAAAACTATTTGTAGTAGGCTATAGAGCTAGTTTAACTCTAGTGTAAAATTATTTGAACTAGCATTAGAGCTAGTTTCAACTCTTGTGTAATTTTATTTGAACTAGGCTTAGAGCTAGTTCAACTCTTGTGTAAAATTATTTGAACTAGCTTATAGATCTAGTTTCAACTCAAGTGTAAAATTATTTGTAGTAGGCGAACTAGTTCAACTCTAGTGTAAAATTATTTGAACTAGCTTATAGAGCTAGTTAAATTCTATTGTAAAATTATTTGTACTAGGCTATAGAGCTAGTTCAATTCTAGTGTAAAATTATTTTAATTAGCTTATACAGCTAGTTCAACTCTAGTGTAAAATATTTGTACTAGGCTATAGCTTAGTTCAACTCCAGTGTAAAATTATTTGAACTAGTGTATACAGCAAGTTCATCTTAGTGTAAACTATTTGTAATAGGTTATAGAGCTAGTTTAACTATGGTGTAAAATTATAATACTAGTTATGAACTAGTTCAACTCTTGTCTAAATTTATTTGAACAGGCTATAGATCTAGTTCAACTCTAGTGTAATTGTTTGAACTAGCTTATAGAGCTATTCAATTTAGTGTAAAATTATTTGTACTAGGCTATAGAGCTAGTTCAACTCTATTGCAAAATTATTTTAACTAGCTTATAGAGCTAGTTCAACTCTAGTGTAAAATATTTAACTAGCTTATAGATCTAGTTCAACTCTAGTGTAAATTATTGAACTAGCTTATAGAGCTAGTTCAACTCTAGTGTAAAATTATTTGTACTAGGCTATAGAGCTAATTGAACTCTAGAGTAAAATTATATGAACTAGCTTATAGACCTAGTTCAACTATAGTGTAAAACTATTTGTACTAGGCTATAGAGCTAGTTCAACACTAGTGTAAAAACTATTTGTAGTAGGTTATAGAGCTAGTTCAAATCTAGTGTAAAATTATTTGAACCAGCTATATAGAGCTAGTTCAACTCTTTTGTAAATTTAGTTGAACTAGGCTATAGAGCTAGTTCAACCTTGTGTAAAATTATTTGAACTAGCTTATAAATCTAGTTCAACTCTAGTGTAAAATTATTTGTAGTAGGCGAACTAGTTCAACTCTAGTGTAAAATTATTTGAACTAGCTTATAAGCTAGTTCAATTCTATTGGAAAATTTGTAATAGGCTATAGAGCTAGTTCAATTCTAGTGTAAATTTATTTTAACTAGATTGTAGAGCTATTCAACTCTAGTGTAAAAATATTTGTACTAGGCCATAGCGCTAGTTTAACTCTAGTGTAAAATTATTTGAACTAGCTTATAAGCTATTTCCTTAGTGTAAAATTATTATACTAGATTATTGAACTAGTTCAACTCTTGTCTAAATTTATTTGAACTAGGCTATAGAGCTTGTTCAACTCTAGTGTAAAATTATTTGAACTAGCTTGTAGAGCTAGTTCAACTCTAGTGTAAAATTATTTGTACTAGGCTATAGAGCTAGTTCAACTCTATTGCAAAATTATTTTAACTAGCTTATAGAGCTAGTTCAACTCTGGTGTAAACATATTTGTACTAGGCTAGAGAGCTAGTTCAACACTAGTGTAAAATTATTTGAACTAGCTTATAGAGCTAGTTCAACTCTCGTGTAAATTTATTTGAACTAGCTTATAGAGCTAGTTCAACTATAGTGTAAAACTATTTGTACTACGCTATAGAGCTAGTTTAACTCTGGTGCAAAATTATTTGCACTAGCTTATAGAGCTAGTTCAACTATAGTGTAAAACTATTTGTACTAGGCTATAGAGCTAGTTCAACTCTCGTGTAAAATTATTTGCACTAGGTTATAGATCTCGTTCAACTCTAGTGTAAAATTATATATACTAGATTATAAAACTAGTTCCACCCTTGTGTGAAGTTATTTGAACTAGACTGTAGAGATAGTTCAACTTCAGTGTAAAATTATTTGAACTAACTTATAGAGCTAGTTCAACTCTAGTGTAAAATTATTTGTACTAGGCTATAGAGCTAGTTCAACTCTAGTGTAAAATTATTTGAACTTGGCTACTGTCGGTGTACAAAAGTAGGGGCTCTCCTTTTGACCCCTTTACTTGTGCACGGGTAGTCAGAGCCACGCGCTGCGGCCACACTTAGCAGGGCAGAGGAGGGAAGTCGGAAGGAAGCCGAAGCACAAGACAACCAAAGCAGCGCCAAGACCAGAAACACAAAGAGCAAGAGGGCGAGGTGGACCTCCCCCGGCAAGACCCTTGCCGGGGCGTGCTCCGTGGCCCCAGCAAGAGCCTTGTCGAGGCAACTTGCCTGACGCCAGTAGTGCGCGCCTTCTTTGAGCCCAAGGTTTCCAATGCCGTCAACCACATTGCGACCAAGGCTCAGGAGGCACCTCCATGGCGGCGTGCAGATCTTTGTGAAGATCATATATATACGAGATCAGGTGAGGACCCGAAGACGACGATCCTCGGTAGGATCCTAGCCGAGGAAATCCACAAGACCCCCGGGAAGCACCTTGCCGGGGACGACCGCGGTGCCTCGGCAAAACCCTTGCCTGGCCCCCGGCAAGACCCTTGGCGGGAGCATCAGCGGGGCCACAGCCATGCCCGCACCTGCCAAGACTCCACCACCATCCCCAAGAAGCTGCTAGCTCAGCCAGCTGAGTAGGCACCTGCGTGGCGACGGGCGGCCTCTACACCGATCCAGCAAGCACCTGCGTGGCGACATGCAAGCCTTCGTGAAGGCCCTGCTACCGCGCCAGCTTAGCTGCCTGCCTGCCTACATGGCGCCTCACGCCTCGTTGGCCTGGACGCGCGTCGAGGCCAGGCGAAGCGGCGACAGCTGGGACGAACTTCCTCGCCGTCCCCGATAAAGCAAGAGGGGCACGTCGGCAGCGCATTTAATGCGTTTTGTCCCGCAGCGCCCAAGGGAGACTCATCTATTGTATACCTTTCCACCTCCGGTGTGCCACTTTGGCAGCCCCTTTTGCCTATAAAAGGAGGCCCGAGGCATCCAGGAGAAGGATTCGGATCTTTTGGACAAACTACCCCCCTGTAGCTAGTTCAAGAACTCAAGAACACTCAAATATACATCAAAGCAGGAGTAGGGTATTACGCATCTTTGCGGCCCGAACTTGGGTAAACGATCCGCGTGCTTCCTTTCAGACCCGCTCTTTGCACAGCCCTGCGCCCGCCAACCGTATCAAGAAGGGATCCGCGCCCCGTGATCCCATAGGTGTCGTTTCCACTGACATCTTTGGCGCGCCAGGTAGGGGGCGCAAGCTGTGAAAATCCGGTTTGGAAGTTAGCGCATCAACTTTGTCATCACCATGGCCCCCAAGAAGAAGGGCATCACAACCATCGGGTCACCCGGAGCCGGCCCGTCAGCACCAGCGCGGGCAAGCGACGGGGCGGCCACGGATGGCACCAGAGACGCCGCCCGCGATCGTCCGTGAAGCTCCGGCGATCGGACTCGGGGCAGTGGCGTCAACCGAATCCAAGACGATGAGCCACGCGTCGTTGGGCCAGGGGATGGAGCCGCGCTGCCCACGGGTGGCGTGGTGACCGCCCAGACGCCCCCACCAGTGCCTGCACCGCGACCTTCTCGGGACGCCAGTGCGGCGACAGGAAAGCTAAGTCATGCCAAACTTTAAGTATTTCCTTTTTATATATATGGTTATTTCCCTCGGAGATCTCATTCTTTGTATGGAAAACCTGCACGCAATGGGGCCATTCCGCTATTGGCCACGCCCTTACTCTGTTTCTAGTCCGCTCAACAGTTTAAGCGGCCGCGTCGAGAACGGCATGGTAGCCTTCCGCAACTGGCAAAGCTCTCGATACTTACTCGAGTTAAGCTCGACAGTTCGAGCGCCCGCGTTGGGGGCGGTAAGGTGGTTCGCCTGGCCGCAAGCACACCCGGCAGGCCACTGGGGATCCGTCCTCAAGATGCCGCCCTAGGTTTACGCGGCGGCAAGCCTACCCGGTTAACGTAGGGTGGACATACAAAGGAAAATTGAACAGGGAATAACATGCACTGATTCAAAAGTACTGCAGAGTTATATTACATCAATTGTTGCTGCGGTTCTAACTAAAGATAGAACTTGTCTTGGTCATGAACCTGCAGCGACGATAAGGAACGGGGTGCCTAATCCCGGCGCTGGCCCTCCACCCTCTGAATTCCGTCGATACCGCTGATGACGGGCTTGATACGCTACTTGAGCGGCGCGAGGACAGCATCCTCCGGCAAGCTCTCCAGCGCGGTGTCGAAGTCGAGGTCAGGGTACCAGTACGCCACCTTGGTGAGGACCTTGGTCATGGCACCCCGGCAAAGCTGCCGGGCCTCATCGGCCAGTGAAGCCACCCTGTTGGCGCGAAACTGCTCCAGGGCCCCGAGAACACCCTCGAAGAACAGGGTCAGCTTGGTGTTGGTAGACCCGCTGCGCTCTGGGGCGTACCTCACATCTGCCATCCCCATGGTGGCCAGCTGCGTGGTGATCCTGCCGGCGACGTCCACAAGACGGCCGGTCCAGCGTTTCTCACCCTCCACAAAATCCTTGTGGCTGGCGGCCTCGTCATTCCGCAGCTGCTTCTCGGTCTCCAGCTCCTTGGCCAGGGTCCCCTCCCGAGCCTTGGCCTCCGAGAGCATCCCTTCAATGCCTTCCAGCTTCAGCTTCAGATCCCTGATGGAGCTATTGGCCATCGAGAGCAGCTCGGCCTTCCCAAGGACTGCGTCCTGCGCGTCAGCCAAGGCGCCCTTGGCCGTGTCTCTCTCCCCCGTCAGCTCCAGGGCCTGCTTCTTCAGCTCGTCCCGCGCCACCTCCAGCTCCTTCACCTTGCCGGCGTGAACCAGTGCCTGAGCATTGAGTGCCTCCTTGTGCCTCTGCTCCAGCTCTTGGGTCCGCTGCACGACGAGTTTCTCCACTTCCTCATCCTTGGCGCGGAGTTTGGCATCGATATCCGCCTCGTGTTTGGCGAGGTCCTCCTCCTGGGAGTTTAGCGCGGCTTGGTGCTGGATTCGAGCGACCTCGGCTGCGGCGGCCAAGCTCTCCGCCGTCTCTTGGGCCTTCTCGATGTCGGCCCGCTGCATGGTGAGCTCCACCTCGCGCTTGGCCAGCTCGCCCTGGGCGGCCTTCAGCTCTTCACAAGCTTGGCGGAACCAGGTTTGCGCCTCGGCGACGTGTTCCTTGAGATCCGCCTCCGCCTTGTCCACCGTTGCCATCCTGGACTTGGCCTTGTCCAGGCGGACGCGGTAGAGTGCCTGGAGTTTCCGAAAGTTGGTGCCCATGGCCTGGAGAAGCCGCTCCTCCTGGGAACCATCGCCACCGGCGCTCGGCTCGTCAACAACATCAAGCCCGGCGGCGCCAAGCGCCTCTTCGTCGAACACCTCTCCTTCGGCGGGCGCCCTGGAGCTCGACGACCATGGGAGGTGGACGAAAAGGTCGTCGCTCACCCTCAGATACCTGCCGGAGCCAGGAGCAGCAGAAGAGGAGGGTTGGTCGTCAACCACCTCCTCCTCGGCAAAACCCTTGGCGGCCTCCTCGGCGGCAATCTCCTCGCCTCTGCCTCGGCGGCCTTGGCGACGTCCTCGATGACGGCATCTATGTCCTCTGGGTCCGCCGAGGGGGGACTTGGAATCCAAAAACGAGATGAGGTGAGGCTAAGATCAAGATTCAGATAGAGCAGGGACGGAAGGCGAGTGACTTACCCGTGCCGGGCTGGGAGGCAGAGGTCCCCTCCCCGCCAATGTTTGGCGCCGAGGCAAAGCCACCAGCGCCCGCGTTCGCCTCCTCCTCCTCCGTATGCATGGGTTCGATGCTTGGCGCCATTGCCGAGGACGCCCCTCGGGGCGGCGTGGTCAATGGGGGCGCCGTGTTGGGGGTAGCCCTCTGTGGCTCCTCCTGCCGCTGTCCCCCTCCTGCAATCACGGCAAGGTTAGCACCAACGGATCATACCCTTAACACACATTGACGAGGGGCGAGTGATGACCTTACGCTAGGGGCTATGCAAGGGCCTGCTGTCTGGGCTGCTCAGCACCACCAGCGGTGTGCCAGCGGCGCCTGCCGGGGGCTGACCACCCACCGAGGCCTTGGCCCTCTTCACTCTCTTGGCCAGCGTCTCCGTGTCCCTGCAAAGACAAGAATAAATCAAAATGAGAAGCACAGTCAGAGGAGCCGGAGATGACGAAAGGAAACGAGACACTTACTCTTCCTCCACCTCCTCTTCTGCTGCCTTCCTCTTCCTCCTCGGGCTGAGGGACCCGAAGTCGAAGGCGATCCCTGTGTCTAAATCTGCGGGAGGAGGGGAAGTTGATGGAGTCCGGGGACGTTTGGACGACGGAGAAGCGTTTGCCTTCTTCTTCACCACCTCGGCCTTCACCAACTTCTTCGCCGCCGCGGCCCTTGTCTGGCGCATGGACCCCTCCTGGGCTTGCTGCGTTTGTGCGGTCCTGCCGGGCCGGACCGGCTCGCTGGAGCTGGCCCGCCGCAGAACTCGCCCTCTCCCCGCAACCGGAGGGTCGACGGCCTCGGCCTCCTCCTCCTCCGACGATTCGTCGGCCGCATTTTCGACAAAAGGAGCCCCGGTGCTGGCGCCACTGGCCTCTCCAGCGGCCTCCACCCACTGGGCGAGCTCTTTTTCCTCCGCCTCTGCCACGGTCTTGTCCTCCAAGCCGCCGGCGCTTCCGGCCTCCCTGACGAGCTCTGCCTCCGCCGCCCTGGCGGCGATGTAGTCCAGCTCTGCCTGGGTGGTGTCCTGGACAAGCCGCGGATCAGCCCTGACGTCCTTCTCCGCCAGGGTATCAAAAAACTCCTGCACCTGCTCCTCCGACGGCTCAGCCCAATTTGGGACAAGGCCGTGCGCGTTGAACTCCGGCATCATGGAGATGATGTCGCTCCGGCGCGAGTTGTTGCTCAGCGGGAGCACTCCCGCCGGCAACTTAAACAAAGGCCCCTTGGTAACCTTGCCGGCCTTCGCGGCGGCCCTCGGGGCCTTGCCGGATCGCTCGACCTTGCTGTCGCGGTCCACGTTGAGCTGGAAAAGCCGCTGGCAGAAGTGGGCATGCCCCATCACAGTGAAGTTGTGGTTGAGGCCGGGGCGAAGTCTCATGATGTCGACGGCGTTCATAAAGAGCCAGGCCGGCCTCCCCTTGTTGTGCAGTGGAGCGATTCGGCGGCGGATAAAATCCGCCCCGATCATCTCGAGGGTGAGCCCGGCCTCGGTGAGGCGAAGAATCCTGGTGGTGGCGACCGTGAGTTTCGCGTCATTGACATCAACATCGCTCCAGTCGCTCCGACGAACCGGCGGCGCCTGGCGAAGCTCGGAGAATGCTGGTGGGTCCTCCTCCTCAATCCAGCACCACCGGCCCCGCCACTCTTCCCACCTCTCCTTCCGGGCGCCCTCCGGGTATGCCCCCTTGGACCTTGGGATCCAGGTGACACAACCGGAAATGGCGCCCCCCGTTTGGATCCGAGGAAAGTAGTAGTGGCGGAAGAGCGCCGTGTTGGGGTGCACCCCGGCAAAACCCTTGCAGAGATGCGCAAAAAGAGCCATGCACGCCACGGCATTTGGAGAAAAATCAAGAAGGCAGAAGCCGTAGGTATGCATGACGTCGTTGAAGAAATCAGAGAAAGGGGGGCAGAGGCCACAAGAGAAATAATTGACGAAGAACGGATACCGATTCGGGCCGGCACACGTGGCTGGATGCCCCATCGTCTCTCCCCCCGTCTTGCACCCCCACAGGGGCCTGAAGCAGTCCCAGAGCTCGAACACGTCGACCGTCGATGGGAAGTAGGCGTGCTGCGTCCGTCGCACCGCCAACTCACTCTCCGGCGGCTCTTTCTCCCCGGCGTCCTTGGCCACTCCCTTGCCTCTGCAGCTCACGGGTGCCATAATGGCTATGAGAGGTGAGGAATGAAGGATGGCGGAGGCGCGGCAGTGGCAAACGAAAGCAAAAGCTTGTGAAAGAAGGGAGGGACGGCGGTTCCGAGATTGGAGAAGGCGTAGAAGGTAAATGAGCGGCGCATCTGCGGTTATTCCTTTTTTATGGGGAAGGCGCGAGCCGCCTCCTTTACCATTTACTGCGATGTGACACGTGCGTGTGGGGACCGCCCAACACATGACCCCCACGTCACGCATTCAACGCAGGTCATGGGGAAGCGCAGCGGACGAAGCAGTTTTTATGGTAAAAATCCGCGCCGCCTGCCCGTGCACCGTTCTGGGCCTAGCCCAACAACGCGTCGCGCTTATGTATGGCCCAGGCCCGGGGGCTCCTGTCGGTGTACAAAAGTAGGGGCTCTCCTTTTGACCCCTTTACTTGTGCACGGGCAGTCAGAGCCACGCGCCGCGGCCACACTTAGCAGGGCAGAGGAGGGAAGTCGGAAGGAAGCCGAAGCACAAAACAACCAAAGCAGCGCCAAGACCAGAAACACAAAGAGCAAGAGGGCGAGGTGGACCTCCCCCGGCAAGACCCTTGCCGGGGCGGGCTCCGCGGCCCCCGCAAGAGCCTTGCCGAGGCAACTTGCCTGACGCCAGTGGAGCGCGCCTTCTTTGAGCCCAAGATTTCCAATGCCGTCAACCATATTGCGACCAAGGCTCAGGAGGAACCTCCATGGCGGCGTGCAGATATTTGTGAAGATCATATATATACGAGATCAGGTGAGGACCCAAAGATGACGATCCTCGGCAGGATCCTAGCCGAGGAAATCCACAAGACCCCCGGCAAGCACCTTGCCGGGGACGACCGCGGTGCCTCGGCAAAACCGTTGCCGGGCCCCCGGCAAGACCCTTGCCGGGAGCATCAACGGGGCCACAGCCATGCCCGCACCTGCCAAGATTCCACCGCCATCCCCAAGCAGCTGCTAGCTCAGCCAGCTGAGCAGGCACCTGCGTGGCGACGGGCGGCCTCTACACCGATCCAGCAAGCACCTGCGTGGCGACATGCAAGCCTTCGTGAAGGCCCTGCCACCGCGCCAGCTTAGCTGCCTGCCTGCCTACATGGCGCCTCACGCCTCGTTGGCCTGGACGCGCGTCGAGGCCAGGCGAAGCGGCGACAGCTAGGACGAACTTCCTCGCCGTCCCCGATAAAGCAAGAGGGGCATGTCGACAGCGCATTTAATGCGTTTTGTCCCGCAGCACCGAAGGGAGACTCATCTACTGTATACCTTTCCACCTCCTGTGTGCCACTGTGGCAGCCCCTTTTGCCTATAAAAGGAGGCCCGAGGCGTCCAGGAGAAGGATTCGGATCTTTTGGACAAACTACCCCCTGTAGCTAGTTCAAGAACTCAAGAACACTCAAATATACATCAAAGCAGGAGTAGGGTATTATGCATCTTTGCGGCCCGAACCTGGGTAAACGATCCGCGTGCTTCCTTTCAGACCCACTCTTTGCACAGCCCCACGCCCGCCAACCGTATCAAGAAGGATCCGCGCCACTTGATCCCATAGGTGTCGTTTCCACTGACAGCTATAGTGCTAGTTCAACTATAGTGCATAAATATTTATACTAGGTTATAGAGCTAGTTCAACTGTATTGTATAATTATTTGTACTTGGGTATAGAGCTAGTTAAACTCTAGTGTAAATTTATATGTACTAGATTATAGAACTAGTCAACTCTTGTGTAAAATTACTTGAACTAGGCTATTGACTTAGTTCAACTCTAGTGTAAATTTTTGTACTAGGCTATAGAGCTAGTTCAACTCTAGAGTAAAAATTATTGAACTAGCTTATAGAGGTAGTTCAACTATAGTGTAAACTATTTGTACTAGCTATAGAGCTAGTTCAACTCTAGTGTAAAAACTATTTGTAGTAGGCTATAGAGCTAGTTCAACTCTAGTGTAAAATTATTTGAACTAGCTTATAGAGGTAGTTCAACTCTAGTGTAAAACTATTTGTACTAGGCTATAGAGCTAGTTCAACTCTAGTGTAAAAACTATTTGTAGTAGGCTATAGAGCTAGTTCAACTCTAGTGTAAAATTATTTGAACTATCTTATAGAGCTAGTTCAACTCTGTTTAGATTATTTGAACTAGGCTATAGAGCTAGTTCAACTCTTGTGTAAAATATTTTTGACTAGTAATAAATTTAGTTCACATTAGTGTAAAATTATTGTAGTAGGCGAACTAGTTCAACTCTAGTGTAAAATTAATTGAACTAGCTTATAGAGCTAGTTCAATTCTAGTGTAAAATTATTTGTACTACGCTATAGAGCTAGTTCAATTCGACTGTAAAATTATTTGTTCTAGGGTATAAGCTAGTTCAACTCTAGTGTAAATTATATGTACTAGATTATAAAACTAGTTCAACTCTTGTGTAAAATTTTGAACTAGGCTATTGAGCTAGTTCATTCTAGTGTAAAATTATTTGAACTAGCTATAGAGCTATTCAACTCTAGTGTAAAATTATTTGTACTAGGCATAGAGCTAGTTCAACTCTATTGCAAAATATTTTAACTAGCCTATAGAGCTAGTTCAACTCTTGTGTAAAAATATTTTTACTAGGCTAAGAGCTAGTTCAACTCTAGTGTAAAATTATTTGAAACAGTTATAGAGCTAGTTCAACTCTAGTGTAAAATTATTTGTACTAGATTATAAGAACTAGTTCAACTCTAGTGTAAAATTATTTGAACTAGCTTATAGAGCTAGTCAACTATAGTGTAGAACTATTTGTACTAGGCTATAGAGCTAGTTCAACTCTAGTGTAAAATATTTGCACTAGGTTATAGAGGTAGTTCAACTCTAGTGTAAAATTATATATACTAGATTATAAAACTAGTTCAACCCTTGTGTAAACTTATTTGAACTAGGCTATAGAGATAGTTCAACTCCAGTGTAAAATTATTTGAACTAGCTTATAGAGCTAGTTCAACTCTAGTGTAAAATTATTTGTACTAGGCTATAGAGCTAGTTCAACTCTAGTGTAAATATTTGAACATGGCTATAGTGCTAGTTCAACTATAGTGTATAAATTATTTATACTAGGTTATAGAGCTAGTTCAACTCTATTGTATAATTATTGTGACTAGGGTATAGTGCTAGATAAACTCTAGTGTAAATTTATATATACTAGATTATAGAACTAGTTCAACTCTTGTGTAAAATTACTGGACTAGGCTATTACCTGTTCAACTCAAGTGTAAAATTATTTAAACTTGCTTATAGAGCTAGTTCAACTCTAGTGTAAATTATTGTACTGGCTATAGAGCTAGTTCAACTCTAGAGTAAAATTATTTGAACTAGCTTATAGAGGTACTTCAACTATAGTGTAAAACTATTTGTACTAGGCTATAGAGCTAGTTCAACTCTAGTGTAAAAACTATTTGTAGTAGGCTATAGAGCTAGTTCAACTCTAGTGTAAAATTATTTGAACTAGCTTATAGAGCTAGTTCAACTCTTGTTTAGATTTATTGAACTAGGACTATGAAGCTAGTTCAACTCTTGTGTAAAATTATTTGAACTAGCTAATAGATCTAGTTCAACTCTAGTGTAAAATTATTTGTAGTAGCGAACTAGTTCAACTTAGTGTAAAATTAATGAACTAGCTTATAGAGCTAGTTCAATTCTAGTGTAAAATTTAGCTCATATAGAGCTGTTCAATTCGACTGTAAAATTATTTGTTCTAGGGTATAGAGCTAGTTCAACTCTAGTGTAAATTTATATGTACTAGATTATAAACTAGTTCAACTCTGTGTAAAATTATTTGAACTAGGCTATGAGCTAGTTCAATTTAGTGTAAAATTATTTTGACATAGCTTATAGAGCTAATCAGCCCAGTGTAAAATATTTGTACTAGGCTATAGAGCTAGTTCAACTCTATTGCAAAATTATTTTAACTAGCCTATAGAGCTAGTTCAACTTGTGTAAAAATATTTTCACTAGGCTAAAGAGCTAGTTCAACTCTAGTGTAAAATTATTTGAACTAGCTTATAGAGGTAGTTCAACTCTAGTGTAAAATTATTTGTACTAGATTATAGAACTAGTTCAACTCTAGTGTAAAATTATTTGAACTAGCTTAAGAGCTAGTTCAACTATAGTGTAGAACTATGTACTAGGCTATAGAGCTAGTTCAACTCTAGTGTAAAATTATTTGCACTAGGTTATAGAGGTAGTTCAACTCTGTGTAAAATATATATACTATATTATAGAACTAGTTCAACCTTTGTGTAAACTTATTTGAACTAGGCTATAGAGATAGTTCAACTCAGTGTAAAATTATTTGAATAGCTTATAGAGCTAGTTCAACTCTAGTGTAAAATTATTTGTACTAGGCTATAGAGCTAGTTCAAATAGTGTATAATTATTATACTAGTTATAGCGCTAGTTTAACTCTATTGTATAATTATTGTACTAGGGTATAGGCTAGTTAAACTCTAGTGTAAATTTATTATACAGATATAGACTAGTTCAACTCTTGTGTAAAATACTTGGACTAGGCTATTGACATGTTCAAATCTAGTGTAAAATTATTGCAAATTGCTATAGAGCTAGTTCAACTCTAGTGTAAAATTGTTTGTACTAGGCTATAGAGCTAGTTCAACTCTAGAGTAAAATTATTTGAACTACTTATAGAGGTAGTTCAACTATAGTGTAAAACAATTTGTACTAGGCTATAGAGCTAGTTCAACTCTAGTGTAAAAACTATTTGTAGTAGGCTATAGAGCTAGTTCAACTTGTAGTAAAAATTATTTGAACTAGCTTATAGATCTAGTTAACTCTTGTTAGATTTATTTGAACTAGGCAACAGAGCTAGTTCAACTCTTGTGTAAAAATTTTTGAACTACTTATAGATCTAGTCAACTCTAGTGGAAAATTATTTGGTAGTAGGCAACTAGTTCAACTCTAGTGTAAAATTATTTGAAACTAGCTTATAGAGCTAGTTAATTCTAGTGTAAAATATTTGTCCTACGCTATAGAGCTAGTTCAACTCGACTGTAAAATTATTTGTTCTAGGGTATAGACCTAGTTCAACTCTAGTGTAAATTTATATGTACTAGATTATAAAACAAGTTCAACTCTTATGTAAAATTATTTAAACTAGGCTATTGAGCTAGTTTAATTCTAGTGTAAATTATTTGAACTAGTTTATAGAGCTAGTTCAACTCTAGTGTAAAATTATTTGTACTAGGTATGTATAGACTAGTTCAACTCTATTGCAAAATAATTTTCACTAGCCTATAGAGCTAGTTCAACTCTGTGTAAAAATATTTTTTACTAGGCTAAAGAGCTCGTTCAACTCTAGTGTAAAATATTTGAACTAGCTTATAGAGCTAGTTCAAGTAGTGTAAAATTATTTGTACTAGATTATAGAACTAGTTCAACTCAGTTTTAAAATTATTTGAACTACCTTATAGAGCTAGTTCAACTATAGTGTAGAACTATTTGTACAGGCTATAGAGCTAGTTCAACTCTGGTGTAAAATTATTTGCACTAGCTTATAGAGGTAGTTCAACTCTAGTTTAAAATTATATATACTAGATTATAAAACTAGACGTTCAACCCTTGTGTAAATTATTTGAACTAGGCTATAGAGATAGTTCAACTCCAGTGTAAAATTATTTGAATAGCTTATAGAACGTTCAACTCTAGTGTAAAATTATTTGTACTACGCTATAGAGCTAGTTCAACTCTACTGTAAAATTTTTGTACTAGGGTATAGAGCTAGTTAAACTCCGTGTAAATTTATATGAAAGATAAGAACTAGTTCAACTCTGTGTAAATTACTTTGAACTAGGCTATTGAGCTAGTTAACTCTAGTGTAACATATTTGAACTAGATTATAGGCTAGTTCAAATCTAGTGTAAAATTATTTGTATAGGCTATAGTGCTAGTTCACTCTGAGTAAAATTATTTGAACTGCTTATAGAGCTAGTTGACTTAGTGTAAACTTTGTACTAGGCTTGAGCTAGTTCAACTCTTGTGTAAAAACTTTGAGTAGGCTATGAGACTAAGTTCCTCTAGATGTGTAAATAATTATTTGACGTAATTTAAGCTATCAACTCTTAGTGTAACTTAGATGTAAATGGTCTATAGAGATGTTACAACTCTAATATGGAAAATTATGATGAATGAGCATAGCTATAGAGCTATTCTAGTATCAAATTATATTGTAAAATTATTGACTACGCTATAGAGCTAGTTCAATTCTAGTGTAAATTAAATTAATTAGATTATAGGCAAGTATACAACTCTAGTGTAAAAATATTTGTACAGAGCTACAACGCTAGTTCAACCCCAGTGTAAAATTATTTGAACTAGCGTATCAGCAAGTTCACTGTAGTGTAAAATTATTTGTACTGGGGTCTAAGACCTCGTTCAAACTCTAGTGTAAAATTATTGTTACATGGTTATAGAGCAGTTTAACCATATGTTGTAAAATTATATATTCTAGATTATTGAACAGTTCAACTCTTGTCTAAATTTATTTGAAAACGATATAGAGCTAGTTCAACTCTATTGTAAAATATTTGAACTAGCTTGTAGAGCTAATTCAATTTAGTGTAAAATCATGTACTAGGCTATAGAGCTAGTTCAACTCTATTGCAAAATTATTTTAACTAGCTAATAGAGCTAGTGCAACTCTAGTGTAAAAAATATTTGAACTAGCTTATAGAGCTAGTTCAGCTCTACTGTAAAATTATTTGAACTTGCTTATAGAGCTAGTTCAACTTAGTGTAAAAATATTTGAACTCGCTTATAGAGCCAGTTCAACTCTATTGTAAAATTATTGTTACACTTATGAACTAGTTCAACTATATGTAAAATTATTTGAACTAGTTATAGATAGTTTAACTATAGTGTATAAACTATTTGTACTAGGCTATAGAGCTAGTTCAACTCTGGTGCAAAATTATTTGCACTAGTTATAGAGCTAGTTCACTCTAGTGTAAAATATATATATATACTAGATTATAAAAGTAGTCAACCCTTGGGTAAACTTATTTGAACTAGGCTATAGAGATAGTTCACAATCCAGTGTAAAATTATTTGAACTAGCTTATAGAGCTAGTTCAACTCTAGTTTAAAATTATTGTACTAGGCTATAGAGCTAGTTCAACTCTAGTGTAAAATTATTTGTACTACGCTATAGAGCTAGTTCAACTCTACTGTAAAATTATTTGTACTAGGGTATAGAGCTAGTTAAAATCAAGTGTAAATTTATATGACTATATTATAGAACAATAGTTCAACTCTTTGTAAAATTACTGAACTAGGCTATGAGCTAGTCTAACTCTAGTGTAAAATTATTGAACTAGCTTATAGACCTAGTTCAACTCATGTGTAAAATTATTGTACTAGGCTATAGAGCTAGTTCAACTCGAGTAAAATTATTTGAACTAGCTTATAGAGCTAGTTCAACTATAGTGTAAAACATTTGTACTAGGTATAGAGCTAGTTCAACTCTAGTGTAAAAAACTATTTATAGTAGGCTATAGAGCTAGTTCATCTCTAGTGTAAAATTATTTGTACTACGCTATAGAGCTAGTTCAACTTGTAGTAGAAATATTTGTCTATAGGGTATAGAGCTAGTTCAACTCTAGTATAAAATATATTTGAACTAGTTATAGATCTAGTTCAACTCTTGTTTAGATTTATTTGAAATAGGCAACAAGAGCTAGTTCAAATCTTGTGTAAAAATTTGAACTAGCTTATAGATCTAGTTCAACTCTAGTGTAAAATTATTTGTAGTAGGCAAACTAGTTCAACTCTAGTGTAAAATTATTTGAACAGCTTATAGAGCTAGTTTATTCTAGTGTTAAATATTTGTCCTACGCTATAGAGCTAGTTCAACTCGACTGTAAATATATTGTCTAGGGTATAGACCTAGTTCAACTCTAGTGTAAATTATATGTACTAGATTATAAAACAAGTTCAACTCTTATGTAAAATTATTTAAACTAGGCTATGAGCTAGTTTAATCCTAGTGTAAAATTATTTGAACTAGTTTATAGAGCTAGTTACTGGTAATAATATTTGTAATAGGCTATAGAGCTAGTTCAACTCTATTGGAAATAATTTCACTAGGCTATAGAGCTAGTTCAACTCTTGTGTAAAAATATTTTACTAGGCTAAGAGCTCGTTCAACTCTAGTGTAAAATTATTTGAACTAGTATAGAGCTAGTTAAGTCTAGTGTAAAATTATTTGTACTAGATTATAGAAATAGTTAACTCTAGTTTAAAATATTTGAACTACCTTATAGAGCTAGTTCAACTATAGTGTAGAACTATTTGTACTAGGCTATAGAGCTAGTTCAACTCTGGTGTAAAATTATTTGCACTTGCTTATAGAGGTAGTTCAACTCTAGTTTAAAATTATATATACTAGATTATAAAACTAGTTCAACCCTTGTGTAAAATTATTTGAACTAGGCTATAGAGTAGTTCAACTCAGTGTAAAATTATTGAACTAGCTATAGAACTAGTTCAACTCTAGTGTAAAATTATTGTACTACGCTATAGAGCTAGTTCAACTCTACTGTAAAATTATTTGTACTAGGGTATAGAGCTAGTTAAACTCCAGTGTAAATTTATATGTACAAGATTATAGAACTAGTTCAACTCTTGTGTAAAATTACTTGAACTAGGCTATTGAGCTAGTTTAACTCTAGTGTAACATTATTTGAACTAGATTATAGAGCTAGTTCAAATCTAGTGTAAAATTATTTGTACTAGGCTATAGTGCTAGTTCAACTCTAGAGTAAAATTATTTGAACTAGCTTATAGAGCTAGTTGAACTATAGTGTAAAACTATTTGTACTAGGCTATAGAGCTAGTTCAACTCTTGTGTAAAAACTATTTGTAGTAGGCTATAGAGCTAGTTCAAATCTAGTGTAAAATTATTTGAACTAGCTTATAAAGCTAGTTCAACTCTTGTGTAAATTTATTTGAACTAGGCTATAGAGATAGTTCAACTCTAGTGTAAAATTATTTGAACTAGCTTATAGAGCTAGTTCAATTATATTGTAAAATTATTTGTACTACGCTATAGAGCTAGTTCAATTCTAGTGTAAAATTATTTTAACTAGCTTATATGGCAAGTTCAACTCTAGTGTAAAAATATTTGTACTAGGCTACAACGCTAGTTCAACTCCAGTGTAAAATAATTTGAACTAGCGTATACAGCAAGTTCACTTGTAGTGTAAAATTATTTGTACTGGACTATAGACCTAGTTCAACTCTAGTGTAAAATTATTTGTACTAGGTTATAGAGCAAGTTTAACTATAGTGTAAAATTATATATTCTAGATTATTGAACTAGTTCAACTCTTGTCTAAATTTATTTGAACAACGATATAGAGCTAGTTCAACTCTATTGTAAAATTATTTGAACTAGCTTGTAGAGCTAATTCAATTTTAGTGTAAAATCATTTGTACTAGGCTATAGAGCTAGTTCAACTCTATTGCAAAATTATTTTAACTAGCTAATAGAGCTAGTTCAACTCTAGTGTAAAAATATTTGAACTAGCTTATAGAGCTAGTTCAGCTCTACTGTAAAATTATTTGAACTTGCTTATAGAGCTAGTTCAACTCTAGTGTAAAATTATTTGAACTCGCTTATAGAGCCAGTTCAACTGTATTGTAAAATTATTTGTACAACATTATAGAACTAGTTCAACTCTAATGTAAAATTATTTGAACTAGCTTATAGATCTAGTTTAACTATAGTGTAAAACTATTTGTACTAGGCTATAGAGCTAGTTCAACTCTGGTGCAAAATTATTTGCACTAGTTTATAGAGCTAGTTCCACTCTAGTGTAAAATTATATATATAGATTATAAAAGTAGTTCAACCCTTGTGTAAACTTATTTGAACTAGGCTATAGAGATAGTTCAACTCCAGTGTAAAATTTATTGAACTAGCTTATAGAGCTAGTTCAACTCTAGTTTAAAATTATTTGTACTAGGCTATAGAGCTAGTTCAACTCTAGTGTAAAATTTTGTACTACGCTATAGAGCTAGTTCAATCTACTGTAAAATTATTTGTACTAGGGTATAGAGCTAGTTAAAATCAAGTGTAAATTTATATGTACTATATTATAGAACTAGTTCAAACTTTTGTAAAATTACTTGAACTAGGCTATTGAGCTAGTCTAACTCTAGTGTAAAATTATTTGAACTAGCTTATAGACCTAGTTCAACTCATGTGTAAAATTATTTGTACTAGGCTATAGAGCTAGTTCAACTCTAGAGTAAAATTATTTGAACTAGCTTATAGAGCTAGTTCAACTATCGTGTAAAACTATTTGTACTAGGCTATAGAGCTAGTTCAACTCTAGTGTAAAAAACTACTTATAGTAGGCTATAGAGCTAGTTCCTCTCTAGTGTAAAATTATTTGTACTACGCTATAGAGCTAGTTCAACTGTAGTGTAAAATTATTTGTATGGGTATAGAGCTAGTTAACTCTAGTGTAAATTTATATGTACTAGATTATAGAACTAGTCAACTTTGTGAAAATAACATGAACTAGGCTATTGAGCTAGTTTAACTCTAGTGTAAAATTATTTGAACTTGCTTATAGAGGTAGTTCAAATCTAGTGTAAAATTATTTGTATTAGTCTATATAGCTAGTTCAATTCTAGTGTAAAATTATTTTAACTAGCTTATAGAGCTAGTTCAATTCTAGTGTAAAAATATTTGTACTAGGCTATAGCGGTAGTTCAACTCTATTGTAAAATTATTTGAACTAGCTTATATAGGTAGTGCAACTCTAGTGTACAATTATTTGTACTAGGCTATAGAGCTAGTTCAATTCTTGTGTAAAATAATTTGAACTAGGCTATAGAGCTAGTTCAACTCTAGTGTAAAATTCTTTGTACTAGGGTATAGAGCTAGTTAAACTCTAGTGTAAAATTATATGTACTAGATTATAAATCTAGTTCAACTCTTGTGTAAAATTATTTGTACTAGGTGTAGCACCCCCTGTGCTTAACAACAGTGATCGCCTTAGTTAATGCCATGTCAGCTAGATTGACAGTGCCTAATCATCATTTGCATCATAGTATTTTCCCAACTCCTAGTTCAAACTCCAATTAAAACTTAAGAGAAAATAAAAGTTGTTCAAATCCAGGAACTAAAATGTCCAGCATGTTGCAAATATTCCCAAAGTTTTTATAAAAATGATTGCAACATTTATTGGAATTGTAAAAGGACTCAAACAACAAGGAACAGCAGCAAAACATCACTTTTTAGTCCTTTTTCAATTAAATAAAATCCAATTAAAAAGGTATGGACACCAAACTAATTTCTAGCAGTGACTAATAATGCACCATATTTTTTTGGGCTAGTCTCATATTTTACAAAAGTGTTTTGAAATAAAAATAAAAGCCAAAACAGAAACTAAAAAGAGAAAACAGAAAGGAAATAAAGAAAGGAAGAAGGCCCACAGCACTGGGCCTAAGTGGCCACAGTGCCCGGCCCAGCCCACTCCCCACCTCATCCCCTACCTACTGCTCACCCCGCGCCTCGCTGTCGAGCGCTCTACGCGCACGCATGCCCGCGCTCTGGCCCCCCTCTCCTCCTGCTTGACAGCGGCCTCGCCCACTCGTGGTGGATAAGGGGCAGAGCCATGGCTCACCCTGGCTCTCCCTCGCTCACTCTCTCTCGCTCTCCCTCTCGTTCCCCACCTCGCCGACGCAGCCATGGCGCCGCCGCCATAGCACACGCGGCCACCATGCTCGCCTCGCCTCGTCTCTGGGCCAGAGGGGACCGCCTCGACCTCCTCTCCCTCTCCGACGAGTCACCAGAGCCTGAGAGCCACCGCAACGCATGCGACGCCGTCATCTTCAACCTGCGGCCGCCCGCATCGCCGCCGTCGATTCGCCGCCTCGAGCCCACCCTGAACCCACTTGAGCACACCTACAGGAGCGCTGTAAGCTGCCGCTCCTTCTCCCTCTCCTCCCGCCGTCGTATGCGGCCCCTAGCGAGCTCCTCAACCGTAGCCGAACGTGCCACCGCCCGCCTCGTCCCGGCGTAGCTCCGGTGACCAAATGGTCTCGGGCTCATGCCCGTTAGCATCGCCGCGACGCGTAGGACCTCCCACGCCCTTTAGTTCGCGCGTTTGCTCGCTGTTGCCGCCGTTCGCCATTCACCCGAAGCAAGCCCCGCAAAACCTCGTCACCGGCAGCCTCTCCGGCCCCCTCCGACGCTGCCACCACCGCCATTCGAACCGCCGCCGAGGCCCCGTTCGAACGGACACAGCCACAGCCCCGAGGAGGCCCTGTGGGCGAAACCCGCAGCTCTCCCGTGTCACGCCGCCGCGTTGGAGCTCGCCGGAGCAACTCCGACGGCCGGAGCCGACGTGGCTGGCCTAGCCCACGCCCAGGGCCAATGGCTAGTGGGCCCCCCGGCCCCAGTTGACTAGATGACTTGGTCAACTGGCTGACTGGGCGCTGCCCAGTCACTGACTGGTGGGGCCCCTCTCCCTGTGTCTATGACATATGGGCCCCCCCTGTCAGGTGCCTAATTAACTAATTAGGTTAATAAAAATAGTTAAAATCCTAATCAGTCACTGACTGCTGGCCCCACTTGTTAATTTAACTCAATAAATTAAATTAACCCCTTTGGTTAAGCCACAGTGTATGACATGTGGGTCCCACCTGTCTGTTTGACTGGTCAGCCGACCAGTTGACCTGCTGACGTCATGCTTAAGTCACGCTGATGTCACTTACACTGTTTTGGATAATTTGAATTTAATAAAATAATTAAGTTCAGAAATGCTAAAATCTTTAGAAAATCATATCTTTTAATCCATAGTTCAGATCGAAAAACTTTGTACATGAAAGTTGCTCAGAACGACGAGACGAATCCGAATACGTGGTCCGTTCATCTGTCAGATGCCCCCAGCTACCTGAACATGGAACTTTTAGACCGATTTCAGTAAATGAATAGTGCCCAACTTTAATAAAATAAATCCGAATAAATTCCTAATTTAACTAAATCATTTAGTTAGGCAGTAGAATACCTCTGCATGTCTTTTAGACCTGTCATGCATATTGTTTGCATTGTTGGCATGAATTTATTGTTTCTCTCCCCCTCCTTCTCTCTCGATAGACGCCGAGACCGACGCTCTTGCAGCCGAGTCAACTACACTCCAGACGAGCAGCCCGTTGACGACCCCTCCTTCTTGCCAGAGCAACCAGGCAAGCCCCCCCTGAGCATCCCGATATCGCCCATTCTATTTTCTCCTGCTTGCATTAGATTTTGCTACTGTTACTGTTTGCTCCTATTCTGATGCATAGCCTACTTTTGTAACCTGCATATTGTTACCTTACCTGCCTATTTCAACTACTTAGTATAGGCTGGCTAGAGACCCATCAGTGACCCCCCCCCCCACTTTATCCCGACTGCCCCGCTGGATTATCAGAAGACCCGATCAACGTGATCAAAGACCAGGCACCGGCACCGCACATCACCCCCTTAGTTGCACGACACTGCAGCGTCACCATCGAGTGCCGAGGGTGATACCTCGTACAACACTTCTGATGTTAACCTTGTAGGTTAGTTCATCGGTCGTGGTCATCGAGGGTGATTCCTCCTTCTCCACTTCCCATACGACCCTGTCGCGCAACACTTCAAGTGTGAACCTCGAGGGTGATTCCTCCTAAGTTCAACTTGACGGTTACATCGAGTGGGCATCCATCGAGGGTGATACCTCGGATTCCCTTGATGTTATGGACACACGGTTACTGTGACTTTACTCCTGAACCTTGATAGAGACGGGTCGGCCCCGAAGGGGGACCCGAGGAAGTTACTTTTACTACAGGACTGAAGGGACAGGCGGTACCGCCCAGTAGAGGTGGACCTGAGTTCCCGACAGTCTTTTGCGAGACGGGTTGACCTGGATGGTGCCTGGGTGATGAATATGAGGCGCGGCAGGGCATTCTTAGCCCTTGCAGCTAGTCCTCGAGACGGGGTGACGGGGTCACATCGATCATGAGTCTCTGCTCGTTTCCGCAAGCCCCTAGTCCACTAACGATTTGGATATTTGATCCGAGCAGGCCTCTGGCCTGATAGCACTAACCATCACGCGGGCATAGTATGGGCGTTCTACATCGTAGCATCAGCCGAAGGCTCTGTCAGACTTCCAGTTCAGTAGTGCGGCATGGAGTGATTGGCACCATTCATGACAGAGGTGGTGCTTGGATCTGAGCCATGTGCACAACGACCCGAAGGGCGAGGGGCGATGGCCCAAGACCCCATTGTGCTTAGGATGTAGACCGGCGGGGACCTCTCTGCTGAGCTCTAGGTAGGGTTGCGCTGTATTGTTTGGCCGAGGCGGGGCATGACCCAGGAAAGTGTGTCCGTCCGGAGTTAAGCGAGCGTGATGGGTAAGTTGGTGCACCCCTGCAGGGAAGAACACTTCTATCGATAGCCGGTCCTACGGTAAAGGACACTCGGAGTTGTATCCCGATCGATACAACTAGAACTGGACCCTTGAGATGATAACAGGTTGATGACTGTATGGCTCTGGGATTGCTTTCTCGCAGGGAGTCGAGAAAGGATCTCTGGGCGAGGTTGATGACTTTATGGCTCTGGGATTGCTTTCTCGTAGGGAGTCGAGAAAGGATCTCTGGGTGAGGTTGATAACATTACTACTACTTTATACCATGTCACTCTGCACTCTTCTAATGCTACGAGACCGCTGAAGATGATGAAGATGCTAGTCTTCAATAGGACTAGGCTCTCCTCTCTATTCTGGCATTTCTGCAGCCCAGTCCACATATACAGCCTTCCTTTGATAATGTTGCATATGTAGTGTAGATCCTTGCTTGCTAAGTACTTCGGAGAACTCACAGTTGCTTTGCTTTCTTTTTCTCCCCATACCAGTTTGTCGTGATGAGATGACGGAGCCGCTGAGACAGCTACCCCCACCGACGATCGACTACTACTACCACCCCAAGGGTGGATACTACCACGAGTTGGCCGACGACCAGGAGTAGGATCGGAGGGTCCGATGCAGGAGGCCTGCGCCTTTTGATCGTAGTGTTTTCTTTTGCCCCGCCTTCTTAAGGCTTATCTGTGTTTTCTTTTATATCTGTACTCAGATAGCTGATGCTTCCGCTGACGCTTGTATGCCATCGAGCTATGTATTCGAGCCCTCGAGGCCCTGGCTTGTAATATAAAGCTTGTATGCCTTTATTTATGTTTTAGAGTTGTGTTGTGATATCTTCCCGTGAGTGCTTACGCTTGATCGTGTGCATTTGCGTGTATGATTAGTGCACGATCGGGCCGGGGGCGTCACAAGTTGGTATCAGAGCCGACTGCCTGTAGGAACCCCCTTTCCAACTCCTTGGCCGAAGTTGAGTCAAGAAACCGGAAAACTATTTTACTAACATGGCTGTGTGGCTTACGGGCCCACGTCGCCAATTGGGTGGTATTAGGATCTTTTATTTCTCATCTATACTCTGGGACTCTGATCTCTCTTCTATTCTGGTTAAATGAATTTTACTAACGCCGACACTTAGGATTTCGTAAAACTCGTCTACCCGGAGAGCTGGATATCTGTGCTTAACTCCTTACCATTGATCTGATTAGTCTGATAATCATTTTCCTTTGCATTGTTTTGTTTAACCTTTCTCTCCGAGTTGTATTATACTTCTCATTGTCATTGACAGTCCTGAATTTCCTCTGTTTCAGATGGATCGTTTGTTTCCACCACGCCCTACGACGCAGCTTGTGCTTCGCACTTGCGCTCGTGGTGCCCCTGGTTTCCCAGCTGTCCTGGTCGCCCTCCTGACCAGACTTGGCTACCGCTGGTACCCCGAGTACATGGTCTATGAGGATTATCGCGAGTTCAACCAGGAGCAGTACCATGCTGATGTTCGTATCTATGATCAGCGCGATGACTCAGACACTGAGCTGCACCTTTTTCACAGTATCGGCGTGACGATTGAGATGGCAGTCCATGATGCCGCCTACTCTGCTGTCACACGTCTCCGGGGAGAGTTCAGCAGTATCTTCGATGCCTCGGAGTTCCGATACATTCCGTATGCCCCGGCTGGAGATGCTACTGGATACTACACAGCTAGCTATGCCCCGTACGAGCGTCGTCGTTACGACCAGCACATTCTGATTCAGTGCACTCAGGCTCTGGATCGCACTGTTCGGGCTCTCACCTTCGAGTTGTTTGCCACTCGAGCACGCCTTTACGATGCTATGACGCAGTTGCTACTAGCTGTTCATGTAGAGATCCATTCGGAGTACATCCTTTACCCGCGTAGGACTCAGATGCCTGCGGGCATTGATTGGCCTACTCTGGGAGGTCACACACCTGCACGTGGACCTCTTCTTACAGCTCGAGACCGAGTTATGCATCAGAGTGCTCATGGAGCGCAGGATCCTTCCGCGACGAACATTCGTCATCCGCACTTGCAGTTACCCCGTTTCCGTGGTCTTCCCCGACGTTGATGTAGCCTTTGCTATGTCTCGTTGTGTACTTTCTTACCGCGTGCCTGCGCGCCGCCTAGTATGTCTACCTTTTCAATTTGCCCCGTTATGTTGTCTGCATGTACCCGACTCTGTATGGATCTGTATGTCTTAATTGACGACTCTTAAGTATCTATTACACTACTTGATTAATGCCGTATTACATCATGCTTCTCCCTAACACCCGCAAATGCTTTTACTGAACTACCCCTGTTAAAACTTAGCAGGATGGTTAGACCAGGTGGTCGTGGTCGTGGTCGTGCCGCTGAACGCCCACTACCGCCAGATTATATGGCTGCTATGATGCAACAGTTCGAGCTAAACCGTCAGTTCATGACCAGAATTATAGCTCAGTTCCCACAATAGAACAACCAGAACCCTCCTTCAATAACTCTGCCAAAATTCATGCGACTTAACCCCACTCAGTTCCACAACTCTGAAAAGCCACTGGATGCTGATGACTGGATTTCCGACATCACTCACGAGATGGAGTCTGCCAATGTCTCCCCTGCCAACTTTGTAGCCTTCGCATCCTTTTTCTTAAAGGGCCCCACAGCTCAATGGTGGGACACACACAAGCGCTCACTGCCTACTGGAACAGTTGTTACTTGGCCTGAGTTCCAGGCTGTTTTTCGTGCCCGCTATATTCCTCAGGGAATTATGGACCGCATGAAGACCCAGTTCCGCAACCTCACTCAGGGCAACAAGACTGTCGAGGCTTATCAGCGGGAATTCCTTGACCTGTCCCGCTATGCTGAAGAAGACATCGCCACAGATGCTCGCAGACAAGAGAAGTTCCGTAATGGACTCCACCCAGACCTCGAGCTTGCCCTTGCTGCTCAAGACTTCAATGACTTTACTACTCTTGTGAACAAGGCTATTCTTCTTGAGACTGCTCAAATGAAGCATAGGGAGTCGCAAAAGCGCTATCGTGATGCTGGCTCATCTTCGGGCTCAGCACAGAAGCATCGAGTCTCGATTCCCAACAACGTGTTCCGTCCAGCTGCCCCTGCGCCAAGGAACAACCATGCTACACCACATGTTCCACCCAATGCTCCCCTACGTCCCGAAGATGGTCTGTGCTTCAAGTGTCGCAAACCAGGCCACCTTGCTAAGGACTGCCGCCAGACTCAGAATCGATTGGCTCTCCCTCGTACTGGTTGTGGCAATGATCGTGGCAATCGTGGACACGCGTACAACATTGATATTGAACAAGTCCAGGATCAACCTGCCACTGAAATGGGTACCCTTCTCGTTAGCCCAGTACCTGCTTCTATTTTATTTAGTTCGGCAGCATCACATTCATGCATCTCTGAAAAAATTTGCATTCATGCATGGCCTTCAATATGAGAAAATGCATGCTTCGTTAATCAGCTGGGCTAGTGAATTACCATGTCCAGATAACTTCAAATGCTGAGGGTAAAGTTATACACCTTGAATGCTTTGAACGCTTCTCCGCTTGAGGGGATCGAAAACATTCCAGTCATTCGAGATTTTTCCGAATTTTTCCTCGGAAGAACTTCCAAGAATACCCCGCTTTCTTTCAGTCTTCCTCTTAATTCTCGGGACGAGAATTCTTATTAGTGGAGGAGAATTGTAACAACCCCTGTGCTTAACAACAGTGATCACCTTAGTTAATGCCATGTCAGCTAGATTGACAGTGCCTAATCATCATTTGCATCATAGTGTTTTCCCAACTCCTAGTTCAAATGCAATTAAAACTTAAGTGAAAATAAAAGTTGTTCAAATCCAGGAACTAAAATGTCCAGCATGTTGCAAATATTCCCAAAGCTTTTATAAAAATGATTGCAACATTTATTGGAATTGTAAAAGGACTCAAACAACAAGGAACAGCAGCAAAACAGCACTTTTTAATCCTTTTTCAATTAAATAAAATCCAAATAAAAAGGTATGGACACCAAACTAATTTCTAGCAGTGACTAATAATGCACCATATTTATTTGGGCTAGTCTCATATTTTACAAAAGTGTTTTGAAATAAAAACAAAAGCCAAAATAGAAACTAAAAAGAGAAAACAGAAAGGAAATAAAGAAAGGAAAAGGCCCACAGAACTGGGCCTAAGTGGCCACAGTGCCCGGCCCAGCCCACTCCCCACCTCATCCCCTACCTACTGCTCACCCCGCGCCTCGCTGTCGAGCGCTCTGCGCGCACGCCCGCCCGCGCCCTAGCCCCCCCTCCTCCTGCTCGACAGCGGCCTCGCCCGCTCGTGGTGGATAAGGGGCAGAGCCCTGGCTCACCCTGGCTCTCCCTCGCTCACTCTCTCTCGCTCTCCCTCTCGTTCCCCACCTTGCCGACGCAGCCATGGCACCGCCGCCATAGCACACGCGGCCACCGTGCTCGCCTCGCCTCGTCTCTGCGCCAGAGGGGGCCGCCTCGACCTCCTCTCCCTCTCCGACGAGTCACTAGAGTCGGAGAGCCACCACAACGCCCGCGACGCCATAGTCTTCAACCTACGGCCGCCCGCATCGCTGCCGTCGATTCGCCGCCTCGAGCCCACCTTGAACCCACTTGAGCACACCTGCAGGAGCGCTGTAAGCTGCCGCTCCTTCTCCCTCTCCTCCTGCCGTCGTATGCGGTCCCTAGCGAGCTCCTCCACCGTAGCCAAACGCACCGCCGCCCGCCTCGTCGCCGGCGTAGCTCCGGTGACCAAATGGTCTAGGGCTCATGCCCGTTAGCATCGCCGCGACGCGTAGGACCTCCCACGCCCTTTAGTTCGCGTGTATGCTCGTTGTTGCCGCTGTTCGCCGTTCACCCGAAGCATGCCGCCGCCAAACCTCGTCACCGGCGGCCTCTCCGGCCCCCTCCAACGATGCCACCACCGCCATTCGAACCACCGCCGAGGCCCCGTTCGAACGGACACAGCCACAGCCCCGGGAAGGCCCTGTGGGTGAAACCCGCAGCTCTCCCGTGTCACGCCGCCGCGTTGGAGCTCGCCGGAGCCGACGTGGCTGGCCTGGCCCACGCTCAGGGCCACTGGCCAGCGGGCCCCCTGGCCCCAGTTGACCTGTTGACTTGGTCAACTGGCTGACTGGGCGCTGCCCAGTCACTAACTGGTGGGGCCCCTCTCCCTGTGTCTATGACATATGGCCCCCCCCCCCTGTCAGGTGCCTAATTAACTAATTAGGTTAATAAAAATAGTTAAAATCCTAATCAGTCACTGACTGCTGGGCCCCACTTGTTAATTTAACTCAATAAATTAAATTAACCCCTCTGGTTAAGCCACAGTGTATGACATGTGGGTCCCACCTGTCTGTTTGACTGGTCAGCCGACCAGTTGACCTGCTGACATCATGCTTAAGTCACGCTGACGTCACTTACACTGTTTTGGATAATTCGAATTTAATAAAATAATTAAGTTCAGAAATGCTAAAATCTTTAGAAAATCATATCTTTTAATCCGTAGCTCAGATCGAAAAACTTTGTACATGAAAGTTGCTCAGAACAACGAGACGAATCCGAATACATGGTCCGTTCATCTGTCAGATGCCCCCAGCTACGTGAACATGGAACTTTTAGACCGATTTCAGTAAATGAATAGTGCCCAACTTTAATAAAATAAATCTGAATAAATTCCTAATTTAACTAAATCATTTAGTTAGGCAGTAAAACACCTCTGCATGTCATTTAGTCCTATCATGCATATAGTTTGCATTGTTGCCGTGAACTTATTGTTTCTCTCCCCCTCCTTCTCTCTCAGTAGACACCGAGACCGATGCCCTTGCAGCCGAGTACAACTACGCTCCAGACGAGCAGCCCGTTGACGACCCCTCCTTCTTGCCAGAGCAACCAGGCAAGCCCCCCCCCCCTTGAGCATCCAGATATCACCCATTCTATTTTCTCCTGCTTGCATTAGATTTTGCTACTGTTACTGTTTGCTCCTATTCTGATGCATAGCCTGCTTTTGTAACCTGCATATTGTTACCTTACCTACCTATTTCAACTGCTTAGTATAGGCTGGCTAGAGACCCATCAGTGACCCCCCCACTTTATCCCGACTGCCCCGCTGGATTATCAGAAGACCCGATCAACGGGATCGAAGACCAGGCCCCGGCACCGCACATCACCCCCTTAGTTGCACGACACTTCAGCCTCACCATCGAGTGCCGAGGATGATACCTCATACATCACTTCTGATGTTAACCTTGTAGGTTAGTTCATCGGTCGTGGTCATCGAGGGTGATTCCTCCTTCTCCACTTCCGATACGACCCTGTCGCGCAACACTTCAAGTGTGAACCTCGAGGGTGATTCCTCCTAAGTTCAACTTGACGATTACATCGAGTGGGCATCCGTCAAGGGTGATACCTCGGATTCCCTTGATGTTTTGGACACACGGTTACTGTGACTTTACTCCTGAACCTTGATAGAGACGGGTCGGCCCCGAAGGGGGACCCGAGGAAGTTACTTTTACTACAGGACTGAAGGGATAGGCGGTACCGCCCAGTAGAAGTGGACCTGAGTTCCCGACAGTCTTTTGCGAGACGGGTTGACCTGGATGGTGCCTGAGTGATGAATACGAGGCGCGGCCGGGCATTCTTAGCCCTTGCAGCTAGTCCTCGAGATGGGGCGATGGGGTCACATCGATCGTGAGTCTCTGCTTGTTTCCGCAAGCCCCTAGTCCACTAACGATTTGGATATTTGATCCGAGTAGGCCTCTTGCGTGATAGCACTAACCATCACGTGGGCATAGTATGGGCGTTCTGCATCGTAGCATCAGCCGAAGGCTCTGTCAGACGTCCAATTCAGCAGTGCGGCATGGAGTGATTGGCACCATTCACGATAGATGTGGTGCTTGGATCTGAGCCATGTGCGCAACGACCCGGAGGACGAGGGGTGATGGCCCAAGACCCCCTTGTGCTTAGGACGTAGACCGGCGGGGACCTCTCTGCTGAGCTCTAGGTAGGGTTGCGGTGTATTGTTTGGCCGAGGCCGGGCATGACCCAGGAAAGTGTGTCCGGCCGGAGTTAAGCGAGCGTGATGGGTAAGTTGGTGCACCCCTGGAGGGAAGAACACTTCTATCGATAGCCGGTCCTACGGTATAGGACACTCGGAGTTGTATCCCGATCGATACAACTAGAACCGGACCCTTGAGACGATAACAGGTTGATGACTATATGGCTCTGGGATTGCTTTCTCGTAGGGAGTCAAGAAAGGATCTTTGGGCGAGGTTGATGACTTTATGGCTCTGGGATTGCTTTCTCGCAGGGAGTCGAGAAAGGATCTCTGGGTGAGGTTGATAACATTACTACTACATTATACTATGTTACTCTGCACTCTTCTAATGCTGCGAGACCGCTGAAGATGATGAAGATGCTAGTCTTCGATAGGACTAGGCTCTCCTCTCTATTCTGGCATTTCTGCAGCCCAGTCCACATATACAGCCTTCCTTTGATAATGTTGCATATGTAGTGTAGATCCTTGCTTGCTGAGTACTTTGGAGTACTCACGGTTGCTTTGCTTTCTTTTTCTCCCCATATCAGTTTGTCGTGATCAGATGACAGAGCCGCTGAGACAGCTACCCCCGCCGATGATCGACTACTACTACCACCCCGAGGGTGGATACTACTACGTGTTGGCCGACGACCAGGAGTAGGATCGGAGGGTCCCAGGCAGGAGGCCTGTGCCTTTCGATAATAGTGTTTTCTTTTGCCCTGCCTTCTTAAGGCTTATCTGTGTTTTCTTTTATATCTGTACTCAGATAGCTGATGCTTCCGCTGACGCTTGTATGCCATCGAGCTATGTATTCGAGCCATCGAGGCCCTGGCTTGTAATATAAAGCTTGTATGCCTTTATTTATGTTTTAGAGTTGTGTTTCGATATCTTCCCGTGAGTCCTTAGGCTTGATCGTGTGCATTTGCGTGTATGATTAGTGCACGATCGGGCCGGGGGCGTCACACTAGGCTATAGAGATAGTTCAACTCTAGTGTAAAATTATTTGAACTAGCTTATAGAGCTAGTTCAACTCTAGTGTAAAATTATTAGAACTAGCTTATAGAGCTAGTTCAACTCTTGTGTAAAATTATTTGTACTAGGCTATAAAGTTAGTTCAACTCTAGTGTAAAATTATTTGAACTAGCTTATAGTGCTAGTTCAACTATAGTGTAAAACTAATTGCACTAGGCTATAGAGCTAGTTCAACTCTAGTGTAAAATTATTTGCACTAGGTTATAGAGCTAGTTCAACTCTAGTGTAAAATTATATATACTAGATAATAAAACTAGTTCAACTCTTGTGTGAACATATTTGAACTAGGCTATAGAGATAGTTCAACTCCAGTGTAAAATTATTTGAACTAGCTTATAGAGCTAGTTCAACTCTTGCGTAAAATTATTTGTACTAGGCTATAGAGCTAGTTCAACTCTAGAGTAAAATTATTTGAACTAGCTTATAGAGGTAGTTCAACTATAGTGTAAAACTATTTGTACTAGGCTATAGAGCTAGTTCAAATCTAGTGTAAACACTATTTGTAGTAGGCTATAGAGCTAGTTCAACTCTAGTGTAAAATTATTTGAAATAGGCTATAGAGCTAGTTCAACTCTTGTTTAAAATTATTTGAATTAGCTTATAGATCTATTTCAACTCTAGTGTAAAATTAGTTTTAGTAGGCGAACTAGTTCAACTCTTGTGTAAAATTATTTGAACTAGCTTATAGAGCTAGTTCAATTCTATTGTAAAATTATTTGTACTAGGCTATAGAGCTAATTCAATTCTAGTGTAAAATTATTTGTACTAGGCTACAACGCTAGCTCAACTCCAGTGTAAAATTATTTGAACTAGTGTATACAGCAAGTTCAACTGTAGTGTAAAATTATTTGTACTAGACTATAGACCTAGTTCAACTCTAGTGTAAAATTTATTTACTGGTTATAGAGCTAGTTTAACTATAGTGTAAATTATATATACAGATTATTGAACTAGTTCGACTCTTGTCTAAATTTATTTGAACACAGGCTATAGAGCTAGTTCAACTCTAGTGTAAAATTATTTGAACTAGCTTATAGAGCTAATTCAATTTTAAGTAAAATTATTTGTACTAGGCTATCGAGCTAGTTCAACTCTATTGCAAAATTATTTTAACTAGCTAAGAGCTAGTTCAACTCTAGTGTAAAATATTTGCTATTAAGAGCTAGTTCAGCTCTAGTGTAAATTATTTGTGCTAGCTTATAGACTAGTTCAACTCTAGTGTAAAATTATTTGAACTAGCTTATAGAGCTAGTTCAAGTATAGTGTAAAATTATTTTGTAATACATTATAGAACTAGTTCATCTCTAGTGTAATTTATTTGAACTGCTTATAGAGCTAGTTTAACTATAGTGTAAAACTATTTGTACTAGGCTATAGAGCTAGTTCAACTCTGGTTAAAAATTATTGCACTAGTTTATAGAGCTAGTTCAACTCTATTGTCAAATTATATAACTAGATTATAAAACTAGTTCAACCCTTATGTAAACTTATTTGACTAGGCTATAGAGTAGTTTAACTCCAGTGTAAAATTTTTGAACTAGCTTATAGACTAATTCAACTCTAGTGTAAAATTATTTGTACTAGGCTATAGAGCTAGTTCAACTCTAGTGTAAAATTATTTTGACTACGCTATAGAGCTAGTTCAAGTCTACTGTAAAATTATTTGTACTAGGGTATAGAGCTAGTTAACCAAGTGTAAATTTATAGTACTAGATTATGAACTAGTTCATCTAATCTTGTTTAAAATACTTGAACTAGGCTATTGAGCTAGTTTAAATCTAGTGTAAAATTATTTGAACTCGCTTATAGACCTAGTTCAACTCTAGTGTAAAATTATTTGTACTAGGCTATAGAGCTAGTTCAACTCTAGAGTAAAATTATTTGAACTAGCTTATAGAGCTAGTTCACTATAGTAGCTAGTTCAACTATAGTGAAAAATTATTTGTACTAGACTAAGAGCTAGTTCAATTCTAGTGTAAAATTATTTGTACTAGGTTATAGATCTAGTTCAACTCTAGTGTAAAATTATATATGCTAGATTATAAAACTAGTTCAACACTTGTGTAAACTTATTTGAACTGGGCTAAAAGATAGTTCAACTCTAGTGTAAAATTATTTTAACTAGCTTATGAGCTAGTTCAACTCTAGTGTAAAATTATTTGTACAAGGCTATAGAGCTAGTTCACTCTAGTTTAAATTATTTGAACTAGCTTATAGTGCTAGTAACAACTAGTGTAAAATTATTTGTACTGCGCTATAGACTAGTTCAACTCAGTGTAAAATTATTTGTACTAGTGTATAGAGCTTGTTAAACTCATAGAGTAAAATTATATGTTCTAGATTATAGAACTAGTTCAATTCTTGTGTAAACTTATTTGAACAGCCTATAGAGCTTGTTCAACTCTAATGTAAAATTATTGAAGTAGCTTATAAGCTAGTTCAACTCTAGTGTAAAATTTTTGTACTACATTATAGAACTAGTTAAACTCTAGTGTAAAATATTTGAGCTAGCTAATCGAGCTAGTTTAAACTCTAGTGTAAAATAATATACTAGATTATTGAACTAGTTCGACTCTTGTCTAAATTTATTTGAACAAGGCTATAGAGCTAGTTCAACTCTAGTGTAAAATTATTTGAACTAGCTTATAGAGCTAATTCAATTTTAGAGTAAAATTATTTGTACTGGCTATCGAGCTAGTTCACTCTATTGCAAAATTATTTTAACTAGCTAATAGAGCTAGTTCAACTCTAGTGTAAAAATATTTGAACTAGCTTATAGAGCTAGTTCAGCTCTAGTGTAAAATTATTTGTGCTAGCTTATAGAGCTAGTTCAACTCTAGTGTAAAATTATTTATGAACTAGCTTTTAGAGCTAGTTCAAGTCTAGTGTAAAATTATTTGTAATACATTATAGAACTAGTTCATCTTAGTGTAAAATTATTTGAACTAGCTTATAGAGCTAGTTTAACTATAGTGTAAAACTATTTGTACTAGGCTATAGAGCTAGTTCAACTATGGTGTAAAATTATTGCACTAGTTTATAGAGCTAGTTCAACTCTAGTGTCATTATATATACTAGATTATAACTAGTTCAACCCTTGTGTAACTTATTTGAACTAGGCTATAGAGATAGTTTAACTCCAGTGTAAAATTATTTGAACTAGCTTATAGAGCTAATTCAACTCTAGTGTAAAATATTTGTACTAGGCTATAGAGCTAGTTCAACTCTAGTGTAAAATTATTTTGACTACGCTATAGAGCTAGTTCAACTCTACTGTAAAATATTTGTACTAGGGTATAGAGCTAGTTAAACTCAAGTGTAAATTTATATGTACTAGATTATAGAACAGTTCAACTCTGTGTAAAATTACTTGAACTAGGCTATTGAGCTAGTTAAATCTAGTGTAAAATTATTTGAACTCGCTTATAGACCTAGTTCAACTCTAGTGTAAAATTATTTGTACTAGGCTATAGAGCTAGTTCAACTCTAGAGTAAAATTTTGAACTAGCTTATAGAGCTAGTTCAATATAGTAAGCTGTTCAACTATAGTGAAAAATATGTACTAGACTATAGAGCTGTTCAATTCTAGTGTAAAATTATTTGTACTAGGTTTATAGACTCTAGTTCAACTCTAGTGTAAAATTATATTGCTAGATTATAAAACTAGTTCAACACTTTGTAAACTTATTTGAACTGGGCTATAAAGATAGTTCAACTCTAGTGTAAAATTATTTTAACTAGCTTATACGGCTAGGTTCAACTCTAGTGTAAAATTATTTGTACAAGGCTATAGAGCTAGTTCAACTCTAGTTTAAAATTATTTGAACTAGCTTATAGTGCTAGTACAACTATAGTTGTAAAATTATTTGTACTGCGCTATGAGCTAGTTCAACTCTAGTGTAAAATTATTTGTACTAGTGTATAGAGCTTGTTAAACTCTAGAGTAAAATTATTGTTCTAGTATTTAGACTAGTTCAATTCTTGTGTAAACTTATTTGAACAAGCCTATAGAGCTTTTTCAACTCTAATGTAAAATTATTTGAAGTAGCTTATAAGCTAGTTCAACTCTAGTGTAAAATTATTTGTACTACATTATGAACTAGTTAAACTCTAGTGTAAAATTATTGAGCAGCTTATCGAGCTAGTTTAACTCAGTGTAAAATTATTTGTACTAGGCTATAGAGCTAGTTCATCTGGTGTAAAATTATTTGCACTAGTTATAGACTAGTTCCACTCTAGTGTAAAATTATATATACTAGATTAAATCTAGTTCAACCCTTGTGTAAACTTATTTGAACTAGTCTATAGAGATAGTTTAACTCCAGTGTAAAATTATTTGAACTAGCTTATAGAGCTAGTTCAACTCTAGTGTAAAATTATTTTACTAGGCTAAGAGACTAGTTCAACTCTAGTGTAAATTATTTGTACTACGCTATAAGAGCTATTCAACTCTACTAAATTATTTGTACTAGGGTATAGAGAACTAGTTAAACTCAAGTGTAAATTTATATGTACTAGATTAGAACTAGTTCAACACTTGTGTAAAATTACTTGAACTAGGCTATTGAGCTACTTTAATCTAGTGTAAATTATTTGAACTAGTTATAGACCTAGTTCAACTCTAGTGTAAAATATTTGTACTAGGCTATAGAGCTAGTTCAACTCAGTGTAAAATTATTTGTACTAGTGTATAAGCTTGTTAAACTCTAGAGTAAAATTATATGTTCTAGATTATAGAACTAGTTCAATTCTAGTGTAACTTATTTGAACAAGCCTATAGAGCTTGTTCAACTCTAATGTAAATTATTTAAGTAGCTTATAAAGCTAGTTCAAATCTAGTGTAAATTATTTGTACTACAGTATAGAACTAGTTAAACTCTAGTGTAAATTATTTGAGCTAGCTTATAGAGCTAGTTTAACTCTAGTGTAAAATTATTTGTACTAGGCTATAGAGCTAGTTCAACTCTGGTGTAAAATATTTGCACTAGTTTATAGAGCTAGTTCCACTCTAGTGTAAAATTATATATACGAGATTATAATCTAGTTCAACCTTGTGTAAACTTATTTGAACTAGGCTATAGAGATAGTTTAACTCCGTGTAAAATTATTTGAACTAGCTTATAGAGCTAGTTCAACTCTAGTGTAAAATTATTTTATTAGGCTATAGAGCTAGTTCAACTCTAGTGTAAAATTATTTGTACTACGCTATAGAGCTAGTTCAACTCTACTGTTAAAATTATTTGTACTAGGTATAGAACTAGTTAAACTCAAGTGTAAATTTAATGTACTAGATTATAGAACTAGTTCAACTCTTGTGTAAAATTACTTGAACTAGGCTATTGAGCTACTTTAATCTAGTGTAAAATTATTTGAACTAGCTTATAGACCTAGTTCAAGTCTAGTGTAAAATTATTTGTACTAGGCTATAGAGCTAGTTCAACTCTAGAGTAAAATTATTTGAACTAGCTTATACAGCTAGTTCAACTATAGGGAAAATTATTTGTACTAGACTATAGAGCTAGTTCAATTCTAGTGGTAAAATTATTTGTACTAGGTTATAGATCTAGTTCAACTCTAGTGTAAAATTATATATACTAGATTATAAAACTAGTTCAACTCTTGTGTAAACTTGTTTTGAACTGGGCTATAAAGATAGTTCAACTCTAGTGTAAAATTATTTTAACTAGCTTATAGAGCTAGTTCAACTCTAGTGTAAATTATTTGTACAAGGCTATAGAGCTAGTTCAACTCTAGTTTAAAATTATTTAAACTAGCTTATAGTGCTAGTCAACTATAGTGTAAAATTATTTGTACTGCGCTATAGAGCTAGTTCAACTCTAGTGTAAAATTATTTGTATAGTGTATAGAGCTTGTTAAACTCTAGTGTAAAGTTATATGTATACGATTAAAGAACTAGTTTCAATTCTTGTGTAAACTTATTTGAACAAGCCTATAGAGCTTGTTCAACTCTAGTGTAAAATTATTTGAAGTAGCTTATAAAGCTAGTTAAACTCTAATGTAAAATTATGTTACTAGGCTATTGTACTAGTTCAACTCTTGTGTAATTATTTGAACAAGCTTATAGAGCTAGTTCATTACACGTGTAAAATTATTTGAACAAGCTTTAGAGCTAGTTCCTCTCTAGCATAAAATTATTTGTACTAGACTATAGAGCTAGTTCAACTGTAGTGTAAAATTATATATCAGATTATAAAAATAGTTCAACTCTGTGTAAACTTATTTGAACTAGGGTATAGAGCTAGTTCAACACTAGTGTAAATTTTTCTGAACTAGCTTATAGAGCTAGTTCAACTCTAGTGTAAAATTATTTGTACTAGGTATAGAACTAGTTCAACTCTAGTGTAAAATTATTTGAACTAGCTTATATAGGTAGTTCAATTATAGTTTAAAAATTATTTGTACTAGGCTATAGAGCTAGTTCAACTCTAATGTAAAATTATTTGTACTAGGGTATCGAGTAAGTTAAACTCCTAGTGTAAAATTATATGTACTAGATTATGAACAGTTCAATTCTTGTGTAAAATTATTTGAACTAGGCTATAGAGCTAGTTCAACCTAGTGTAAAATTATTTGTACTTGGGTATGGATCTAGTTAACTTTAGTGTAAAATTATATGTACTATATTAGAGAACTAGTTCAACTCTAGTGTAAAATTATTTGAACTAGGCTATAGAGCTAGTTCAACTCAAGTGTAAATTATTTGGACTAGGACTATGGAGCTAGTTCAACTCTAGTGTAAAATTATTTAACTAGATTATAGAGCTAGTCCAACTCTAGTGTAAATTATTTGTACTAGGCTATAAAGCTAGTTCAACTCTAATGTAAAATTATTTTAACTAGCTTATAGAGCTAGTTCAATTCTAGTTGTAAAAATAGTTGTACTAGGATATAGAGCTAGTTCAACTCCTTGTAAAAAGTTTGAACAGCTTATAGAGCAAGTTCAACTCTATGTAAAATTATTGTTCTAGCATAGAGCTAATTCAACTCTATGTAAAATTATTTATAACTAGCTTATAGAGTAGTTCAACTCTAGTGTAAATATTGTACTAGGCTATAGAGTTAGTTCAACTCTAGTGTAAATTATTTGAACTAGATTATAGAGCTAGTTCACTATAGTGTAAAATTATTTGTACTAGACTATAGAGCTAATTCAACTCTGGAAAATTAAATTATTTGTACTAGGTTATAGAGCTAGTTCAACTCAGTGTAAAATTATATTACTGATTATAAAACTGTTCACCTTATGTAAAACTTATTTGACAGGCATAAAGATAGTTCAACTCTAGTGTAAAATTATTTAAACTAGTCTATAAAGTTAGTTCAGCTCTAATGTAAAATTATATACGCTAGCTTATAGAGCTAGTTCAACTCTTGTGTAAATTATTTGTACTAGGCTATAGAGCTAGTTCAACTCTAGTGTAAAATCATATATACTAGATTATAAAACTAGTTCAACTCTTATGTAAACTTATTTGAACTAGGCTATAGAGATAGTTCAACTATAGTGTAAAATTATTTGAACTTGGCTATATAGCTAGTTCAACTCTAGTGTAAAATTATTTGTACTAGGGTATAGAGCTAGTTAACTCTAGTGTAAAATTATATGTACAAGATTATAGAGCTAGTTCAACTATAGTGTTAAATTATTTCTACTAGACTATAGAGCTAGTTCAATTCTAGTGTAAAATTATTTGTATTAGGTTATAGATCTAGTTCAACTCTAGTGTAAAATTATATGTACTAGATTATAAAACTAGTTCAACTCTTGTGTAAACTTATTTGAACTGGGCTATAAAGATAGTTCAACTCTAGTGTAAAATTATTTTAACTAGCTTGTAGAGCTAGTTCAACTCTAGTGTAAAATTATTTGTACAAGGCTATAGAGCCAGTTCAACTCTAGTTTAAAATTATTTGAACTAGCTTATAGTGCTAGTTCAACTATAGTGTAAAATTATTTGTACTGCACTATAGTGCTAGTTCAACTGTAGTGTAAATGTAACACCCCATGTCATTGACACAGTAATCACTTTTGATAATGGCAAGTCAGCTAGATTAACAGTGCATAATCATTATTTGCATCATATTGCATTTCAACTCCTAACTCAAATTCAAATTAAATTAAAGTGGAAAATAAAAGTTGTTCAAACACAGAAACTAAAATGTTCAATAAATAACTGTCGCTGTAGTGAAAACCAGGGCTACACTAACCGCCGGGCATGGGTCACGGCTGTATGCAATTACACTAAGGAGGATCCATCTTCACCGACAAGCGCTACGTCGACAAGCAAGACTCAAGCCACCTTCCCGGCAAGAAGCATTCCACCTTGCCGGGAGGCCAGGACCAGAAGACGACGACCCTCGGCGGGATCCTAGCCGAGGAAATCCACAAGACCCCCGGCAAGCACCTTGCCGGGGACGACCGCGGTGCCACGGCAAGACCCTTGCCGGGGGCATCAGCGGGGCCACAGCCAGGCCCGCGCCTGCCAAGACTCCACCACCGTCCCCAAGCAGCTGCTAGCTCAACCAGCTAGGCAGGCACCTGCGTGGCGACGGGCGGCCTCTACACCGACCCAGCAAGCACCTACGTGGTGGCATGCAGACCTTCGTGAAGGCCCTGCCACCGCGCCAGCTCAGCTGCCTGCCTACCTACATGGCGCCACACGCCTCGTTGGCCTGGACGCGCGTCGAGGCCAGGCGAAGCGGCGACAGCTGGGACGAGCTTCCTCGCCGTCCACAATAAAGCAAGAGAGGCACGTCGACATTGCATTTAATGCGTTTTGTCCCGCAGCGCCCAAGGATAGACTCATCCACTGTAGATACTTTCCACCTCCTGTGTGCCACTGTGGCGACCCCTTTGACATATAAAAGGAGGCCCGAGGCATACTGGAGAGAAAATAAGAAAGGAAGGGGAGGAAGGAGAAGGATTCGGATTCGGATCTTTTGGACAAGTTACCGCCCGTAGCTAGTTCAAGAACTCAAGAACACTAAAATATACACCAAAGCAGGAGTAGGGTATTACGCATCTTTGCGGCCCGAACCTGGATAAACCCCCCGCATTCATCTTCTCGACCCGCTCTTTGCATAGCCCCGCGCCCGCCAACCGTAGCGAAAGGGATCGGTGCCCCGTGATCTCATAGGTGTCGTTTCCACCGCTATCTTTGGCGCGCCAGGTAGGGGGCGCAAGCTGTGAAAATCCGGTTTGGAAGTTAGCGCATCAGCTTCGTCATCACCATGGACCCCAAGAAGAAGGGCATCACAGCCATCGGGTCGCCCGGAGCTGGCCCGTCCGCGCCAGCACGGGCAGGCCACGGGACGGCCACGGATGGCACTAGAGACGCCGGCCACGATCGTCCATGATGCTCTGGCGATCAGACCCAGGGCAGCGGCGCCAACTGAATCTAAGACGACCAAGCCTGACGGCACCATCTGCAGATGCGGTGGGCACCCTCGCAACGACAGAAAAGCAAAGTCATGTGAAACTTTGAGCAATTTCTCTTTATATATATAAGGTTATTATCCTCGAAGGTCCTGCCCTATGTATGGAAAACCTGCACGCAAAGGGGCCCTTCCACAATTGGCAACGCCCTTGTTCTATTTGGAGTCCGCTCAACAGCTCAAGCGGCCACATCGAGAGCGGCAGGATAGCCTTCCGCAATTGGCAACGCTCTCGATTCTGACTCGAGTCAAGCTCGACAGTTCGAGCGGCCACGTTGAGAGCGGTAAGGTGGTTCGCCTGGCAGCAAGCACACCCGGCAGGCCATTGGGGATCCGTCCTCAAGGTGCCGCCCTGGGTTTACGCGCCGACAAGCCTACCCGGTTAACGTAGGGTGAACATACAAAGGAAGATCAAACAGGAAGATAGCATGCACTATTTATTTGAGATATTTGCATTAACCCGTATGCTAAGGAGCCTTCTCAGTATTAGTGCGCTCCTAATTGCCTCAAGTCCGCTCGGCGATGTGAGCAGCCGCACTAAGGCTGGGAAGGTAAACCTTTTCGGGAGGCGTCGTTCCCGGCAAGTTGCTAAGGACCCGTTCCTCAAAGCGCTGCTGACTGGATCGTGCGCACCGGAAAGAATTCCAGTAGGCATATGGAATTTTTGGCAGAAGTCAAAATTTACAAGTGAGTTAAGCGCAATTCAGATGTTAATCAACTTGTCATATCAATATGCAGTTGCGACTCGGGCGCTAGCAACGCCTCTGGAGAAGCCTTCTTAGCATCGAGAATCCAGAGTTCTCTGCTGAGATCATAAGCCTTCCTGGCAGCCAGCTTGCCAGAAGCCAGCATTGAGAATCTAGAGTTCTCTGCTAAGATCATAAGCCTTCCTGGCAACCAGCTTGCCGGAAGCCAGCATCGAGAATCCAGAGTCCTCTGCTGAGATCATGAGTCTTCCAGGCGACCAGCTTGCTGGGAGCCAGCATCGAGAATCCAGAGTTCTCTGCTGAGATCATGAAAGCCTTCCCGGCAACCAGCTTGCCGGAAGCCAGCATCGAGAATCCAGAGTTCTCTGCTGAGGTCATGAAAGCCCTCCCGGCAACCAGCTTGCTGGGAGCCAGCATCGAGAATCCAGAGTTCTCTGCTGAGAACATAAGCCTTCCTGGCAACCAGCTTGCCGGAAGCCAGCATCGAGAATCCAGAGTTCTCTGCTGAGATCATCAGTCTTCCCGGCGACCAGCTTGCCGTGAGCCAGCATCGAGAATCCAGAGTTCTCTGCTAAGATCATGAAAGGCTTCCCGGCAACCATCTTGTCGGGAGCCAGCATCGAGATCTGTAGAGTTCTCTGCCAGAAAATTTCCATGGAGGTAGGCTCGGGGGCTGGCAGCTCCTTTGAGTGCAACCTTCTTGGGAACAATCCTTCCGGAAATAATATTTTTCGGAAGGGAAAATGTAACAACCGTGACCCATGCCATGCTTGGTCCTGTCTCCAGCGTCAAATACATGGAGTTCTCCGCTGGAGCCAGGCCCGGGGGCTACTATCGGTGTAGTGAAAACCAGGGCTACACTAACCGCCGGGCATGGGCCACGGCTGTATGCAATTACACTAAGGAGGATCCATCTTCACCGACAAGCGCTACGTCGACAAGCCAGACTCAAGCCACCTTCCTGGCAAGAAGCATTCCACCTTGCCAAGGAGGCCAGGACCAGAAGACGACGACCCTCGGCGGGATCCTAGCCGAGGAAATCTACAAGACCCTCGGCAAGCACCTTGCCGGGGACGACCGCGGCGCCACGGCAAGACCCTTGCCGGGGGCATCAGCGGGGCCACAGCCAGGCCCGCGCCTGCCAAGACTCCACCGCCGTCCCCAAGCAGCTGCTAGCTCAACCAGCTGGGCAGGCACCTGCGTGGCGACGGGATGCCTCTACACCGACCCAGCAAGCACCTGCGTGGTGGCATGCAGACCTTCGTGAAGGCCCTGCCACCGCACCAGCTCAGCTGCCTGCCTACCTACATGGCGCCACACGCCTCGTTGGCCTGGACGCGCGTCGAGGCCAGGCGAAGCGGCGACAGCTGGGACGAGCTTTCTCGCCGTCCCCAATAAAGCAAGAGGGGCACGTCGACAGCGCATTTAATGCGTTTTGTCCCGCAGCGCCCAAGGATAGACTCATCCACTGTAGATACTTTCCACCTCCTGTGTGCCACTGTGGCGACCCCTTTGACATATAAAAGGAGGCCCGAGGCGTACTGGAGAGAAAAGAAGAAAGTGAGGGGAGGAAGGAGAAGGAGAAGTATTCGGATCTTTTGGACAAGTTACCCCCCGTAGCTAGTTCAAGAACTCAAGAAGACTCAAATATACACCAAAGCAGGAGTAGGGGATTACGCATCTTTGCGGCCCGAACCTGGATAAACCCCCCGCGTTCATCTTCTCGACCCGCTCTTTGCACAGCCCCGCGCCCGCCAACCATAGCAAAAGGGATCCGCGCCCCGTGATCCCATAGGTGTCGTTTCCACCAACAATAACAAATATTCTAGAGACAATTCTAAAATTGAAACCAACATTATTGGAGTTGGGTTAGAGACTCAAACATCCTCAAACTGTGGCTAAAGACAATATTTATTAACCTTTTATTTAATCTAAATTAAATATGAAATTGTGTTTTTCCCAAACTAGGTCACACTTTTTACAAAATGCATTTAGTGCTCAAACAATTAACAAAACAGAATAGAAAAGAAAAACAGAGAAAGAGAAAAGGAGAAAATGAAAAAGGCCTAAAAGCTACTGTGCACTTAGGCCTGCTTGCTACAGCGCGGCCCAGCCCACCTGGCGCCGTCCCCTACCTCACTGCTCACCCGCGCGCTCGCTGTCGAACGCGCACGCGCGCGCGCACCGGCCCCCCCTCGCCTCTGCTCGACACGCACGCCGCTGCCGCTGCGGACGCCTACAAGGGGCCCCCCTCGACCCCGCGGGCGAACCCTAGCTACCATTTCACCCCCCACCCCACCCCCCCCCCCCCACGTTCTCCCTCAGCTCTGCACTATGAACCTCAACCGACACCACCATGGACGACCGCGGCTGAGCTGCGCGGCCACCGTCACCCGTTCGCCGCCCCGACAACTCTAGCAGCTCCGCCTCGCTCCTCTGCTTCGTCTACGCAACCGGATCGAGCCCCAGAGCCCCTCACGTCGCGGCATTCTTCCTCGCCCCCGCCTCGGCCACCGCATCGACCATGCCGTCGATCTACGCCACCAGACCACCCCGAGCCCACTGCCTAGTCCCCACGCTTGCCCGGTGAGCTTCTGCGCAAGACGCGCCCTCCCCTGCCTCCTCTAGTCGCCTGTAACGCCCGCTCCGCGTTCGGCGGAACCCACCGCCGCGGACCTCGTCGCCGGCGACCGTCCGGTGACCATTGGGCCCCGTACTGCTGCCCATTTTGCTCACCGCAGCCCGTAGGACCTCCTTAGCACCTCGCCTCGTTTGTTTGCACACCGTAGCCCCGATTCCGTCGCACTCCCGAAATGCCTCGCCGCCGATGAGCTCCTGCCGCTCAGCTCCGGCCACCTCAGCCCCTCGCACCGCTACCGTTCAACGCGCGGTGTCGAGCCGCGTCGAACGCGCCCAGCCACAGCCCCTGGGACCCCCTGTGGGCGAATCCCGAACCCATCCCGACGCTGCGCCACCGCGAACGCGCTCGCCGGCGTGATTCCGGCGAGTCGCCGACCGTCGCTGACCTGGCCCTAGTGGGCCCCGCCCAGTGCCGCTGACCCTGGGCCCCAGTTGACCTGTTGACTAGGACAACTGCTGACTGGGCGCCCCTGTCTCACTGACATGTGGGTCCCACCCAGTAAATGAATTAAAATAAAAACAGTAATTAGATAATTAGTTAATTAAGTAAATTAGTAAACTAAACAGTCACTGACGGCTGGGCCCCACCTGCTAATTAGTTTAGTTAGATTGAATTAACCCTGTTAAATTAGCTCTGTCAATGACATGTGGGTCCCACTGGACCCACCTGTCAGGTTTGACCCTGGTCAGCCGGGTTTGACCTGCTGACGTCATGGTGATGTCATGCTGATGTCATCATTCACTATTCTGGATAATTCGAATTTAAATAAATAATTAAATTCAAAAAATGATTAAAACTTTAGAAAATCATATAAAATAATCCGTAACTCCGATGAAAATACTTTGTACATGAAAGTTGCTCAGAACGACGATACGAATCCGAATAGGCTCTCCGTATTCCTGTCGGCTGCCCCTAGCTACCTGAACATGGAACTTTTTGCCTGATTTCAATAAATGAATAGTGCTCAACCTTAATAAAATAAATCCAAATAAATTCCTAAATTAACTAAATCATTTAATTAGGCAGTAGAACACCTCTGCATATCATTTAGGCATGTCATGCCTATTGTTTGCATCTTTGCTGTGAATTTATTTTTTCTTCCCCCCTCCTTCTCTCTCGATAGACGCCGAGACTGACGCTGACGCAGCTGAGTACGACTACGCTCCAGACGAGCAGCCCGTTGACGATTCCTCTCTCTTGCCAGAGCAACCAAGCAAGCCCCCCCCCCCTTGAGCATCCAGATATCGCCCATTCTATTTTCTCCTGCTTGCATTAGATTTTGCTACTGTTATTGTTTGCTCCTATTCTAATGCATAGCCTGTTTTTGTAACCTGTTTATTGTTACCTTACCTGCCTATGTTAAACTGCTTAGTATAAGTTGGTAGTGAACCATCAGTGACCCCCATCACTTTACCCTTGTTGCCTCTTCTTCATCATCGACTACTCGATCAACGTGATCGACGACCAGTGACCGACACATCACTTCACCCCCTTAGTTGTACGACTCTGCATAGTTACTATCGAGTGCCGAGGATGATACCTCGTAACGCACTCCTGATGAATACTCTGCAGTGTAGCTGTTCGGACATGGTCATCGAGGGTGATTCCTCCTTCTCCACTTCTGACACGACTCTGTCGTGCAACACCTCAGTGTGAACCTCGAGGGTGATGCATCATATGTTCACCCTGATGATTTCATCAAGTGGAATCCACCGAGGGTGATTCCTCGGGTTTCCCCCTTGATGTTATGACACACGGTTACTTTGACCTTTGTTACCGGCGGGTCGACCCTGGTGGGTACCCGCATGGGATCTATGATGTCGGGTGTGCTGGAAGGGCACTCGAGTGTGATAGTGTGGCGGAGCTTCAGAAACTCTGATTGTCTTCGTGTGTTACTAAATTAGCTTATCGAGTTTGCATGTTTGATCTGAGTGGGTCGACGTGCCCTATACGCACTACCACCACGCGAGATAATGGTTTATGGGGCCCTCTGCATTGTACATTTCTCCCAAAAGCTCATCAGACGTCACGATTCACCATGCGGGCTGATTGTCGTGAATGGGCTGGATACTTCACTGACGAGTTCAGTGTCGCGCCTGCACCCCGGCCAGTCTCGCAACGCGCAGGGTGCCCAGGGCGATGGCCTAAGACCTCTGGGTGCATAGGTTAGTCCGGCGTGTTGACCTCTCTGCTGAGCCTAGGTAGGGCGCTGCTTCGTGTCGATCTCCCGAGGCCGGGCATTACCCAGCAAGTGTGTCCGGACAGAGGTGATCGAGCGTGTTGGGTAACAGTAGTGCACCCCTGCAGGGAAGAATGATCTATCGATAGCCGGTCCTACGGTAAAGGACGCTCAGTTTGTGTATCCCGATCTACTAGTTGAACTGGATACTTGTTACTTAATTGAAGCTTCGGGATCGATTTCTCGCAGGGAGTCGAGGAAGGATGTCTAGGCAATGCTTCAACATGTTTGCTTAATAAAATGCTATTCTACTCTCTTCTATTGCTGCGAGATGGTGGCTTCGTGCAGATGTTTGAAGATGCTAGTCTTCGATAGGACTAGGCCTTCTCTCTATTCTGGCATTTCTGCAGCCCAGTCCACATATACAGCCTTTCTCCTTTGATAATGTTGTATATCTAGTATAGTTCCTTGCTTGCTGAGTACTTCGGATGAGTACTCACGGTCGCTTTGCTTCCTCTTTTTCCCCATACCCCACTTTGATGATGCATCAGACGATGGAGCCCCGGAGCCAGATGCCACCTCAGGAGCTTACTACCAGGAGGGTCCAGACGGCACTTACTACTGGATCGAGCCAGCCGACCAGGAGTAGGATCGGAGGCTCCCAGGCAGGAGGCCTTCGCCTTTCGATCTAGAGTCGTTGTTTGCGCTAGCCTTCTTAAGGCAAAACTTGTCTAACTATGTCTGTACTCAGATATTATTTGTAGGACTGACTTATGTATTTGGGTCCTCGTGATCCCTGGTCTGTAATATTGTGGATCTCCGTTTATTTGTGTTAGAGTCGTGTTGTGATATCTTCCCGTGAGTCCCTGTGCTTGATCGTGCACATTTGCGTGTATGATTAGTGCACGATTGAGCCGGGGGTGCCACAGTAAAATTATTTATACTAGTGTATAGAGCTAGTTAAACTCTAGTGTAAAATTATATGTACTAGATTATAGAACTAGTTCAATTCTTGTGTAAACTTATTTGAACAAGCCTATAGAGCTTGTTCAACAATAGTGTTAAATTATTTAAAGTAGCTTATAAAGCTAGTTAAACTCTAATGTAAAATTATGTTTACTAGGCTATAGAGCTAGTTCAACTCTTGTGTAAAATTAGTACAACAAGCTTATAGAGCTAGTTCAATTATAGTGTAAAATTATTTGAACAAGCTTATAGAGCTAGTTCATCTCTAGTGTAAAATTATTTGTACTAGACTATAGAGCTAGTTCAACTCTAGTGTAAAATTATATATCCTAACATTTAAAAATAGTTCAAACTTTGTTAACTTATTTGAACTAGGGTATAGAGATAGTTCAACTCTAGTGTATAATTTTTTGAACTAGCTTATAGAGCTAGTTCAACTCTAGTGTAAAATTATTTGTACTAGGTTATCGAACTAGTTCAACTCTAGAGTAAAATTATTTGAACTAGCTTATAGAGGTAGTTCAACTACAGTTTAAAATTATTTGTACTAGGCTATAGAGCTAGTTCAACTCTAGTGTAAAATTATTTGTACTAGGGTATCGAGCTAGTTAAACTCCTAGCGTAAAATTATATGTACTAGGTTATAGAACTAGTTCAATTGTTGTGTAAAATTATTTGAACTAGGCTAAGAGCTAGTTCAACTCTAGTGTAAAATTATTTGTACTAGGGTATAGAGCTAGTTAAGTCTAGTGTAAAATTATATGTACTATATATAAAACTAGTTCAACTCTTATGACAAAATTATTGAACTAGGCTATAGAGCTAGTTCAACTTAGTGTAAATTATTTGGACTAGGCTATAGAGCTAGTTCAACTCTAGTGTAAATTATTTGAACTAGTTATAGAGCTAGTTCAACTCTAGTGTAAAATTATTTGTACTAGATATAAAGCTTGTTCAACTCTAGTGTTAAAATTATTTTAACTAGCTATAGAGCTAGTTCAACTCTAGTGTAAAAATACTTGTACTAGACTATAGAGCTAGTTCAACTCCAGTGTAAAATTATTTGAACTAGCTTATAGAGCTAGTTCAACTCTAGTGTCAAATTATATGTACTAGGCTATAGAGCTAATTCAACTCTAGTGTAAAAATAGTTGTTACTAGCTATAGAGTTAGTTCAACTCTAGTGTAAAATTATTTGAACTAGCTTATAGAGTAGTTCAACTATAGTGTAAATTATTTGTACTAGACTATAGAGCTAGTTCAACTATATTGTAAAATTATTTGTACTAGAGTTATAGAGCTAGTTCAACTCTAGAGTAAAATTATATATACTGGATTATAAAACTAGTTCAACTCTTATGTAAACTTATTAGAACAAGGCTATAAAGATAGTTCAACTCGAGTGTAAAATATTTGAACTAGTCTATAGAGCTAATTCAACTCTGGTGTAAAATTATTTGTAATCGGTTATAGAGCTAGTTCAACTCTAATGTAAAATTATATGCTAGCTTATAGAGCTAGTTCAACTCTAGTGTAAATTATTTGTACTAGGCTATAGAGCTAGTTCAACTCTAGTGTAAATTATTTGAACTAGCTTATAGAGCTAGTTCAACTCTAGTGTAAATTTATATATACTAAATTATAAAACTAGTTCAACTTTGGGTAAACTTATTTGAACTAGGGTATAGAGAGTAGTTCAACTCTGTGATAATTTTTTGAACTAGCTTATAGAGACAGTTCAACTTAGTGTAAAATTTGTACCAGGTTATACGAACTAGTTCAACTCTAGAGTAAAATTATTTGAACAGCTTATAGAGGTAGTTCAACTATAGTTTAAATTATTGTACTAGGCTATAGAGCTAGTTCAACTCTAGTGTAAAATTATTTGTACTAGGGTATCGAGCTAGTTAAACTCCTAGTGTAAAATTATATGTACTAGGTTATAGAACTAGTTCAACTGTTGTGTAAATATTTGAACTAGGCTATAGAGCTAGTTCAACTCTAGTGAAAATTATTGACTAGGGTATAGAGCTAGTTAACTCTAGTGTAATTATATGTACATATATAAAACTAGTTCAACTCTTATGCAAAAATTTGAACTAGGCTATAGAGCTAGTTCAACTCTAGTGTAAAATTATTTGGACTAGCTATAGAGCTAGTTCAACTTAGTGTAAAATTATTTGAACTAGCTTATAGAGCTAGTTCAACTCTAGTAAAATTTTGTACTAGCATATAAAGCTAGTTCAACTCTAGTGTAAAATTATTTTAACTAGCTTATAGAGCTAGTTCAACTCTAGTGTAAAAATACTTGTACTAGACTATAGAGCTAGTTCAACTCAGTGTAAAAATTATCTTGAATACTAGTCTTATAGAGCTAGTTCAACTCTAGTGTACATTTATTTTAACTAGCTTATTGAGCTATTTCAACTCTAGTTTAAAAATATTTGTACTAGGCTATAGAGTTAGTTCAACTCTAGTGTAAAATTATTTGAACTAGCTTATAGAGCTAGTTCAACTATAGTGTAAAATTATTTGTACTAGACTATAGAGCTAGTTCAACTCTAGTGTAAAATTATTTGTACTAGGTTATAGAGCTAGTTCAACTCTAGTGTAAAATTATATATACTGGACTATAAAACTAGTTCAACTCTTGTGCAAACTGTGACGCCCCCGGCTTAATCGTGCACTAATCATACACGCAAATGCACACGATCAAGCCTAAGGACTCACGGGAAGATATCGCAACACAACTGTAAAACATAAATAAAGTCATACAAGCTTTATATTACAAGCCAGGGGCCCCGAGGGCTCGAATACATAAGCTTGCGTACAAGCGTCAGCGGAAGCATCAGATATCTAAGTATAGATATAAAAGAAAACACAGAAAGGCCTTAAAAAGGCGAGACAAAAGAAAACACTACGATCGAAAGGCGTAGGCCTCCTGCCTGGGAACCTCCGATCCTACTCCTGGTCGACGCAAGCTCGAGGTAAAAATCCATCTCGGGGTAGTAGTAGCGATCCCCAGCGCATCTGTCTCAGGGGCTCCGTCATCTAGTCTCGACAAACTGATACGGGGAGAAAAAGAAAGCAAAGCAACCGTGAGTACTCAGAAGTACTCAGCAAGCAAGGATCTACACTACATATGCAACATTTTCAAGGTAAGGCTGTATATGTGGACTGGGCTGCAGAAATGCCAGAATAGAGAGAAGGCCTAGTCCTATCAAAGACTAGCATCTTCAGTGGTCTTGCAGCATTAGAAGAGTGTAGATTAGTAGCGTATAAAGTAGTAGTAACATTAAGTCTCAACCTCACCCAGAGATCCTTTCTCGACTCCCTGCGAGAAAGCAATCCCAGAGCCAGACAGTCATCAACGTCGTCCTGAGATCCCTTCTCGACTCCCTGCGAGAAGCAATCCCAGAGCCATAGTATCCAATTCTAATTGTATCAATCAGGATACAACTCCGAGTGTCCATTACCGAGGATCCGGCTATGCATAGTTTAGTTCTTCCCTGCAGGGGTGCACCAACTTACCCACCACGCTCGCTTAACTCCGGCCGGACACACTTTTCCGGGTCATGCCCGACCTCGGCCAAACGACACATCGCAACCCTACCTACAACTCAGCAGAGAGGTCCCCGCCGGTCTACATCCTAAGCGCAAGGGGGTCTTGGCCATCGCCCCTCACCCTCCGGTGAAGCCAGGCACCAACACGGTGAAGCCAGGCACCAACACTACAGGAAGGCACCGGTCCGTCCGTGCCGCCATGCTGAACTGGACGTCTGACAGAGCTTTCGGCTGATGCATACGATGCAGAACGCCCATACTATGCCCACGTGGTGGTTAGTGCTATCGGGCCAGAGGCCCACTCAGATCACATATCCAAATCGTTAGTACCTTGGGGGTGCGGTTACGAACAGAGACTCACGAAAGATGTTACCCCGTCGCCCCGTCTCGAGGACTTGCGGCAAGGGCCAAGAATGCCCGGCCACGCCTCGTATTCATCACTCGGGCACCATACAGGCAACCCGCCTTCACATCACACGCGGGTACCCCTCAGGGTCGACCCGCCTTTCCAAGTAACAATAGTACAGTCCAAGTGTCCGTGTGTCCATAACATCAAGGAATCCGAGGTGTCACCCTCGTTGGATTCCTACACAATGTATCCGTCAAGGTGAACTTGGAGGAATCACCCTCGCTGGGTTCACACTTGAGGTGTTGTACGACGGCGTCGTTATCGGAAGCGGTGAAGGAGGAATCACCCTCGATGACCACGACCGAATGGCTACTCTACAGAGTTAACATCAGAAGTGCTACACGAGGTTTCATCCTCGGCACTCGATAGTAACGCTGCAGTGTCGTTACAACTAAGGGGGGTGATGTGCGGTGTTGGGGTCTGGTCTTCAATCCCGTTGATCGGGTCTTCGGATAATCCAGCGGGGCAATCGGGATAAGTGGGGTCACTGATAGGTCTCTACCCGGCCTATACTAAGCAGTTTAGGATATGCAGGTAATTATCAATAGCAGGTTACAATAAACAGGCTATGCATCAAAATAGGTAAAGCAGTAGCAGCAGCAATTCTAATGCAAGCATGAGAAAATAGAATGGGCGATATCGGGATGATCAAAGGGGGGGCTTGCCTGGTTGCTCGGCGGCAAGGGCAAGGTCTTCTGGGGTCGTCGAACTCCGGAGCTGCGTCGGTACCGGCTCTATCGAGAGAGAAGAGGGGGAGGAAACAGTATAAATACACAGCAAACATGGGCAACACGATGTACGGCAAGGCAATACGCAGTGCTAGGGGTAGTCTAACACAGTACTACACGTATCAGACGGCGCGGAAGAATATCTGACGATATTTCCCGGGTTTTTGTAATTATCGGACAAACAATCCGGAGGTGGACGGTTCCATGTTCGGATAGATAGGGACGCGTGACGGATGAACGGACCGCGTATTCGGATTCGTCTCGTCGTTCTGAGCAACTTTCATGTTCAAAGTATTTTCATCGGAGTTACGGTTTATTTATTATGATTTTCTAAAGTTTTTATTAATTTTCTGAATTTATTTAATTATTTAATTTCGAATTATCCAGAATAGTGTTTGCTGACGTCAGCATGACGTCAGCATGACATCAGGACCAGTGGGTCCCACATGTCATAGGTGTGACGCCCCCGGCTTAATCGTGCACTAACCATACACGCAAATGCACACGATCAAGCCTAAGGACTCACGGGAAGATATCACAACACAACTCTAAAACATAAATAAAGCCATACAAGCTTTATATTACAAGCCAGGGGCCTCGAGGACTCGAATACATAAGCTTGCATACAAGCGTCAGCGGAAGCATCAGATATCTGAGTACAGATATAAAAGAAAGCACAGAAAGGCCCTTAGAAGGCGGGGCAAAAGAAAACACTACGATCGAAAGGCGCAAGCCTCCTGCCTGGGACCCTCCGATCCTACTCCTGGTCGACGGCAAGCTCGAGGTAGTATCCATCCTCGGGGTAGTAGTAGTAGTTGATCGCCAGCGCATCTGTCTCAGGGGCTGCGTCCTCTGATCACGACAAACTGATATGGGGAGAAAAAGGGAAACAAAGCAACCGTGAGTACTCAGAAGTACTCAGCAAGCAAGGATCTACACTACATATGCAACATTATCAAAGGGAGGCTGTATATGTGGACTGGGCTGCCGAAATGCCAGAATAGAGAGAAGGCCTTGTCCTATCGTAGACTAGCAGCTTCAGCGGTCTTGCAGCAATAGAAGAGAGCGGAGCCGATCACTATAATGTAGCAGTATCATTAAGTCTCAACCCTACCCAGAGATCCTTTCTCGACTCCCTGCGAGAAAGCAATCCCAGAGCCATACAGTCATCAACCTCGTCCTGAGATCCCTTCTCGACTCCCTGCGAGAAGCAATCCCAGAGCCATAGTATCCAAGTATCCAGTTCTAAATTGTATCAATCAGGATACAACTCCGAGTGTCCGTTACCGTAGGACAGGCTATCGATAGAAGTTTTCTTCCCTGCAGGGGTGCACCAACTTACCCAACACGCTCGCTTAACTCTGGCCGGACACACTTTTCCGGGTCATGCCTGACCTCGGCCAAACGACATAGCGCAACCCTACCTACAGCTCAGCAGAGAGGTCCCCGCCGGTCTACATCCTAAGCGCAAGGGGGTCTTGGCCATCGCCCCTCACCCTCCGGGTCGTTGCGCACAGGGTGGATACCAGCATCGCCTCGGGTGGCCGACACGATCCGACCGTGCTGCCATGCTGAACTGGACGTCTGACAGAGCTTTCGGCTGATGCATACGATGCAGAACGCCCATACTATGCCCACGTGATGGTTAGTGCTATCGGGCCAGAGGCCCACTCGAATCAAATATCCAAACCGTTAGTACCTTGGGCGTGCGGTCACGAGCAGAGACTCACGAAAGATGTGACCCCGTCGCCCCGTCTCGAGGACTTGCGGCAAGGGCCTAGAATGCCCGGCCACGCCTCGTATCCATCACTCGGGCACCATACAGGCAACCCGTCTTCACATCACACGCGGGTACCCCTCAGGGTCGACCCGCCTTTCAAGTAACAGTGTAAAGTTATCCGTGTGTCCATAACATCAGGGGAATCCGAGGAGTCACCCTCGCTGGGTTCACACTTGAGGTGTTGTACGACGGCGTCGTTATGGAAGGTGGTGAGGGAGGAATCACCCTCGATGACCACGACCGAATAGCTACTCTACAGTGTTAACATCAGAAGTGCTACAAGAGGTTTCACCCTCGGCACTAGATAGTAACGCTGCAGTGTCGTTACAACTAAGGGAGGTGATGTGCGGTGCCGGGGTCTGGTCTTCAATCCCGTTGATCGGGTCTTCGGATAATCCAGCGGGGCAGTCTGGATAAGTGGGGTCACCGATAGGTCTCTACCCAGCTTATACTAAGCAGTTTAGGATATGCAGGTAATTATCAACAACAGGTTACAATAAACAGGCTATGCATCAGAATAGGTAAAGCAGTAGTAGCAGCAATTCTAATGCAAGCATGAGAAATTAGAATGGGCGATATCGGGATGATCAAAAGAGGGGCTTGCCTGGTTGCTCGGCGGCAAGAGCAAGGTCGTCAATGGTGACTTTGGGCTCTAGAGTTGCGTCGGCCTCGGGGACGACGTCGGTGTCGGTTGCTATCGAGAGAGAAGAGGGGGAGGAAACAGTATAAATATAGAGCAAACATAAGCAACACGGAGCAGGCTACGCTAACGTGCAGTGCAGGGTTGCCTGAAGACATGTCTAAGTCATTTAGTTATTTTAGGAATTTGTCTGGAATTATTTTATTAAAGTCATGCACTATTAATTTATCTGAAACAGGCAAAGAGTTGTATGTTCAGATAGTTAGAGGCATCTAACAGGTATGTGGGTAGCGTATTCAAATTCGTGGGATTTTTCTGATCATTTTTCATATATAATTTATTTCCATCGGAGTTACGGTTTAAAAGATATCATTTGTCGAAGTTTTAATCATTTTCTAAATTTTCCAGAATTAATTTAATTCGAAATTATATTAAATATTAAATGCTATGGGTACACAGAAGTGTACCCAGATATGTGCAACAGGGGCTAACAGTGGGCCCCAGTTGACTGGTCAACTGCACAGTCAGCTGGCCCAGTCAGAAGTTGACTGGACCGTTGACTGGTCAACTGGGTCCAGTCAGCAAAGGCTGACGGATGGGGCCCAGTACTGAGTCAGCCGTCACAGTCAGCAGATCTTATCCATTAGAACAGTAAACGGTGGGCCCCACTTGTCAGTTAGCCATTTTAATTAAACCGCTTTTTGTTAAACTAATTAACCTTCGTGGGGCCCGGCTGTCAGTGGGGATTAGTGGTGAGGGTTAGCAGTTAATCACGCCACGTCGACGGGGTTAACGACGGCTAACCGCCGGCGATAACAGGGGACGGCGGCGATGGTCGTCTGGCCGATTCCGGCGTCCGCTTGGACCGGGCCCAGGCTCTGCAGGACGGCCTCAACGTGGCGCTTCGAACGGGACTAGTGGCACGAGCAGCAACGGCCAGAACCATGCGCTGGAGCGACGAACGGTGGCGGTGGGTTTCGGAGCTCGATGGAGCGACGTCTACGCGGCACGGGGAGAGGAGCAAAGTGGTCGGGGAGGGTCGTGTGCTCACAGCGAACGTGTAGGGAAAGGCAGCGAGCTCGGGGAGGAGCTGGTCGTCGCGGATCGGCGGCGAGTAGGAGGGGATCCCGTCGGGGAAGAACGGCGATGGCGACGGCTTGGCGGTGTCCCGACTCGATCCAGGGGTGTTGAGTGATGCAGAAGAGCACGGGGGTCCTCCCGGACATCAGCAGGAGGCGCGGGGAGGCCGGTGGCCGCGCAGGCGAGCTGCGGCGGTGACGGCGCGTTCGGTTGCGCGAGGGGGAAGGTGAGGGATCGAGAGAGAGAGAGTGGATCGATCTAGGGTTAGGTCGGTTGAGGCCATATAGGACATGGGGTGGTTGGCTGGGCTGTGTGTGCACCGAGGCCACTAGGGCCCATGTGCACAGTAGATCTCTAGGCCCTTTTCCTTTTACCATTTTCTTCTTTTGTTTTTCTTTTTCTTTACTGTTTTGCCTTTTAATTTCGTCCCAAAAGACTTTTGTAAAATATGAGGCATAGCCCAACAATATCAGTGCATTATATGCTACTGTTATAAAAAGGTTTGGTGTCCATAACTTTTTATTTGGATTTTATTTAATTAAAAAGGTATTACATAGTGCTGTTTTGCTACTGTTAGAGTCTCTTAATTAATTTATTAATTATTGGTTAAAATTTTAGAATGGTCTCTGGATTATTTACAATATTATGAACAATTTAATTTTCAAATTTGAACAACTTTTATTTTCACTTTCCGTTTAATTTCCATTTGAATTTAAATTTGAAAAGAGATATGATACTAATGTTGTTTAAGCACTGTTGATCATGATGACCTGGCATAACCAAAAGGGTGCTTACTGTAGTTAACCACTGGGGGTGTTACAATAGGCTGATGGCTAATTAGTGGTTAACTAATTAATTACGGTTTAATTAACTCTAACTACTTAATTAGATTAACCTAATCAGGTTTAATTAAATTAATCAATTAACTAACTAATTAATTAATTATTAATCTTAATAATTTTTATTTTACATTTTTTTTTCTGGGGCGAGGGCCCCTCGTGTTAGTGGCCCAGGGGGGCCGGGCCCATTCGCCAGCGGCCCAGAGGGGCTAGCGGGCGACGCCGACGGGCGAGCGCCCGAACGGGCGCAGGGCGCGGCGGTCACGCGCGGGCCGAGCGGGCACGGCGAGCAGGGGGGTGGCTGGCCGGAGCGGCGAAGGCCAGCGGCGTGTTGGCGGCTGCGGGTGGACGGGGGCGCGGGTGGAGCGCGGGCGCAGGCGAGCGCGAGATGGGCGTGGCGAAAGCGGGGCGCGCGGGCGCGTGGCGGGGCGCGGCGAGCTATGGGAGCGGGCGGGCGGCAGCACGGCGATGAGCGCGAGCGCGCGAGGGGGAGGAAGGGGGCGAGGAGGGGCGCTGCTCACGGAGGGGGGGTGCAGGGAACGGGGCAGCGGTGGTCGGGGTGGTCGACGGGGACGACAGCGGAGAGGAAGCAGGCCGGCGAGGATGCGCGGGCTCCGGGCGGCGGCGTCCTGGCGCTGGGCGCGGGGAGGCGGCGACGGGCGACGTCGGCGGCGTCGGCCCGATCCAGTTTCTGGATCGGGGGGGGGAGGAGAGGAGAGCGAGGGGGGTGAGTGGGGTGGGCTAGGGTTTGTCGGTGGGGGGGTGGGGGTGTTGTGTGGTGGTGGGGTGGGCCGGCCTGGCGGCCTGATTGGCCTGCTGGGCCGTGGCCCAGGGGGGGAGGCCTTTCCTTTTTCTTCTTTTTCTTTTTGTTTTTCCTTTTCTCTTTTGTTTTATTTATTTCATAACTCCTGTTTAGTAAATTGTTAGGCCTCTTATGGACTTTTGTAAAACATAGGAATTGGTCCATAATTCACAGTGCAACATTAGTCACTGCTAAAAATTGGTTTGGTGTACAAATGATTTCACTTGAGTTTTAATACAAGAAATTGGATTAAATATCTCTGTTTTGTTGCTGTTAGAGGCACATAATTAATTTAGTATATGTTGATTATAATTTTAGAGTTGTCTCTGGATTATTTACAATATTATGAACAATTTAGTTTTTATGTTGGACAACTTTTATTTTCCAGTTTCATTTAAATTTGGATTTTGAGTTAGGAGTTGAAATGCAATATGATGCTAATGATGATTATGCACTGTTAATCATGCTGACTTGGCATTATCAAAATGGAATTACTGTGGCTAACCACTGGGGGTGTTACACAAAGTTATTTGAAGTAGGCTTTAAAGATAGTTCAACTCTAGAGTAAAATTATTTGAACTAGCTTATAGAGTTAGTTCAACTCTGGTGTAAAACTATTTGAACTAGCTTACAGAGCTACTTCAACTATAGTGTAAAATTATTTGTACTAAACTATAGAGCTAATTCAACTCTAGTGTAAAATTATTTTAACTAGTTATAGAGCTAGTTCAACTCTAGTGTAAAAATATTTGTACTAGTCTATAGAGCTAGTTCAACTCTAGTGTAAAATTATTTGTACTAGGTTATAGAGCTAGTTCAACTCAAGTGTAACATTATATATACTAGATTATAAACTAGTTCAACTCTTGTGTAAACTTATTAGAACTATGCTATCAAGATAGTTCAACTCTAGTGTAAAATTATATGTACTAGATTATAGAACTAGTTCAATCTTGTGTAAAATTATTTGTATAGGGTATAGAGATAGTAAACTTTAGTGTAAAATTATATTGTACTAGATTATAGAACTAGTTCAACTCTTGTGTAAAATAATTTGAACTAGGCTTAAAGATAGTTCAACTCAGTGTAAAATTATTCGTACTAGCTATAGAGCTAATTCAACTCTCGTTGTAAAATTATTTGTACTAGCTATAGAGCTAATTCAACTCTAGTGTAAATTATTTGAACTAGTTTATAGAGGTAGTTCAACAATAGTGTAAATTATTTTTACTAGACTATAGACTAGTTCAACTCTAGTGTAAAATTATTTGTACTAGGGTATAGAGCTAGTTAAACTCTAGGTGCAAAATTATATGTACTAGCTTATAGAACTAGTTCAATTCTGGGTAAAATTATTTGAACTCAGCTATAGAGCTAGTTAAACTCTAGTGTAAAATTATTTGTACAAGGTATAGAGGTAGTTGAATCTAGTGTAAAATTATATGTACTAGATTATAGAACTAGTTCAACTCTTGTGTAAAATTATTTGAACTAGGCTATAGAGCTAGTTGAAATCTAGTGTGAAAATTATGTGTACTAGGCTATAGAGCTAGTTAAACTCTAGTGAAAAAGTATTTGAACTAGCTTATGAGCTAGTTGAACTTTAGTGTAAAATTATTTGTACTAGGATAGAGCTAGTTCAACTCTAGTGTAAAATTATTTTAACTAGCTTATAGAGCTAGTTCAACTCTAGTGTAAAATTATTTGTACCATGCTATAGAGCTAGTTTAACTCGAGGTAAAATTATTTGAACTAGCTTATAGAGCTAGTTCAACTCTAGTGTAAATTATTTGTACAAAGCTATAGAGCTAGTTCAACTCTAGTGTAAAATTATTTTACTAGCTTATAGAGCTAGTTCTACTCTAGTGTAAAAATATTTATACAAGGCTATAGAGTTGTTCAACTCTATGTGAAAATTATTTGACCTAGCTTAGAGACCTAGTTCAACTATGTGTAAAATTATTTGTACTAGACTATAGAGCTAGTTCAACTATAGTGTAAATTATTCTTACTAGGTTTTGAGCTAGTTCAACTCTAGTGCAAAATTATATATACTGGATTATAAAACTAGTTCATCTCTTGTGTAAACTTATTTGAATTAGGCTACAAAGATAGTTCAACTCTAGTGTAAAATTATTTGAACTAGCTTATGAGCTAGTTCAACTCTAGTGTAAAACTATTTGAACTAGCTTATAGAGCTAGTTCACTATAGTGTAATTATTTGTACTAACTATAGAGCAGTTCAACTCTTGCGTAAAATTATTTGTACTAGGTTATAGAGCTAGTTCAACTCTAGTGTAAAATTATATATATACTAGATTATAAATCTAGTTCAACTTTGTGTAAACTTATTTAAACTGGGCTATAGAGATAGTTCAACTCTAGTGTAAAATTATTTGTACTAGCTATAGAGCTGTTAAACTCTAGTGTAAAATTATTTGAACTAGCTTATGGAGCTAGTTGAACTCTAGTGTAAAATTTTTGTACTAGGCTATAGAGCTAGTTCAACTCAAGTGTAAAATTATCTGAACTAGCTTATAAAGGTAGTTCAACTATATGCAAAATTATTTATGAATCTATAGAGCAAGTTCACTCTAGTGTAAAATTATTTTTACTAGGATATTGAGCTAGTTAAACTCTAGTGTAAAATTATATGTTACTAGATTATAGAACTAGTTCGACTCTGTGTAAAATTATTTGCTCTAAACCATAGAGCTGTTTACTCTAGTGTAAAATTATTTGTACTAGGTATAGAGCTAGTTAACTCTAGTTAAAATTATATGTATAGATTATAGAACTAGTTCAACTCTTGTGCATTATTTGACTAGGCTATAGAGCTAGTTCAACTCTAGTGTAAAATTATTTGACTAGGTTATAGAGCTAATTCACTCTAGTGTAAACTTATTTGAACTAGCTTATAAGCTAGTTCAACTCTAGTGTAAAATTATTTGTACTAGGCTATAGAGCTAGTTCAACTCTAGTGTAAAATTTTTTAACTACCTTAAGAGGCTAGTTCAACTCTCGTGTAAAAATATTTGTACTAGGGTAATCGCTAGTTCACACTCGTTTAAATTTATTTGAACTAGCTTATAGAGCTAATTCATCTATGTGTGTAAAATTATTTTACTAGACTATAGAGCTAGTTCAACTCTAGTGTAAAATTATTTGTACTATGTTATAGGCTGTTCAACTCTAGTGTAAAATTATATATACTAGATTATAAACTAGTTCAACTCTTGTGTAACCTTATTTGAACTAGGCTATAAAGATTTTCAACTCTAGTGTAATATTATATTTCCTATATTATAGAACTAGTTCAATTCTTGTTAGGGTATGAGCTAGTTAACTCTAGTGTAAAATTATATGTACAAGTTATAGAACTATTCAACTCTTGTGTAAAATTATTTGAACTAGGCTATAGAGCTAGTTGAACTCTAGTGTAAAATTATTATACTAGTTTATAGAGCTAGTTCAACTCTAGTTTAAAAATTATTTGAACTAGCTTATAGAGGTAGTTCAACTGTAGTGTAAAATATTTGTACTAGACTATAGAGCTAGTTCAACTCTAGTGCAAAATTATTTGTACTAGGCTATAGAGCAGTTCAACTCTAGTGTAACATTATATATACTAGATTATTAAACTGTTCAACTCTAGTGTAAAATTTTTGTACTAGGTTATAGAGCAGTTCAACTCTAGTGTAACATTATATATACTAGATTATAAAACTAGTTCAACTCTTGTGTAAAATTATATATACTAGATTATAGAACTATCCTATCAAGATAGTTCAACTCTAGTGTAAATTATATGTACTAGATTATAGAACTAGTTCAATTCTTGTGTAAAATATTTGTATTAGGTATAGAAATAGTTACTTTAGTGTAAAATTATATGTACTAGGTTATAGAACTAGTTCAACCTCTGTGTTAAAATAATTTGAACTAGGCTACAGAGATAGTTCAACTCTAGTGTAAAATATTTTCGTACTATGCTATAGAGCTAATTCAACTCTCGTGTAAAATTATTTGTACTAGGCTATAGAGCTAATTCAACTCTTGTGTAAAATTATTTGAACTAGCTTATAGAGGTAGTTCAACTATAGTGTAAAATTATTTTACTAAACTATAGAGCTAGTTCAACTCTAGTGTAAAATTATTTGTACTAGGGTATAGAGCTAGTTAAACTCTAGTGCAAAATTATAAGTACTATATTATAGAACTAGTTCAATTCTTGGGTAAATTATTTGAACTCAGCTATAGGCTAGTTAAACAACTCTAGTGTAAAATTATTTGTACAAGGTATAGAGGTAGTTGAATCTAGTGTAAAATTACATGTACTAGATTATAGAACTAGGTCAACTCTTGTGTAATTATTTGAACTGGCTATAGAGCTAGTTGAAATCTAGTGTAAAATTATGTGTGCTAGGCTATAGAGCTAGTTAAACTCTAGTGAAAAATTATTTGAACTAGCTTATAGAGCTAGTTGAACTCTAGGTAAAATATTTGTACCAGGCTATGAGCTAGTTTAACTCTAGGGTAAAATTATTTGAACTAGCTTATAGAGCCAGTTCAACTCTAGTGTAAAATTATTTGTACTACGCTATAGAGCTAGTTCAACTCTAGTTTAAAATTATTTTAACTACTTATAGATCTAGTTCTACTCTAGTGTAAAAATATTTATACTAGGCTATAGAGTTAGTTCAACTCTAGTGTCAAATTATTTGAACTAGCTTATAGACCTAGTTCAACTATAGTGTAAAATTATTGTACTAGACTATAGAGCTAGTTAAACCCTAGTGTAAAATTATTTGAACTAGCTTATGGAGCTTGTTGACTCTCTAGTGTAAAATTATTTGTACTAGCTATAGAGCTAGTTTCAACTCTAGTGTAAAATTATCTAAACTAGCTTATAGAGTGTAGTTCAACTATATTGCAAAATTATTTATACGAGGCTATAGAGCAAGTTTAACTCTAGTGTAAATTATTTTTACTAAGGATATGAGCTAGTTAAACTCTATTGTAAAATTATATGTACTAGATTATAGAACTAGTTCAAATCTTGCGTAAAATATTTGAACTAGGCAATAGAGCTAGTTTAACTCTAGAGTAAAATTATTTGTACTAGGGTATAGAGCTAGTTAACTCTATTGTAAAATTATATGTACTAATTATAGAACTAGTTCAACTCTTGTGCATAATTATTTGAACTAGGCTATACTAGCTCAACTCTAGTGTAAAATTATTTTGACTAGGTTATAGAGCTAATTCAACTGTAGTGTAAACTTATTTGAACTAGCTTATAGAGCTAGTTCAACTCTAGTGTAAAATTATTTGTACTAGGCTATGAGCTAGTTCAACTCTGTAAAAAATTATTTTAACTACCTGATAGAGCTAGTTCAACTCTCGTGTAAAAATATTTGTACTCGGGTATAGAGCTAGTTCAACTCGTGTAAATTTATTTGAACTAGCTTATAGAGCTAATTCATCTATAGTGTAAAATTATTTTACTAGACTATAGAGCTAGTTCAACTCTAGTGTAAAATTATTTGTACTACGTTATAGAGCTAGTTCACTCTAGTGTAAAATATATATACTAGATTATAAAACTATTCAACTCTTGTGTAAACTTATTTGAACTAGGCTATAAAGATAGTTCAACTCTCGTGTAAATTATTATGTGTACTAGATTATAGAACTAGTTTCAATTCTTGTACTAGGGTATAGAGCTAGTTACTCTAGTGTAAAATTATATGTACAAGATTATAGAACTAGTTCAACTCTTGTGTAAAATTATTTGAACTAGGCTTATAGAGCTAGTTGAACTCTAGTGTAAAATTATTTATACTAGGTTATAGAGCTAGTTCAACTCTAGTTTAAAAATTATTTGAACTAGCATATAAGGTAGTTCAACTTAGTGTAAATATTTTGTACTAGACTATAGAGCAAGTTCAACTCTGTGTAACATTATATACTAGATTATAAACTAGTTCAACTCTAGTGTAAATTGTTTTACTAGGCTATAGAGCTAATTCAACTCTAGTGTATAATTATTTGAACTAGCTTTTAGAGGTAGTTCAACTATACTGCAAAATTATTTGTACTAGACTATAGAGTCTAGTTCAACTCTAGTGTAAAATTTTTGTACTAGGGCATAGAGCTAGTTAAACTCTAGTGTAAAATTATATGTACTAGATTATAGAACTAGTTCAATTCTTGTGTAAAATTTTGAACTTGGCTATAGAGCTAGTTCAACTCTAGTGTAAAATTATTTGTACTGTATAGAGGTAGTTTGACTCTAGTGTAAAATTATGTACTAGATTATAGAACTAGTTCAACTCTTGTGTAAAATTATTTGAACTAGGGCATAAGAGCAGTTCAACTCTAGTGTAAATTATTTGTACTAGGCATAGAGCTAGTTAAACTCTAGTGTAAAATTATTTGAAATAGCTTATAGAGCTAGTTGAAGTCTAGTGTAAAATTATTGTACTAGGCTATAGAGCTAGTTTAACTAACTCTAGTGTAAAATTATTTTAACTAGCTTTATAGAGCTAGTTCAACTCCAGTGTAAAAATATTTGTACTAGGCTATAGAGCTAGTTCAACTCTAGTGTAAATTATATATATATACTATAGATTATAAACTAGTTCAACTCTTGTGTAAACTATTTAAACTAGCTATAGAAATATTTCAACTCTAGTGTAAAATTATTTGTACTAGGTTATAGAGCTAGTTCAACTCTAGTGTAAAATTATATATTTCTAGATTATAAAACTAGTTCAACTCTGTGTAAACTTATTTAAACTAGGCTATAGAGATAGTTCAACTCTAGTGTAAATTATTTGTGCTCCCCTTACACCGAAGGGCAATTGCTCCTTCTGCGCCCACCGGGCTTTGGTCGTCATGGCTCACGTCATCGCGCCTCGGGAGGCTGGGTACTTGCATGAAATCCTCTGCTCCTCGGGAGGCCGGCCTGGGGAGGCCGCTGCCTTGGAGTCTTGGTGTCGTTCCGCCTTGCGAGGCCGGGGCCCCCACGTGGGGTCTTGTCTGGAAGGCCTTGTCGCTGGGAGTACAGCCATCGAGGGCACGCTGTGGCCACAGTCAGCAGGTCTTGGGTACCCACCCTGTTCCTATAACCCGACACGGATCTAGAACATAGATACTAATGGTGATAACATAAACGGTTCAGATCTGAAATCATGTCACCCAGGCCCAAAGTGACAAGACCTTAAGCATGGCAAAGTCAATAACAACAATCATCTCGAATAGGGATAACTAGGGATCAGCCCTAACAAACTAACTCGATTACATGATGAATCTTATCCAACTCCTCACCGACCAGCGAGCTACGAAGGATTACTACTCACTCACGATGGGGATCATCAAGGATTGGGATTGGAGAAGGGTTGATGTGACGAGATCAAGATCCCCATTTTTTTTCTTTCCGGAGCCCCAAACGGACTCCCCGATCTGGCCTCTCGATGAAGAACAGGAGGTGGCGGCGGCTCCGTATCGTGAAACGTGATAATTCTTTTTCTTGATTTTTTCTCCAAAATAGGATTTTTATAGCGTCTGGAGTCGGGTCTG
>JAAAXO010000438.1:204942-226030 GCA_011799875.1 Thinopyrum elongatum
AGCTCTATAGCTAGTTCAAAAAATTTACACCGAGTTGAACTAGCTCTATACCCGAGTACAAATATTTTTACACGAGAGTTGAACTAGCTCTATCAGGTAGTTAAAATAATTTTTACTAGAGTTGAACAGCTCTATAGCCTAGTACAAATAATTTTACACTAGAGTTGAACTAGCTCTATAAGCTAGTTCAAATAAGTTTACACTACAGTTGAATTAGCTCTATAAACCTAGTCAAAATAATTTTACACTAGAGTTGAGCTAGCTCTATATAGCCTAGTTCAAATAATTATGACAAGAGTTGAACTAGTTCTATAATCTAGTACATATAATTTTACAATAGAGTTAACTAGCTCTATACCCTAGTACAATAATTTTACTCTAGAGTTAAACTAGCTCATGCCTAGTTCAAAATTTACGCAAGATTTGAACTAGTTCTATAATCTAGTACATATAATTTTACACTAGAGTTTAACTAGCTCATATCCTAGTAAAATATTTTCACTAGAGTTAAACTGTCTATAGCCTCGTATAAATAATTTTGCATTATAGTTGAACTACCTCTATAAGCTAGTTTAGATAATTTTACACTAGAGTTGAAACTAGCTCTATAGCCTAGTACAAATAATTTTACACTAGAGTTCAACAAGCTCCATAAGCTAGTTCAAATAATTTTACACTAGGGTTTAACTAGCTCTATAGTCTAGTACAAATAATTTTACACTATAGTTGAACTAGGTCTATAAGCTAGTTCAAATAATTTACACTAGAGTGTGAACTAACTCTATAGCCAGTATAAATATTTTTACATAGAGTAGAACTAGATCTATAAGCTAGTAAAATAATTTTACACTAGAGTTGAACTAGCTCTATAGCGTAGTACAAATAATTTTACACTAGAGTTGAACTGGCTCTATAAGCTAGTTCAAATAATTTACCCTGAGTTAAACTAGCTCTATAGCCTGGTAACAATATTTTTACAGAGTTCAACTAGCTCTATAAGCTAGTTCAAATAATTTTTCACTAGAGTTTAACTAGCTCTATAGCCTAGCACACATAATTTTACACTAGATTTCAACTAGCTCTATAGCCTAGTTCAAATAATTTTACACAGAGGACCTAGTTCTATAATCTAGTACATGTAATTTTACACTAGATTCAAATACCTCTATACCTTGTACAATAATTTACACTAGAGTTTAACTAGCCTATAGCTGAGTTCAAATAATTTTACCCAAGAATTGAACTAGTTCTATAATCTAGTACTTATAATTTTGCACTAGAGTTTAACTAGCTCTATACCCTAGTACAAATAATTTTACACATAGAGTTGAACTAGCTCTATAGTTTAGTAAAAATAATTTTACACTATAGTTTGAACTACCTCTTATAGCTAGTTCAAATAATTTTACACAAGAGTTGAATTAGCTCTATAGCCTAGACAAATAATTTTACACGAGAGTTGAATTAGCTCTATAGCATAGTACGAATAATTTTTACACTAGAGTTGAACTATCTCTGTAGCCTAGTTCAAATATTTTACACAAGAGTTGAACTAGTTCTATAACCCGTACATATAATTTTCACTAAAGTTAACTATTCTATACCCTAATACAAATAATTTTACACAAGAATTGAACTAGTTCTATAATCTAGTACATAAATTTTACACTAGAGTTGAACTATCTTGATAGGATAGTTCTATAATCTAGTATATATAATTTTACACAAGAGTTGAACTAGTTTTATAATCTAGTATATATAATGTTACACTAGAGTTGAACTAGCTCTATAACCTAGTACAAATAATTTTACACTAGAGTTGAACTAGTTTAATAATCTAGTATATATAATGTTACACTAGAGTTGAACTGCTCTATAGCCTAGTACAAATAATTTTGCACTAAGTTGAACTAGCTCTATAGTCTAGTACAAATATTTTACACTACAGTTGAACTACTCTATAAGCTAGTTCAAATAATTTTTAACATAGAGTTGAAATAGCTCTATAAACTAGTATAATAATTTTACACTAGAGTTCAACTAGCTCTATAGCCTAGTTCAAATAATTTTACACAAGAGTTGAACTAGTTCTATAATCTTGTACATATAATTTTACACTAGAGTTAACTAGCTCTACCCTAGTACAAGAATTGAACTAGTTCTATAATCTAGTAATATAATATTACACTAGAGTTGAACTATCTTTATAGCCAGTTCAAATAAGTTTACACAAGAGTTGAACTAGTTTTATAATCTAGTATATATAATTTTACATAGAGTTGAACTAGTCTATAACATAGTACAAATAATTTTACACTAGAGTTGAACTAGCTCTATAGTCTAGTACAAATATTTTACACCATAGATGAATAGCTTATAAGCTAGTTCAAATAAATTTAAACGAGTTGAACTATCGATATACCCTAGTACAAATATTTTTACACGAGAGTTGAACTAGCTCTATAAGGTAGTTAAAATAATTTACACTAGAGTTGAACTAGCTCTATAGCCTAGTACAAATAATTTTACCTAGAGTTGAACTAGCTCTATAAGCTAGTTCAAATAAGTTTACACTAGAGTTGAATTAGCTCTATAACCTAGTCCAAATAATTTTACACTAGAGTTGAACTAGCTCTATAGCCTAGTTCAAAATATCGCACAAGAGTTGAACTAGTTCTATAATCTAGTATAATATAATTTACACTAGAGTTAACTAGCTCTATACCCTAGTACAAATAATTTTACACTAGAGTTAAACCAGCTCTATGGTCTAAGGCAAATAATTTACACGAAGGTCGAATAGTTCTATAATCTAGTACATATAATTTTACACTAGAGTTTAACTAGCTCAATATCCTAGTAAAAATAATTTTACACTAGAGTTGAACTTGCTCTATAGATTCATATAAATAATTTTGCATTATAGTTGAACTACCTTTATAAGCCGTTCAGATAATTTTACACTAGAGTTGAACTAGCTTATAGCCTAGTACAAAAATTTTACACTAGAGGTAACAGCTCCATAAGCTAGTTCAAATAATTTACACTAGAGTTTAACTAGCTCTATCGCTAGTACAAATAATTTTACACTAGAGTTGAACTATCTCTATAGCCCAGTTTAAATAAGTTACACAAGAGGTGAACTAGATTTATAATCTAGTATATATATAATTTACACTAGAGTTGAACTAGCTCTATAACCTAGTACAAATAATTTACGCAGAGTTGAACTAGCTCTTAGTTTAGTACAAATAATTTTACACTATAGTTGAACTAGCTCTATAAGCTAGTTCAAATAGTTTACACTAGAGTTGAACTGTCTTATAAGCTAGTTCAAATAATTTTACACTAGAGTTGAACTATCTTTGAGCCTAATTCAAATAAGTTTACACAAGGATGAACTAGTTTTATAATCCAGTATATATAATTTTGCACTAGAGTGAACTAGCTCAATAACCTAGTAAGAATAATTTTACACTATAGTTGAACTAGCTCTATAGTCTAGTACAAATAATTTTACACTATAGTTGAACTAGGTCTCTAAGCTAGTTCAAATAATTTACACAGAGTTGAAAACTCTATAGCCTGTATAAATATTTTTACACTAGAGTAGAAACTAGCTCTAAGCTAGTAAAATAATTTACACTAGAGTTGAACTAGCTCTAAGCTTTGTACAAATAATTACACTAGAGTTGAACTAGCTCTATAAGCTAGTTCAAATAATTTTACCTCGAGTTAAACTAGTCTATAGCATGGTACAAATAATTTACACTAGAGTTGAACTAGCTCATAAGCTAGTTAAAATAATTTTACACTAGAGTTGAACTAGCTCTATATCCTAGTACAAATAATTTTACACTAAAGTTCAACTAGCTATAAGCTAGTTCAAATACTTTTTCACTAGAGTTTAACTAGCTCTATAGCCTAGTACACATAATTTCACACTAGATTTCAACTAGCTCTATAGCCTAGTTCAAATAATTTTACACAAGAGTTGAACTAGTTCTATAATCTAGTACATATTAATTTACACTAGATCAACTACCTCTATACCTTGTACAAATAATTTACACTAGAGTTTAACTAGCTCTATAGCTGAGTTCAAATAATTTTACCCAAGAATTGAACTAGTTCTATAAGCTAGTACATATAATTTTGCACTAGAGTTTAACTAGCTCTATACCCTAGTACAAATAATTTTACACTAGAGTTGAACTAGCTTCATAGTCTAGTAAAAATAATTTTACACTATGTTGAACTACTCTATAAACTAGTTCAAATAATTTTACACTAGAGTTGAATTAGCTCTAAGCCTAGTACAATAATTACACGAGAGTTGAATTAGCTCTAAGCCTAGTACGAATATTTTTACACTAGAGTTGAACTATCTTTATAGCTAGTTCAAATTATTTTACACAAGAGTTGAACTAGTTTATAATCTGTACATATAATTTTACACTAAAGTTAACTATCTCTATACCCTAATACAAATAATTTACACAAGAATTGAACTAGTTCTATAATCTAGTACATATAATTTTACATAGAGTTGAACTATCTTGATAGCATAGTTCTAATAGTTTACACAAGAGTTGAACTAGTTTATAATCTAGTATATTAATGTTACTTGAGTTGAACTAGCTCTATAACCTAGTACAAATAATTTTACACTAGAGTTGAACTAGCTCTATAGACTAGTACAAATATTTTTACACTAGAGTTGAACTAGCTCTATAACTAGTTAAAATTTTACCTAGAGTTGAATTAGCTCTATAGTTTAGTACAAATAATTTTACACTATAGTTGAAGTAGCTCTGTAAGCTAGTTCAAATAGTTTTACACCAGAGTTGAACTAACTCTATAAGCTAGTTCAATAATTTTACTCTAGAGTTGAACTATCTTTAAAGCCTACTTCAAATAACTTTGTGTACACCCCCAGTGGTTAGCCACAGTAATTCCATTTTGATAATGCCAAGTCAGCATGATAACAGTGCATAATCATCATTAGCATCATATTGCATTTCAACATCCTAACTCAAAATCCAAATTTAAATGAAACTGGAAAAAAAGTTGTCCAACATAAAAACTAAATTGTCAAATATTGTAAATAATCCAGAGGACAACTCTAAAATATAATCAACATATACTAAATTAATATGTGCCTTAACAGCAACAAAACAGAGATATTTAATCCAATTCTTGTATTAAAACTCAAGTGAAATCATTTGTACACCAAACCAATTTTTAGCAGTGACTAATGTTGCACTGTGAATTATGGACCAATTCCTATGTTTTACAAAAGTCCATAAGAGGCCTAACAATTACTAAACAGGAGTTATGAAATAAATAAAACAAAAGAGAAAAAGGAAAAACAAAAAGAAAAAGAAGAAAAAGGAAAGGCCTCCCCCCCTGGGCCACGGCCAGCAGCCAATCAGGCCGCCAGGCCGGCCCACCCCACCACCCACACAACACCCCACCCCCCCACCGACCAAACCCTAGCCCACCCACTCACCCCCCTCGCTCTCCTCTCCTCCCCCCCGAACCAGAAACTGGATGGGCCGACGCCGCCGACGTCGCCCCGTCGCCGCCTCCCGCGCCCAGCGCCAGGACGCCGCCGCCCGGAGCCCGCGCATCCTCGCCGGCCTGCTTCCTCTCCGCTGTCGTCCCCGTCGACCACCCGACCACCGCTGCCCCGTGTCCCTGCACCCCCCCTCCGTGAGCAGCGCCCCTCCTCGCCCCCCTTCCTCCCCTGCGCGCTCGCGCTCATCGCCGTGCGCCGCCCGCCGCTCCCATAGCTCGCCGCGCCCCGCCACGCGCCCGCGCGCCCGCTTTCGCCACGCCCATCTCGCGCTCGCCCTGCGCCCGCGCTCACCGCGCCCCCGTCCACCCGCAGCCGCCAACACGCCGCTGGCCTTCGCCGCTCCGGCCAGCCACCCCCCTGCTCGCGTGCCCGCTCGGCCCGCGCGTGACGCCGCGCCTGCGCCCTTCGGGCGCTCGCCCGTCGGCGTCGCCCGCTAGCCCCTCTGGGCCGCGGCGAAGGGCCCGGCCCCCCTGGGCCACTAACACGAGGGGCCCTCGCCCCAGAAAAAAAAAATGTAAAAAAAATTATTAAGATTAATAATTAATTAATTAGTTAGTTAATTGATTAATTTAATTAAACCTGATTAGGTTAATCTAATTAAGTAGTTAGAGTTAATTAAACGTAATTAATTAGTTAACAACTAATTAGCCATCAGCCTATTGTAACACCCCCAGTGGTTAATACAGTAAGCACCCTTTTGGTTATGCCAGGTCATCATGATCAACAGTGCTTAAACAACATTAGTATCATATCTCTTTTCAAATTAAATTCAAAGGAAATTAAACGGAAAGTGAAATAAAAAAGTTGTTCAAATTTGAAAATTAAATTGTTCATAATATTGTAAATAATCCAGAGACCATTCTAAAATTTTAACCAATAATTAATAAATTAATTAAGAGACTCTAACAGTAGCAAAACAGCACTATGTAATACCTTTTAATTAAATAAAATCCAAATAAAAAGTTATGGACACCAAACCTTTTATAACAGTAGCATATAATGCACTGATATTGTTGGGCTATGCCTCATATTTTACAAAAGTTTTGGGACGAAATTAAAAGGCAAAACAGTAAAGAAAAAGAAAAACAAAAGAAGAAAATGGTTAAAGGAAAAGGGCGCTAGAGATCTACTGTGCACATGGGCCCTAGTGGCCTCGGTGCACACACAGCCCAGCCAACCACCCCATGTCCTATATGGCCTCAACCGACCTAACCCTAGATCGATCCACTCTCTCTCTCTCGATCCCTCACCTTCCCCTCGCGCAACCGAACGCCCGTCACCGCCGCAGCTCGCCTGCGCGGCCACCGGCCTCCCCGCGCCTCCTGCATGTCCGGGAGGACCCCGTGCTCTTCTGCATCACTCAACACCCTGGATCGAGTCGGGACACCGCCAAGCCGTCGCCATCGCCGTTCTTCCCCGACGGGATCCCCTCCTACTCGCCGCCGATCCGCGAACGACCAGCTCCTCCCCGAGCTGCTGCCTTTCCCTACACGTTCGCTGTGAGCACACGACCCTCCCCGACCACTTTGCTCCTCTCCCGTGCCGCGTAAGACGTCGCTCCATCGAGCTCCGAAAACCCACCGCCACCGTTCGTCGCTCCAGCGCATGGTTCTGGCCGTTTGCTGCTGTGCCACTAGTCCCGTTCGAAGCGCCACGTTGAGGCGTCCTGCAGAGCCTGGGCCCGGTCCAAGCGGACGCCGGAATCGGCCAGACGACCATCGCCGCCGTCCCCTGTTATCGCCGGCGGTTAGCCGTCGTTAACCCCGTCGACGTGGCTGATTAACTGCTAACCCTCACCACTAATCCCACTGACAGCCGGGCCCCACGAAGGTTAATTAGTGTTAACAAAAAAGCGGTTTAATTAAAATGGCTAACTGACAAGTGGGGCCCACCGTTTACTGTTCTAATGGATAAGATCTGCTGACTGTGACGGCTGACTCAGTACTGGGCCCCATCCGTCAGCCTTTGCTGACTGGACCCAGTTGACCAGTAACGGTCCAGTCAACTTCTGACTGGGCCAGCTGAATGTGCAGTTGACCAGTCAACTGGGGCCCACTGTTAGCCCCTGTTGCACATATCTGGGTACACTTCTGTTGTACCCATAGCATTTAATATTTAATATAATTTCGAATTAAATTAATTCTGGAAAATTTAGAAAATGATATTAAAACTTCGACAAATGATATCTTTTAAACCGTAACTCCGATGGAAATAAATTATATATGAAAAATGATCAGAAAAATCCCACGAATTTGAATACGCTACCCACATACCTGTTAGATGCCTCTAACTATCTGAACATACAACTCTTTGCCTGTTTAGATAAATTAATAGTGGCATGACTTTAATAAAAATAATTCCAGACCAATTCCAAAAACTAAATGACTTAGACATGTCTTCAGGCAACCCTGCACTGCACGTTAGCGTAGCCTGCTCCGTGTTGCTTATGTTTGCTCTATATTTATACTGTTCCTCCCCCTCTTCTCTCTCGATAGCAACCGACACCGACGTCGTCCCCGAGGCCGACGCAACTCTAGAGCCCAAAGTCACCATTGACGACCTTGCTCTTGCCGCCGAGCAACCAGGCAAGCCCCTCTTTGATCATCCCGATATCGCCCATTCTAATTTCTCATGCTTGCATTAGAATTGCTGCTACTACTGCTTTACCTATTCTGATGCATAGCCTGTTTATTGTAACCTGTTGTTGATAATTACCTGCATATCCTAAACTGCTTAGTATAAGCTGGGTAGAGACCTATCGGTGACCCCACTTATCCAGACTGCCCGCTGGATTATCCGAAAGACCCGATCAACGGGATTGAAGACCAGACCCCGGCACCGCACATACTCCCTTAGTTGTAACGACACTGCAGCGTTAATATCTAGTGCCGAGGGTGATGAACCTCTTGTAGCACATTCTGATGTTAACACTGTAGAGTAGCTATTCGGTCGTGGTCATCGAGGGTGATTCCTCCCTCACCACTTCCATAACGACGCCGTCGTACAACAACTCAAGTGTGAACCAGCGAGGGTGACTCCTCGGATTCCCCTGATGTTATGGACACACGGATAACTTTACACTGTTACTTGAAAGGCGGGTCGACCCTGAGGGGACCCGCGGGTGATGTGAAGACGGGTTGCCTGTATGGTGCCCGAGTGATGGATACGAGGCGTGGCCGGGCATTCTAGGCCTTGCCGCAAGTCCTCGAGACGGGACGGGGCGACGGGGTCACATCTTCGTGAGTTCTGGGTGACCGCACGCCCAGGTACTAACGGTTTGGATATTTGATTCGAGTGGGCCTCTGGCCCGATAGCACTACCATCACGTGGGCATAGTATGGGCGTTCTGCATCGTATGCATCAGCCGAAAGCTTGTCGACGTCAGTTCAGCATGGCAGCACGGTCGGATCGTGTCGGCCACCCGAGGCGATGCTGGTATCCACCCTGTGCGCAACGACCCGGAGGGTGAGGGGCGATGGCCAAGACCCCCTTGCGCTTAGGATGTAGACCGGCGGGGACCTCTCTGCTGAGCTGTAGGTAGGGTTGCGCTATGTCGTTTGGCCGAGGTCAGGCATGACCCGGAAAAGTGTGTCCGGCCAGAGTTAAGCGAGCGTGTTGGGTAAGTTGGTGCACCCCTGCAGGGAAGAAAACTTCTATCGATAGCCGTCCTACGGTAACGGACACTCGGAGTTGTATCCTGATTGATACAATTAGAACTGGATACTTGGATACTATGGCTCTGGGATTGCTTCTCGCAGGGAGTCGAGAAGGGATCTCAGGACGAGGTTGATGACTGTATGGCTCTGGGATTGCTTTCTCGCAGGGAGTCGAGAAAGGATTCTGGGTAGGGTTGAGACTTAATGATACTGCTACATTATAGTGATCGGCTCCGCTCTCTTCTATTGCTGCAAGACCGCTGAAGCTGCTAGTCTACGATAGGACAAGGCCTTCTCTCTATTCTGGCATTTCGGCAGCCCAGTCCACATATACAGCCTCCCTTTGATAATGTTGCTATATGTGTGTAGATCCTTGCTTGCTGAGTACTTCTGAGTACTCACGGTGGCTTGTTTCCCTTTTTCTCCCCATATCAGTTTGTCGTGATCAGAGGACGCAGCCCCTGAGACAGGATGCGCTGGCGATCAAACTACTAATACTACCCCGAGGATGGATACTACCTCGAGCTGCCGTTCGACCAGGAGTGAGGATCGGAGGGTCCCAGGCAGGAGGCTTGCCCTTTCGATCGTAGTGTTTTTTTTGCCCCGCCTTCAAGGGCCTTTCTGTGCTTTTTTATATCTGTACTCAGATATCTGATGCTTCGCGTGACGCTTGTATGCAAGCTTATGTATTCGAGTCCTCGAGGCGCCCTGGCTTGTAATATAAAGCTTGTATGGCTTTATTTATGTTTTAGAGTTGTGTTGTGATATCTTCCCGTGAGTCCTAGGCTTGATCGTGTGCATTTGCGTGTATGGTTAGTGCACGATTAAGCCGGGGGCACACCTATGACTGTGGGACCACTGGTCCGATGTCATGCTGACGTCATGCGACGTCAGCCAAACACTATTCTGGATATTCGAAATTTAATAAATAATAAAAAATTCAGAAAATTAATAAAAACTTTAGAAAATCATAATAAATAAACCGTAACTCCGATGAAAAAATTGAACATGAAAGTTGCTCAGAACGACGAGACGAATCCGAATACGCGGTCCGTTCATCCGTCACGCGTCCCTATCTATCCGAACATGGGAACGTCCACCTCCGGATTGTTTGTCCGATAATTACAAAACCGGGAAATATCGTCAGATATTCTTCCGCGCCGTCTGATACGTGTTGTGTACTGTGTTAGACACCCCTAGCAATGCGTATTGCATTGCCGTACATCGTGTTGCCCATGTTTGCTGTGTATTTATACTGTTTCCTCCCCTCTCTCTCTCTCGATAGAGCCGTTGGGTACCGACGCAGCTCGGAGTTACGACAGACCCAGAAGACCCCTTGCCGCCGAGCAACCAGGCAAGCCCCCCCTTTGATCATCCGATATCGCCCATTCTATTTTCTCATGCTTGCATTAGAATTGCTGCTGCTACTGCTTTACCATTTTGATGCATAGCCTGTTATGTAACCTGCTATTGATAATTACCGCATATCCTAAACTGCTTAGTATAGGCCGGGTAGAGAACCTATCAGTGACCCCACTTATCCCGATTGCCCCGTGGATTATCCGAAGAACCGATCACGGGATTGAAGACCAGACCCCAACACCGACAATCACCCCCCTTAGTTGTAACGACACTGCAGCGTTACTATAGTGCGAGGATGAAAAAACTCGTGTAGCACCTCTGATGTAACTCTGTAGAGTAGCCATTCGGTCGGGTCATCGAGGTGATTCCTCTTCAACGCTCGATAACGACGCCGTCGTACAACACCTCAAGTGTGAACCCAGCGAGGGTGATTCCTCCAAGTTCACCTTGACGGATACATTGTGTAGGAATCCAACGAGGGTGACACCGGATTCCTGATGTTATGACACACGGACACTTGGACGTACTATTGTTACTTGGAAAGGCGGGTCGACCCTGAGGGGTACCCGCGTGTGATGTGAAGGCGGGTTGCCTGTATGGTGCCCGAGTGATGAATACGAGGCGTGGCCGGGCATTCTGGCCCTTGCCGCAAGTCCTGGAGACGGGGGGCGACGGGGGTGGTAACATCTTTCGTGAGTCTCTGTTCGTAACCGCCACCAAGGTATAACGATTTGGATATGTGATCTGAGTGGGCTCTGGCCCGATAGCACTAACCACCACGTGGGCATAGTATGGGCGTTCTGCATCGTAGCATCAGCCGAAAGCTCTGTCAGACGTCCAGTGTAGCATGGCGGACGGAGGACCGGCGGTGCTTCCTGTAGTGTTGGTGCCTGGGTTACCGTGTGGTGCCTGCTTCACCGGAGGGTGAGGGGCGAGGCCAAGACCCCTTGCGCTTAGGATGTAGACCGGCGGGGACTCTGTGAGTTGGAGGTAGGGTTGCGATGTGTCGTTTGGCCGAGGTCGGGCATGACCCGGAAAAGTGTGTCCGGCGGAGTTAAGCGAGCGTGGTGGGTAAGTTGGTGCACCCCTGCAGGGAAGAACTAACTATGCATAGCCGGATCCTCGGTAATTGACACTCGGAGTTGTATCTGATTTACAATTAGAATTGGATCTATGGCTCTGGGATTGCTTCTCGCAGGGAGTCGAGAAGGGATTCAGGACGACGTTGATGACTGTCTGGCTCTGGGATTGCTTTCTCGCAGGGAGGCGAGAAAGGATCTCTGGGTGGAGGTTGAGACTTAATGTTACTACTACTTTATACGCACTAATCTACACTCTTCTAATGCTGCAAGACCACTGAAGTGTAGTCTTTGATAGGACTAGGCCTTCTCTCTATTCTGGCATTTCTGCAGCCCAGTCCACATATCAGCCTACCTTGAAAATGTTGCATATGTAGTGTAGATCCTTGCTTGCTGAGTACTTCTGAAGTACTCACGGTGCTTTGCTTCTTTTCTCTCCGTATCAGTTTGTCGAGACTAGATGACGGAGCCCTGAGACAGATGCGCTGGGGATCGCTACTACTACCCCGAGATGGATTTTACTCGAGCTTGCGTCGACCAGGAGTAGGATCGGAGGTTCCCAGGCAGGAGGCCTACGCCTTTCGATCGTAGTGTTTCTTTTGTCTCGCCTTTTAAGGCTTCTGTGTTTCTTTTATATCTATACTTAGATATCTGAGGCTTCCGCTGACGCTTGTACGCAAGCTTATGTATTCGAGCCCTCGGGGCCCTGGCTTGAAATAAAGCTTGTATGACTTTATTTATGTTTTACAGTTGTGTTGCGATATCTCCCGTGAGTCCTTAGGCTTGATCGTGTGCATTTGCGTGTATGATTAGTGCACGATAAGCCGGGGGCGTCACAGTTTGCACAAGAGTGAACTAGTTTATAGTCCAGTATATATAATTTTACACTAGAGTTGAACTAGCTCTATAACCTAGTACAAATAATTTCATAGAGTTGAACTAAGCTCTATAGTCTAGTACAAATAATTTACACTATAGTTGAACGCTCTATAAGCTAGTTCAAATAATTTTACACTAGAGTTGAACTAACTCTATAGCCTAGTACAAATATTTTAAACTAGAGTTGAAATAGCTCAATAACTAGTTAAAATAAATGTACACTAGAGTTGAACTAGCTCTATAGCGAGCACAAATAATTGTACACTGGAGTTGAACTAGCTCTATAAGATAGTTTAAATAATTTTACACTAGAGTTAAACTATCTCTATAGCCTAGTACAAATATTTTTACACTAGAGTTGAACTGTCTCTATAAGCTAGATAAATAATTTAACACTAGAGTTGAACTAGCTCTATAGTTTAGTAAAAATAACTTTACACTATAGTTGAACAAGCTCTATAAGCTAGTTCAAATAGTTTTACATTAGAGTTGAACTAGCTTTATAAGCTATTTTAAATAATTTTACACTAGAGTTGAATATCGTTATGACTTGTTCAAATAAGTTTACACAAGAGTTGAACCTGTTTTATAATTCCGTAGATATAATTTTACACTAGAGTTTGAACAGCTCTATAACCTAGTCAAATAATTTACACTAGAGTTGAACTAGCTCTATAGACTCAGTACAAATAATTTTACACAATAGTTGAACTAGCTCTACAAGTTAGTTCAAATAATTTTACAATAGAGTTGAACTAACTCTATAGCCTAGTACAAATATTTTTACACTTGATTTGAACTAGCTATATAAGCTAGTTAAAATAATTTTACACTAGAGTTGAACTAGCTCTATAGCCTAGTACAAATATTTTTACACTAGAGTTGAACTAGCTCTATAGCCCAGTTCAAATAATTTTACACAAGAATTGAACTAGTTCTATAATCTAGTACACATAGTTTACACTAGAGTTTAACTAGCTCTATACCCTAGTACAAATAATTTTACAGTAGAGTTGAACTAGCTCTATAGTCTAGTACAAATAATTTTACACTGTAGTTGAACTACCTCTATAAGCTAGTTAAAATAATTTTACACTAGAGTTTAATTAGCTCTATGTCGGTGTAGTGAAAACCAGGGCTACACTAACCGCCGGGCATGGGCCACAGCTATATGCTATTACACTAAGGAGGATCTATCTTCATCGACAAGCGCTACGTCGACAAGCAAGACTCAAGCCACCTTCCCGGCAAGAAGCATTCCACCTTGCCAGGGAGGCCAGGACCAGAAGACGACGACCCTCGGCGGGATCCTAGCCGAGGAAATCCACAAGACCCCCGGCAAGCACCTTGCCGGGGACGACAGTGGCGCCACGGCAAGACCCTTGCCGGGCCCCCGGCAATACCCTTGCCGGGGGCATCAGCGGGGCCACAGCCAGGCCCGCGCCTGCCAAGACTCCACCGCCGTCCCCAAGCAGCTGCTAGCTCAACCAGCTGGGCAGGCACCTGCGTGGCGACGGGCGGCCTCTACACCGACCCAGCAAGCACCTGCATGGTGGCATGCAGACCTTCGTGAAGGCCCTACCACCGCGCCAGCTCAGCTGCCTGCCTACCTACATGGCGCCACACGCCTCGTTGGCCTGGACGCGCGTCGAGGCCAGGCGAAGCGACGACAGCTGGGGCGAGCTTCCTCGCCGTCCCCAATAAAGCAAGAGGGGCACGTTGACAGCGCATTTAAGGCGTTTTGTCCCGCAGCGCCCAAGGATAGACTCATCCACTGTAGATACTTTCCACCTCCTGTGTGCCATTGTGGCAACCCCTTTGACATATAAAAGGAGGCCCGAGGCGTACTGGAGGGGGGAGAGGGAAGAGAGGAAGGAGAAGGATTCGGATTCGGATCTTTTGGACAAGTTACCCCCCGTAGCTATTTCAAGAACTCAAGAACACTCAAATATACACCAAAGCAGGAGTAGGGTATTACGCATCTTTGCGGCCCGAACCTGGATAAACCCCCCGCGTTCATCTTCTCGACCCGCTCTTTGCACAGCCCCGCGCCCGCCAACCGTAGCAAAAGGGATCCGCACCCCGTGATCCCATAGGTGTCGTTTCCACCGACATCTTTGGCGCGCCAGGTAGGGGGCGCAAGCTATGAAAATCCGGTTTGGAAGTTAGCGCATCAGCTTCGTCATCACCATGGCCCCCAAGAAGAAGGGCATCACAGCCATCGGGTCGCGCGGAGCCGGCCCGTCCCCACCAGCACGGGCAGGCGATGGGACGGCCATGGATGGCACCAGAGACGCCGCCCGCGATCGTCCACGATGCTCCGGCGATCGGACCCAGGGCAGCGGCGCCAACTGAATCCAAGACGACCAAGCCTGATGGCACCATCTGCAGATGCGGTGGGCACCCTCGCAACGACAGAAAAGCTAAGTCATGTGAAACTTTGAGCAATTTCTCTTTATATATAAGGTTATTATCCTCGAAGGTCCTGCCCTATGTATGGAAAACCTGCATGCAAAGGGGCCCTTCCGCAATTGGCAACGCCCTTGTTCTGTTTCGAGTCCGCTCAACAGCTCAAGCGGCCGCATTGAGAGCGGCAGGGTAGCCTTCCGCAATTGGCAACGCTCTCGATTCTGACTCGAGTCAAGCTCGACAGTTCGAGCGGCCGCGTTGAGAGCGGTAAGGTGGTTCGCCTGGCAGCAAGCACACCCGGCAGGCCATTGGGGATCCGTCCTCAAGGTGCCGCCCTGGGTTTACGCGCCGACAAGCCTACCCGGTTAACGTAGGGTGAACATACAAAGGAAGATCAAACAGGAAGATAGCATGCACTATTTATTTGAGATATTTGCATTAACCCGTATGCTAAGGAGCCTTCTCAGTGTTAGTGCGCTCCTAATTGCCTCGAGTCCGCTCGGCGATGTGAGCAGCTGCACTGAGGCTGGGAAGGTAAACCTTTTCGGGAGCCGTCGTTCCTGGCAAGTTGCTAAGGACCCGTTCCTCAAAGCGCTGCTGACTGGATCGTGCGCACCGGAAAGCATTCCAGCAGGCATAGGGAATTTTTGGCAGAAGTCAAAATTTACAAGTGAGTTAAGCGCAATTCAGATGTTAATCAATTTGTCGTATCAATACGCAGTTGCGACTCGGGGGCTAGCAGTGCCTCTGGAGAAGTCTTCTTGGCATCGAGAACCCAGAGTTCTCTGCTAAGATCATAAGCCTTCCTGGCAACCAGCTTGCCAGGAGCCAGCATCGAGAATCCAGAGTTCTCTACTGAGATCATGAAAGCCTTCCCGGCGACCAGCTTGCCGGGAGCCAGCATCGAGAATCCAGAGTTCTCTGCTAAGATCATAAGCCTTCCTGGCAACCAGCTTGCCGGAAGCCAGCATCGAGAATCCAGAGTTCTCTGCTGAGATCATAATCCTTCCTGGCAACTAGCTTGCCGGAAGCCAGCATCGAGAATCCAGAGTTCTCTGCTGAGATCATGAGTCTTCCCCGCAACCATCTTGCCGGGAGCCAACATCGAGAATCCAGAGTTCTCTGCTGAGATCATGAAAGCCTTCCCGGCAACCAGCTTGGCGGGAGCCAGCATCGAGAATCCAGAGTTCACTGCTGAAATCATGAGCCTTCCCGGCAACCAACTTGCCGGAAGCGCGCATCGAGCCTCATCGAACAATCTACAACCGTGACCCATGCCATGCTTGGTCCTGTCTCCAGCGTCAAATACATGGAGTTCTCCGCTGAAGCCAGGCCCGGGGGCTACTGTTGGTGTAGTGAAAACCAGGGCTACACTAACCGCCGGGCATGGGCCACGGCTGTATGCAATTACACTAAGGAGGATCCATCTTCACCGACAAGTGCTACGTCGACAAGCAAGACTCAAGCTACCTTCCCGGCAAGAAGCATTCCACCTTGCCAGGGAGGCCAGGACCAGAAGACGACGACCCTCGGCGGGATCCTAGCCGAGGAAATCCACAAGACCCCTGGCAAGCACCTTGCCGGGGACGACCGCGGTGCCACGGCAAGACCCTTGCCGGCCCCTGGCAAGACCCTTGCCGGGGGCATCAGCGGGGCCACAGCCAGGCCCGCACCTGCCAAGACTCCAACGCCGTCCCCAAGCAGCTGCTAGCTCAACCAGCTGGGCAGGCACCTGCGTGGCGACGGGCGGCCTCTACACTAACCCAGCAAGCACCTACGTGTTGGCATGCAGACCTTCGTGAAGGCCCTGCCACCGCGCCAGCTCAGCTGCCTGCCTACCTACATGGCGCCACACGCCTCGTTGGCCTGGACGCGCGTCGAGGCCAGGCGAAGCGGCGACAGCTGGGACGAGCTTCCTCGCCGTCCCCAATAAAGCAAGAGGGGCACGTCGACAGCGCATTTAAGGCGTTTTGTCCCGCAGCGCCCAAGGATAGACACATCCATTCTAGTTACTTTCCACCTCCTGTGTGCCACTGTGGCGACCCCTTTGACATATAAAAGGAGGTCCGAGGCATACTTGAGGGGGGAGAGGGAAGAGAGGAAGGAGAAGGATTCGGATTCGGATCTTTTGGACAAGTTACCCCCCGTAGCTAGTTCAAGAACTCAAGAACACTCAAATATACACCAAAGCAGGAGTAGGGTATTACGCATCTTTGCGGCCTGAACCTGGATAAACCCCCCGCGTTCATCTTCCCGACCCGCTCTTTGCATAGCCCGCGCCCGCCAACCGTGGCAAAAGGGATCCGCGTCCCGTGATCCCATAGGTGTCGTTTCCACAGACACTCTATAGCCTAGTACAAATAATTTTACACTAGAGTTGAATTTGCTCTATAGCCTAGTACGAATAATTTTACACTAGAGTTGAACTAGCTCTATATCCTAGTTTAAATAATTTTACACAAGAGTTGAACTATTTCAATAATCAAGCACATATAATTTTAAAATAAAGTTATCTAGCTCCATACCCTAATACAAATAATTTTACACAAGAATTGAACTAGTTCTATAATCTAGTACATATAATTTTACACTAGAGTTGAACTATATTGATAGCATAGTTCTAATAAGTTTACACAAGAGTTGAACTAGTTTGATAATCTAGTATATATATAATGTTACAGTAGAGTTGAACTAGCTCTATAGCCTAGTACAAGTAATTTTGCACTAGAGTTGAACTAGCTCTATAGTCTGTCTGTTACAAATACTTTACACTATAGTTGAACTAACTCTATAAGCTAGTTCAAATAATTTTTAAACTAGAGCTGAACTAGCTCTATAACCTAGTACAAATAATTTTACACTAGAGTTCAACTAGCTCTTATATCTAGTTCAAATAATTTTACACGAGTTGAACTGTTCTATATCATCGTACATATATTTTACACTAGATTAACTAGCTCTATACCCTAGTACAAATAATTTTATACAAGAATTTGAACTAGTTTCATAATCTAGTACATATAATTTTACACTGAGTTTAACTATCTTTATAGCCTAGTTCAAATAATTTTACACAAGAGTTGAACTGATTTATAATTTATATCATATATACTTTTACACTAGAGTTGACTAGCTCTATAACTGATACAAATATTTTACATTAGAGTTGAACTTACTACAGCCTAGTAAAATAATTTTACACTCGTGTTGAACTAGCTCTATAAGTTAGTTCAACAATTTTACAACTAGAGTTGAACTAGCTCTATAAGCTAGTACAAATAATTTTACACCAAGTTAACTAGCTCTATAGCCTAGTTCCAAATAATTTTGCACAAGAGTTGAACTGTTCTATAATCTAGTACATATAATTTTACACTAGAGTTAACTACTCTATACCATAGTACAAATAATTTTACACTAGACTTAAACAGATCTAATGCCTAGTTAAATAATTTTACACAGATTGAACTAGATCTTAATATAGTACATATAATTTTACACTAGAGTTTAACTAGCTCTTATCCTTGTAAAACTAATTTTACACCTAGATTTAACTAGCTCTATAAGCTAGTTCAGATAATTTTACACTAGAGTTCAACTAGCTCTATAGCCTAGTACAAATATTTTACACTAGAGTTCAACTAGATCTATAAGCTAGTTTAAAATGATTTTTACACTAGAGTTAACTATCTCTATAGTCCTAGTACAAATAATTTTACACTATAGATGAACTAGCTGTATAGCCTAGTACAATAATTTTCACTAAGAGTTGAACTAGTCTAATAGCCTATTACAAATAATTTTACACTAGAGTTCAACTAGCTCTATAAGCTAGTTCAATAATTTTACACTAGAGTTAACTAGCTCTATAGCTAGTACAAAAAAATTTACACTAGAGTTGAACTATCTCTATAGCCTAGTTTAAATAAGTTTTACACAGAGTTAACTAGTTTTATAATCTAGTATATATAATAATTTTACACTAGAGTTAACTAGCTCTATAACCTATACAAATATTTTTACACAGAGTTGAACTAGCTCTATAGTTTAGTACAAATAATTTTACATTATAGTTGAACTAGCTCTATAGCTAGTTCAAATAGTTTTACCTAGGTTGAACTAGCTCTATAAGCTAGTTCAAATAATTTTACACTAGATATGAACTATCTTTATAGCTACTTCAAATAAGTTTACAAGAGTTGAACTAGTTTTATAACCATTATATATTTTACACTAGAGTTGAAACTAGCTCTATAAGCCTAATACAAATAATTTTACACTGGTTGAACGCTTATAGTCTAGTACAATAATTTTACACTAGAGTTGAAACTATGTCTATAAGCTAGTTCAAATAATTTTTACGCTAGAGTTGAACAAACTCTATAGCCTAGTACAATATTTTTTACTCACTAGAGTTGAACTAGCTCTATAGCCTAGTTAAAATAATTTTACACTAGAGTTAAACTAGCTCTATAGCGTAGTACAATAATTTTCCACTAGAGTTGAACTAGATCTATACTAGTTCAAATAATTTTACACTAGAGTTAACTAGCACTATAGGCCTAGTAAAAATATTTTTACACTAGAGTTGAACTAGCTCTATAAGCTATTTACAAATAATTTTACACTAGAGTTGAACTAGCTCTATAAGCCAAGTACAAATAATTTTACACTAGAGTAACTAGCTCATAAGCTAGTTCAAATAGTTTTTCACTACGTTTAACTAGATTATAGCCTGTCAAATAATTTTACACAGAGAGATGAACTAGCTCTATAGCGTGTTAAATATTTTACACAGAGTTGATTAGTTCTATATCTATACATATAGTTTTACACTGAGTCTACTACCTCTATACCTTGTACAAATAATTTTACACTAGAGTTTAACTAGCTATAGCTGAGTTCAAATAATTTTACCCAAGAATTGAACTAGTTTTTTCTATACTAGTACATATAATTTTACACTAGAGTTTAACTAGCTCTATACCTAGTACAATAATTTACACTAGATTGAATTAGCTCTATAGTCTAGTATAAATAATTTTACACTATATTTGAAAACCTCTATAGCTGTTCAAATATTTTACACTAGAGTTGAATTAGCTCTATACGTCTAGTACAAATAATTTTACACTAGAGTTGAAATGGCTCTATAGCCTAGTACATAATTTTTACCTAGAGTTGAACTATCTCTATAGCCTAGTTCAAATTATTTTACACAAAGTTTAAACTAGTTTCTATAATCAACATATAATTTTACATAAGTTACTAGCTCTATAACCTATCAAATAATTTTACCAAGAATTGAACTAGTTCTTAATCTAGTACATATAATTTTACACTAGAGTTGACTATCTTGTCATAGTCAATAATTTACACAAGAGTTGAATAGTTTATAATATTTATATGTAATGTTATACTAGCGTTGAACTAGCTCTATAACCTAGTACAAATAATTTTAAACTAGAGTTGAACTAGCTCTTAGCCTAGTACAAATATTTTTACACTAGAGTTGAACTACTCTATAAGCTAGTTAAAAATTTACACTAAGTTGAACTATCGAATATATATAGTATAATATTTTACACTATAATTGAACTAGCTCTATAAGCTAGTTCAATAGTTTTACCAGAGTTGAATAGCTCTATAAGCTAGTTCAAATAATTTTACTCTAGAGTTGAACTATTTTATAGCCACTTCAATAGTTTACACAACAGTTGAATAGTTTTATATCCAGTATATATAATTTTACACTAGAGTTGAACTAGCTCATAACCTAGTACAAATAATTTTACACTAGAGTTGAACTTGCTCTATAAGCTAGTTAAATAATTTTACACTAATGTTGAACTAGCTCTATAGCTAGTTCAAATATTTTACACAGAGTTGAACTATCTCTTAGCTAGACAAATAATTTTACATAGAGTTGAACTAGCTCTATAAGCTATTCAAATATTTTTACACTAGAGTTAACTAGCTCTATAGCCTAGTACAAATATTTTTACACTAGAGTTGAACTAGCTCTATAAGCTAGTTAAAATAATTTACACTAGAATTAAAGAACTAGCTCTATAGCCTTAGTACAAATAATTTTACCTAGAGTTCAACAGCTCTATAAGGCA
>JAAAXO010000438.1:226055-277169 GCA_011799875.1 Thinopyrum elongatum
TTAAATTTTACTACTAGAAGTGAACTAGCTCTATACGCTAGTTCAAATAATTTTACCACTAAGTTGAACTAGCTCTTAGCTAGTTCAAATAATTATAATCAGCTATAGGTAGTCGAACTAGCTCTATAGCAGTTGTTCAAAATAATTGTTACCATAGAGTTGAACTAGCTCTATAGCCTAGTACAAATAATTTTACACTAGAGTTTACACTACCTTTATAAGCTATTTAAATATTTTCATTACAGTTGACTAGCTCTATAGGCTAGTTCAAATAATTTTACAAGAATTGAACTAGTTCTATAATCTAGTACAATAATTTTACACTAGAGTTGAACTAGCTCTATACACTAGTACAAATAATTTTACACGTAGAGTTGAACTAGCTCTATAGCCCTAGTAAAATTTTTTTTACATATAGTTGAACTAGCTCTATAAGCTAGTAAATAATTTTACACAGAGTTGAACTAGCTCTATAGCCTAGTATAAATTTTTTCACTAGGTTGAACTGCTCTATAACTAGTAAAATAATTTTACACACAGAGTTAACTAGTCTATAGCCAGTACAAATAATTTTACATAGAGTTGAACTGTCTATAGCCTACTCAATAATTTACAAAGTGAATAGTTCTAAAGTTCAAATAATTTTACACTAGAGTTGAACTAGATCTATAAGCTAGTTCAAATAAAGTTTACAATAGAGTTGAACATCTTTATAGCCTATTTCAAATAAGTTTACACAGAGTTGAACTAGTTTTATAATCCATAGTATATATAATTTTACACTAGAGTTGAACTAGCTCTATAACCTAGTACAAATAATTTTACACTAGGTTGAACTGCTCTATAGCTAGTTAAAATAATTTCACACTAGAGTTGAATAGCTCTATGCCTAGTACAATAATTTTACCCAGTGTTGAACTGCTCTTTAGCTAGTTCAAAAATTTTACACTAGAGTTGAACGAGCTCTATAGCCTAGTACAAATAATTTTAACTAGTAGTTTTAAACTACCTGTTATAAGCTAGTTCAAATAATTTTACACTAGAGTTGAACTAGCTCTATAGACTAGTTCAAATAATTTTCACAAGATGAACTAGTTCTATAATCTGTACAATAATTTTACACTAGAGTTTACAGCTCTATACACTAGTACACAATAATTTACACTTAGTTGAACTCGCTCATAAGCCAGTTCACAAATAATTTTACACTAGAGTTTGAACTAGCTCTATAGCCTAGTACAATAATTTTTACACTATAGTTGAACTAGCTCTATAAGCTAGTTCAAATAATTTTACATAGAGTTTGAACTAGCTCTATAGCCTAGTACAAATAATTTTACAATAGAGTTGAACTAGCTCTATAGCCTAGTACACATAAATTTTACACAGAGTTGAACTAGCTCTATAAGCTAGTTCAAATAATTTTACACTAGAGTTGAACTAGCTCTATAAGTCAAATAATTTTACAATAGAGTTGAACTGTCTTTATAGCCTATTTCAAATAAGTTTAACAAGAGTGAAACTAGTTTTATAATCCAGTATATATAATTTTACACTAGAGAGTTGAACTAGCTCTATAACTAGTACAAATATTTTACACTAGAGTAGACTTAGCTCTATATCTAGTAAAAATAATTTTACATATAGTAGAACTGCTCTATAAGCTAGTTCAAATAATTTTACACTAGAGTTGAATAGCTCTATAGCCTAGTACAAAATAATTTTACACTAGAGTTGAACTAGCTCTATAAGCTACTTTAAATGATTTTACACTAGAGTTAACTAGCCTATACACTAGTACAAATATTTTACACTTGAAGTGAACTAGCTATAGACCTAGTACAAATAATTTTACACATAGTTGAACTCGCTCTGTAAGTCAGTTCAAATAATTTTACACTAGAGTGAACTACCTATAGCCTAGTACAAATAATTTTACACTAGAGTTGAATAGCTCTAATAAGCTAGACAAATAATTTTTACACTAGAGTTGAACTAGCTCTATAAGCTAGTTCAAATAATTTACACTAGAGTTGACTGTCTTTATAGCTAGTTCAAACTAATTTTACACAGAGTTGAACTAGTTTATAATCCAGTATATATAATTTTACACTAGAGATTGAACTAGCTCTATACTAGTACAAATAATTTTACACTAGAGTTGAACTAGATCTATAGTCTAGTTACAAACAATTTTACACATAGTAGTTGAGAACTAGCTTAAAGCTAGTCAAAATTTTTACACTAGAGTTGAATAGCTCTATAGCCTAGTACAAATAATTTTACACTAGAGTGAACTAGCTCTATAGCTAGTTCAACTAATTTACAATAGAGTTGAACTAGCTCTATAGCCTAGTACAAAAATTTTACAATAGGAACTAGCTCTTTAGACTAGTACAATAATGTACACCAGAGTTGAACATAGCTCTATAAGCTAGTTCAAATAAATTTTACATAGAGTTGAACTAGCTCTATAAGCTAGTTCAAATAATTTTACAATAGAGTTGAACTGTCTCTATAGCCTATTTCAAATAAGTTTACACAAGAGTTGAACTAGTTTTATAATCCGTATATATAATTTTACACTAGAGTTGAACTAGCTCTATAACCTAGTACAAATAATTTTACACTAGAGTTGAACTAGCTCCTAGTCTAGTAAATAATTTTACACTATAGTAGAACTAGCTCTATAAGCTAGTTCAAAAATTTTACACTAGAGTTGAATTAGCTCTATAGCTAGTACAAATAATTATAGAGTTGAACTAGACTCTAAGCTACTTAAATGATTTTACACTAGAGTTGAACTAGCTCTATAGCCTAGTAGAAATATTTTACACTAGAGTTAACTAGTCTATAAGCTAGTTAAATAATTTTACACTAGAGTTGAACTAGCTCTATAGCCTAGATATCAAATAATTTTACACTAGAGTGAACTAGCTCTATAGCCGTACAAATAATTTTACACTAGAGTGACTAGCTCTATAGCTAGTCAAATATTTACACTAGAGTTGAACTAGCTCTATAGCCTAATTCAACAAAATTTACACAAGATGTACTAGTTCTATAACTAGTATAAATATTTTACATAGAATTGAACTAGCTCTATAAGCTAGTTAAAATAATTTTACACAAGATGTACTGTTCTATAATCAGTATAAATATTTTACACTAGAGTTGAACTAACTCTTATAGCTAGTTAAAATATTTTAACTAGAGTTGAACTAGCTCTATAAGATAGTTAAAATAATTTACACTAGAGTTGAATTAGCTCTATAGCCTAGTACAAAATAATTTTACACTAAGTTTGACACTAGCCACTAAGCTAGTTCAAATATTTTACACTATAGTTGACTAGCTCTATAAGCTTAGTTCAAATAATTTTACACTAAGTTGAACAGCTCTATAGCTGTCAAATATTTTACAACTAGAGTTGAACTGCTCTATAGCCTAGTACAAATAATTTTACTAGAGTTTAACTACCTTTAAGCTAGTTCAAATAATTTTACATTAAGTTGAACTAGCTTATAGGCTAGTTCAAATAATTTTACACAAGAATTGAACTAGTTCTATAATCTAGTACATATAATTTTACACTAGAGTTTTTACTAGCTCTATAACACTAGTACCAATAATTTTACACTGAGTTGAACTAGCTCTATAGCCGATCAAATTTTTTACACTATAGTTGAACTAGCTCTATAAGCTAGTTCAATAATTTTACACTAGAGTGAACTAGCTTAGACATAGTATAAATAATTTACACTAGAGTTGAACTAGCTCTATAAGCCTAGTTAAAATATTTACACTAGAAGTTGAACTAGCTCTATAGCTTAGTACAAATAATTTACACTAGAGTTGAACAGCTCTAGCTATAGCTACAAATAATTTTCTACACCAAGTTGAACTAGCTCTAGAAGCTAGTCCAAAAATTTTACACTAGATTTGAACTAGCTCTAAAGCTAGTTCAAATAATTTTACAATAGAGTGAACCATCGTTATAGCCTATTTCAAATTCAAATAAGTTTACACAAGAGTTGAACTAGTTTTATAATCCAGTATATATAATTTTACACTAGAGTTGAACTAGCTCTATAACCTAGTACAAATAATTTTACACTAGAGTTGAACTAGCTCTATAAGCTAGTTAAAATAATTTCACACTAGAGTTGAACTAGCTCTATGGCCTATTACAAATAATTTTACACCAGAGTTGAACTTGCTCTTTAAGCTAGTTCAAATAATTTTACACTAGAGATGAACTAGCTATATAAGGTAGTTCAAATAATTTTACACTAGAGTTGAACAAGCTCTATAGCCTAGTACAAATAATTTTACACTAGAGTTTAACTACCTTTATAAGCAAGTTCAAATAATTTTACACTAGAGTTGGACTATGTGACGCCCCCGGCCCAATCGTGCACTAATCATCCACGCAAATGCACACGATCAAGCCTAAGGACTCACGGGAAGATATCACAACACAACTCTAAAATATAAGGAAAGTCATACAAGCTTTATATTACAAGCCAGGGGCCTCGAGGGCTTGAATACAAAAGCTTGCGTACAAGCGTCAGCGGAAGCATCAGATATCTGAATACATATATAAAGGAAAAATAAGAAAGGCCCTTTAGAAGGCGGGGCAAAAGAAAACACTACGATCGAAAGGCGCAAGGCCTCCTGCCTGGGAACCTCCGATCCTACTCCTGGTCGACGGCAAGCTCGTAGTAGCATCCATCCTCGGGGTAGTAGTAGCGATCGACGGGGCATCCGTCTCAGGGGCTCCGTCCTCTGGTCACGACAAACTGATATGGGGAGAAAGGAAAACAAAGCAACTGTGAGTACTCAGAAGTACTCAGCAAGCAAGGATCTACACTACATATGCAACATTATCAAAGGAAGGCTGTATATGTGGACTGGGCTGCAGAAATGCCAGAATAGAGAGAAGGCCTAGTCCTATCAAAGACTAGCATCTTCAGCGGTCTTGCAGCATTAGAAGAGTGTAGATTAGTACCGTATAAAGTAGTAGTATCATTAAGTCTCAACCTCAGCCAGAGATCCTTTCTCGACTCCCTGCGAGAAAGCAATCCCAGAGCCATACAGTCATCAACCTCGTCTGGAGATCCCTTCTCGACTCCCTGCGAGAAAGCAATCCCAGAGCCATAGTATCCATATCTCATCTCAAGTTCTAGCTGTATCGATCGGGATACAACTCCGAGTGTCCGTTACCGAGGATCCGGCTATGCATAGATTAGTTCTTCCCTGCAGGGGTGCACCAACTTACCCACCACGCTCGCTTAACTCCGGCCGGACACACTTTTCCGGGTCATGCCCGACCTCGGCCAAACGACACATCGCAACCCTACCTACAACTCAGCAGAGAGGTCCCCGCCGGTCTACATCCTAAGCGCAAGGGGGTCTTGGCCGTCGCCCCTCACCCTCTGGGTCGTTGCGCACAGGGTGGATACCAGCATCGCCTCAGGTGGCCGACACGATCCGACCGTGCCGCCATGCTGAACTGGACGTCTGACAGAGCTTTCGGCTGATGCATACGATGCAGAACACCCATACTATGCCCACGTGGTGGTTAGTGCTATCGGGCCAGAGGCCCACTCAGATCACATATCCAAATCGTTAGTACCTTGGGGATTGCGGTTACGAGCAGAGAGTCACGAAAGATGTGACCCCGTCGCCCCGTCTCGAGGACTTGCGGCAAGGGCCAAGAATGCCCGGCCACGCCTCGTATCCATCACTCGGGCACCATGCAGGCAACCCGTCTTCACATCACACGCGGGTACCCCTCAGGGTCGACCCGCCTTCCAAGTAACAGTGTAAAGTTATCCGTGTGTCCATAACATCAGGGAATCCGAGGTGTCACCCTCGTTGGATTCCTACACGATGTATCCGTCAAGGTGAACTCGGAGGAATCACCCTCGCTGGGTTCACACTTGAGGTGTTGTACGACGGCGTCGTTATCGGAAGCGGTGAAGGAGGAATCACCCTCGATGACCACGACCGAATGGCTACTCTACAGAGTTAACATCAGAAGTGCTACATGAGGTTTCACCCTCGGCACTCGATAGTAACGCTGCAGTGTCGTTACAACTAAGGGGGGTGATGTGCGGTGTCGGGGTCTGGTCTTCAATCCCGTCGTTCGGGTCTTCGGTTAATCCAGCGGGGCAGTCGGGATAAGTGGGGTCACTGATAGGTCTCTACCCATCTTAGACTAAACAGTTTAGGATATGCAGGTAATTATCAATAGCAGGTTACAATAAACAGGCTATGCATCAGAATAGGTAAAGCAGTAGCAGCAGCAATTCTAATGCAAGCATGAGAAAATAGAATGGGCGATATCGGGATGATCAAAGGGGGGGCTTGCCTGGTTGCTCGGCGGCAAGGGCAAGGTTGTCAATGGTGTCTTCGGACTCCGGACCTGCGTCGGTCTCGGGGACGACGTCGGTGTCTGGGGTCTATCGAGAGAGAAGAAGGGGAGGAAACAGTATAAATACACAGCAAACAAGTCCTACACAAAGTATGACATGACAATACGCAGTGTCGGGTGTGTCCTATCGAATGGTTGCACGTCACCGAGGAAGGGGGAATCCATCTGGGAATGTTTTCCCAGTTCCGGACATTTGTCATATAGATGACCGGAGAGGAACGGTTGCAAGTTCGCTATGCTAGGGATGCGTGACGGACGAATGGACCGCGTATTCGAATTCGTCTCATCGTTCTGAGCAACTTTCATGTACAAAGTTTTTCGATCTGAGCTACGGATTATTTTATATGATTTTCTAAAGTTTTTATTAATTTCTGGAATTTATTTAATTATTTAAATTAAACATTATCCGAAATAGTGATTGATGACTTCAGCATGACATCATGCTGACGTCAGCAGTCAGCTGACACATGGGACCCACCTGTCATTGACTGGTTAGTTAATTACTGTTAACTAACTAATTAGTATTTAATTAAACTAATTAACTAATTTAGATTAACCTAATCAGGATTAATTAACTTAATTAATTAAGTAATTTATTAGTTAATTAATTATTTAATAATTTTTACTTTTTTTTTTTACTTTTTTTTTAAAAATTTCAAGGGGGAGGGCCCCACTGGTCAGTGGCTGAGCCATGGGTGGGGGGGATTGGGCGCGCTCGCCCAGGGGGCGCACGACGTGGCCGTGGCCGTGGCCGGCCGGCGGGCACGGTCGAGCGGGTGAGCGTGGAGGGCAGGCGGCGGCTGGAGGGGGCGCGGCAGGAGGAGGCCACGGGCGGCGGGGCGCGGGACTGCGCGGGGTGGCGAGGTGGCAGGAGGAGGCCACGGGCGTGGTGAGCGCGGCGGGGCGCGGTGCGGTGCGCGGCGGGGCGCGGTGCGGTACGCGGCGAATAATTTTACACTAGAGTTAAACTAGCTCTATAGCCTAGTACAAATATTTTACACTAGAGTTTGAACTAGCTCTATAGCTAGTTAAAATAATTTTACACTAGAGTTGAACTAGCTCTATAGCCTAGTACAAATAATTTTACACTAGAGTTCAACAAGCTCTATAAGCAAGTTCAAATAATTTTTCATAGAGTTTAACTAGCTCTATAGCTTAGTACAAATAATTTTACACTAGAGGTGAACTTGCTCTATAGCCTAGTTCAAATAATTTTACATAAATTGAACTAGTTCTACAATATAGTACATATAATTTTACACTAGAGTCAACTACATCTAGATCCTTGTACAATAATTTTAAACTAGAGTTTAACTAGCTCTATAGCCGAGTTCAAATAATTTTACACAAGAATTGAACAGTTCTATAATCTAGTACATATAATTTTACACTAGAGTTTAACAGCTCTATACCCTAGTACAAATAATTTTACACTAGAGTTGAACTAGCTCTATAGTCTCGTACAAATTTTTACCATAGTTGAACTACCTCTATAAGCTAGTTCAAATAATTTTACACTAGAGTTGAATTAGCTTTATAGCCAGTACAAATATTTTACACTAGAGTTGAATTAGCCTATACCTAGTACGAATAATTTTACACTAGAGTTGAACTATCTCTATAGCCTAGTTCAAATAATTTTACACAGAGTTGAACTAGCTCTACAGCGTAGTTTAAATATTTTTACACAAGAGTTGAATAGTTCTATAATCTAGTACATATATTTTACACTAGAGTCTACTACCTCTATACCTTGTACAAATAATTTTACACTAGAGTTTACTAGTCTATAGCTGAGTTCAAATAATTTTACCAAGAATTGAACTAGTTCTATAATCTAGTACATATAATTTACACTAGAGTTAACTAGCTCTATTACCCTAGTACAAATAATTTTACACTAGAGTTGAATTAGCTCTATAGTCTAGTATAAATAATTTTACACTATAGTTGAAACCTCTATAGCTAGTTCAAATAATTTTCACTAGAGTTGAATTAGCTCTATAGTCCATACAAATATTTTACACTAGAGTAAAATGCTCTATAGCCTAGTACGAATAATTTTACACTAGAGTTGAACTATCTCTAATGCCTAGTTCAAATTATTTACACAAGAGTTTAACTAGTTCTAATCAAGTACATTAATTTTACAGTAAAGTTAACTAGCTCTATACCCTAATACAATAATTTTACACAAGAATTGAACTAGTTTCTTAATCTAGTTACATATAATTTTACACTAGAGTTGAACTATCTTGATAGCATAGTTCTAATAGTTTACACAAGTTGAATTAGTTTTATAATATGTATATGTAATGTTATACTAGAGTTGAACTAGCTCTATAACCTAGTACAAAATAATTTTATACTAGAGTTGAACTAGCTCTATACTAGTACAAATATTTTTACACCTAGAGTTGAACTAGCTCTATAAGCTAGTTAAAATAAGTTTACACTAGAGTTGAACTATCATATATATTAGTATAAATATTTTACACTATAGTTGAACTAGCTCTATAAGCTAGTTCAAATAGTTTTACACCAGAGTTGAATTAGCTCTATAAGTAGTTCATAATTTTTACTCTAGAGTTGAACTTCTTTATAGCCTACTTCAATAAGTTTACACAAACAGTGATTAGTTTATAATCCAGTATATATATTTTACACATAGAGTTGAACTAGCTCTATAACCTTAGTACAATAATTTTACACTAGAGTTGAACTTGCTCTATAGTCTAGTACAAATAATTTTACACATATAGTTGAACTAGCTCTATAAGCTAGTTCAAATAATTTTACACTAGAGTTGACTATGTCTATAGCGTAGTACAAATAATTTTACATTAGAGTTGAACTAGCTCTATAAGCTAATTCAATAATTTTACACTAGAGTTAAACTAGCTCTATAGCCTAGTACAAATATTTTTACCATAGAGTTGAACTAGCTCTAAAGCTAGTTAAATAATTTTACACTAGAGTTGAACTAGCTCTTAGCCTAGTACAATAATTTTACACTAGAGTTCAACAAGCTCTATAAGCATTTCAAATAATTTTTCAATAGAGTTTAACTAGCTCTATAGCTTAGTACAAATAATTTTACACTAGAGTTGAACTTGCTCTAAGCCTAGTCAAATAATTTTACATAAGTAGTTGAACTAGTTCTACAATCTAGTACATTAATTTTACACAGAGTCAACTACATCTATACCTTGTCAAATAATTTTAAACTAGAGTTTAACTAGCTCTATAGCCGAGTTCAAATAATTTTACACAAGAATTGAACTAGTTCTATAATCAGTACATATAATTTTACACTAGAGTTTAATAGCTCTATACCCTAGTACAAATAATTTTACACTAGAGTTGAACTAGCTCTATAGTCTAGTACAAATAATTTACACTATAGTTGAACTACCTCTATAGCTAGTTCAAATAATTTACACTAGAGTTTGAATTAGCTTATAGCCTAGTACAAATAATTTACACTAGAGTTGAATTAGCCCTATAGCCTAGTACGAATAATTTTACACTAGAGTTGAACTATCTCTATAGCCTAGTTCAAATATTTTACACAGAGTTGAACTAGTTCTAAATATATTACATATAATTTTACACAAAGTTAACTAGATCTATCCCTAATACAAAAATTTTACACTAGAATTGAACTATTCTATAACTGTACATATATTTTACACTAGAGTTGAACTATCTTGATAGCATAGTTCTAATATGCTTCAACAAGAGTTCAACTAGTTTTATAATCTAGTATTTATTGTTACACTAGAGTTAACTAGCTCTATAACCTAGTACAAATAATTTTACACTAGAGTTGAACTAGCTCTATAGCCTAGTACAATAAATTTTACACTATATTGAACTAGCTCTTAAATCTAGTTCAAATAATTTTACACCTAGAGTTGAACTAGCTCTATAGCCTAGTACAAATATTTTAACTATAGTTAACTAGCTCTATAGCTAGTTCAAATAAGTTTACACTAGGGTTGACTTGCTTAAAAACTAGTACAATAATTTTCCACTAGAGTTGATATAGCTCTATGTCTAGTACAAAAATTTTTGCACAAGAGTTGAACTAGTTCTACAATCTAGTATATATAATTTTACACTAGACTTAACTAGCTTTTATACCCTAGTACAAATAATTTTACACCTAGAGTTAAACTAACTCTATGGCCTAGTTCAATAATTTTACAAAAGAATTGAACTAGTTCTATAAATCTAGTACATATAATTTTCAACTAGAGTTTAAACTACATATATCCTAGTAAAAAAATTACACTGGAGTTGAACTAGCTCATATAGCCTCGTACAATAATTTTACACTAGGTTGAACTACCTCTATAAGCTAGTTCAGATAATTTTACACTAGAGTTGAACTAGCTCTATAACCTAGTCAAATAATTTTACACTAGAGTTGAAACTAGCTCTATAAGCTAGTTCAAATAATTTAACATAGAGTTAACTATCTCTATAGCTTAGTTCAAATATTTACACAGTATTGAACTAGTTTATAAATCTAATATATATATAATTTTACACTAGATTTGAACTAGCTCTATGACCTAGTACCAATAATTTTACACTAGAGTTGAACGAGCTCTATATTCTAGTACAAAGAATTTTACACTAGAGTTGAACTAGCTCTATAAGCTAGTTCAAATAGTTTTACACTAGAGTTGAAATAGCTCTACAGCCTAGTACAAATAAATTTACTATAGATTTAACTTGCTTTATAAGCTATTTCAAATAATTTTAACACTAGAGTTGAACTAGTTCTATAGCCTAGTTCAAATAATTTTACACAAGAATTGAACTAGTTCTATAATCTAGTACATTATTTAACACTAGAGTTTAACTAGCTCTATACCCTAATATAATATTTACACTAGAGTTGAACGTATCTCTAACTAAGCCAAGTACAAAGTAATTTTACACTATAGTTGAACAGCTCTATAAGCTAGTTCTAATAATTATACACTAGAGTTGAATTTGCTCTATAGCCTAGTACAAATAATTTTCCACTAGATTTGAATTATCTCTATGGCTAGTACAAATAATTTTACACTAGAGTTGACTAGCTCTATAAGCTAGTTCAAATAGTTTTACACTAGAGTTGAACTATCTTTATAGACTAGTTCAAATAAGTTTACACAAGAGTTGAACTAGTTTTATAATCTAGTATATATAATTTTACACTAGAGTTGAATTAGCTCTATAACCTAGTACAAATAATTTTACACTAGAGTTGCACTAGCTCTATAGTCTAGTAAAATAATTTTACAGTACTAGGAAAATGCTTATACGTAGTAGCATAGTAGTAGCGCTGTAAAATAGTAACCGCTGCTGCTATTTAGCAGTAGCGCTTTTCCTAGAAAGCGCTACTAGTAAAACTCTAGTAGTAGCGTTGGGAAGCAAAAACGCGCTACTACTATGTGGGACCAGATGAGGTCACCGACGGTCGCTGGAGTTGTAGCGCTGTACAGAAACAAGCGCTACTACTAACAGTTTAGTAGCAGCGCTTGATTGTACTCTGCCGCTACTGCCAATGGGCCCCACTTAGTAGTAGCGCTGTTCCAGGAGAGCGCTACTACTAAGTCCCATAGCAGCAGCGCTTTTTGCTAAGCAGCGCTACTGCTAGTTGCGGCTGGTGCCACCTTTTCCACCCCCTCCCCCTCCTCCCCCACTTTGCCCTCTCTCCCCCTCCTTTCCCCTCTCCACTCTCCACTCTCCACTCTCCACTCTCCACCATTGTTGCCCTTCTTATCTCTTCCTCCTACCTCTCTTGTCTTCTCTCCTCATTAATGGCACCCTCCTCCATAAATGGCCTCTCTCTTTCTCCTACACCTCTCTTCTCTCCCCCATTAATGCCCCCCTCCACCATAACCCCTCTCCATTAGTTAGCTAGATAGATTCACCTCTCCTCCCCAACAACTAGATCTAGCTAGCTATTTAGCCAACCACACGTGCTCTCTCGATTGTTCTCTCTCATCATCTAATTAACCGCGCGTGCTCTCGGTCTCTCTCGGGAGATATATAGGTGAGTAAAAAGTTGTTCATTTCAAGAATGGGAATATGTGTGTGAATGAGAATATGTGTGTTTGGGATATATATATGGAGAGATTTGTGCGAGTGACATGCCCTCGAGTTGCTTATGGTTTGCCGAAATGTTGATTTATTTCCGTTTCGGTGAATTTCGAGCAAACTCAATATGTCCTATTTTTAGGCAAGGTCATGCCAAAATTTTATATATATGACTTTGAAGCATGCATTATTTATTTTATAACCCTTTTGCTTGTTATACCGTGCAGTCGGTCATGAAGGTGACTGGATGGAAGGTGGAGCGGTACATGCAATCCGCGGTGATGGACATGTATGCAAATAATCGGACTAGGATTAGATGTCCGTGTGCAAGATGCAAGGAAGGAGTACTTTTGGACCCTTTTGATTGTGGCACTTTGAAGGCGCACCTGCTGATGAATGGTTTCATGGATGGCTATACTTAGTGGATAAGTGAAGAAGATGATGATGATGAGGACGTCCACATGGCAGGGAATAACGACATGGGGCTAGACGAAGAGATGACCGATCGACATGAAGACGATGGCGCTGGACATGTCGACGGGGAAGAGTCCGGAAATGACGACGGCGGCGGAGAAGATTCCGGACATGGCGAAGAAGAGTCCGGACATGGCAGAGAAGAGGCGGCGGTCACGCCGCAGTCTTCGATGGTACTTAGTGCAGTCGTGCAGGACCCTCATGTTCGAGACCTCCTTCGCAAGAGTACGACTAGCGAGAGAGCTGCTTCTGGAGAGGAGGCCAAGCTGGCGCAACTTGAAGTAGACTCGAGGACTCCATTATATGACGGTTGAGATCCCGAGGTGACCCGCTTGAGTTTCACGCTCGAACTTCTAAAGACGAACGCCAAAATCAAATGGACAGACAAAAGCCTCGATGAGCATTTGAAGTATCTACATAATAAAGTTCTTCCCGCGGGGAACCTGTGTCCTACTAGTGTCAAGGAGGCCAAGAAAATCGTTTGCCCTTTTGATTTGCTGCACATTAGGTACCACGCATGCATCAACGATTGCATCATTTATCGGGGGGAGCACACGGAAAAAACCAGCTGTCCAGTGTGCAATGCTTCTCGATACAAGAAGGCAGGAAAGAAAGCTCCTCAGAAAGTTGTATGGTACTTTCCAATCACTCCCCGTCTGCAGCGGTATTTCGTAGATCCTAAGGAAGCAAAGCTCATGCGCTGGCACGGGAAGAGGAAGAAGCCCGACGATGGAGATGATCCAAGGCTGAGACACCTCGTAGATGGTACCCAGTGGAGAGCATTCAATGCCGTATATGGATTTGCTGCAGAAGATCCAAGGAACATCGTGCTTGGTGCGAGTACCGATGGAATGAATCCGTTTGGAAACCAGAACACCAACCACTGCACATGGCCCGTGTTTGTAAGGATGTACAACCTCCCCCCATGGAAGTGCATGAAGACAAAGTACATACACATGAGCATGCTGATTCAAGGGCCGAAACAACCAGGAAATAGTATTAACCAGTATATGGGGCTTCTGCAAGAGGAGCTAGACACATTATGGAAAACACCGGCATGGACATGGGACGCCAGCAAAGGAGAATATTTCCATATGAGAGCCGCGCTGATGACGACGGTGCACGACTATCTCGGTTACGGGTACACCTCAGGCTAGGTGTGCCAGGGATACTGCGGATGCATGAGGTGCATGGATGATACAACGTCTCAGCAGCTTACGTCAACGAAAGATGGCGGGTCTGGAAAATTGTGTACATGGGGCATCGTAGATGGCTCGAGAAGGATAACCCGTGGAGAAAGCGTGGAGATCTATTCAATGGGTTGGCTGAGCTTCGAGGACCTCCACGTAAGAGGAGCGGCGCCGAAATCGACGAGCTGTTGAGAAACTGGGAACAATGCCCCACGCCGGGAAAGATCAAAAAGGCACCGGAGCCGCTGCTGAAGGTATGGAAAATGAGGTTTATTTTCTGGGACTTCGAGTACTGGCCCAATCATGACCCGCCTCATTGCCTTGATCAGATGCATATCACGAAGAATGTCCTCGAGAGTTTTCTCGGCACGCTGATGAACGTGCCGGAGAAGACTAAGGATGGGCCGAAGGAAAGGAATGACTTGGAAGATTTGAAGATCAGGAAAGAGCTCCACCGTAAAAAGTCGATGGAGGAGACAGAGACGGAGGAAGGGGAAATGGGCAGAAAAGTCAACAAGAAGGAGGAGAATTATTGCCCCCCTTCTTGCTTCACCTTAAGTGCGAAGGAGAGCGATCAATTCATCAAGTGCCTTATGGGAATCGAAGTCAGTTCTGGTTACTGTGGGAAGATAAGCAGATTTCTAGACCCCAAGAAGAAAAGGTTCAGCGGGATGAAGTCTCATGACTGTCACGTGATGATGACGCAGATACTCCCGGTTGCCATTAGAGGGATAATGGACAAGCACGTCTATGACACGCTTACTGGTCTCTGCAACTTCTTCGACATTATATCTCGAAAGTCCATAAGTGTGAAGCAGCTCCGAAGGCTACAAGAAGAGATCGTTGTCATACTATGTGAGCTTGAGATGTACTTCCCGCCCGTGTTCTTTGACATCATGGTGCATCTGTGTGTCCACATCATGGATGACATCATCGACCTCAGGCCGACATTCCTTCACAGCATGATGCCGTTCGAGAGGATGAACGGGGTCATCAAAGGATTCGTTCGTAACATGTCCCGTCCCGAAGGGAGCATCGTCCAGGGGTATCTGACGCAAGAGTGCGTCTCCTTTTGCAAGAATTATATAAGCGTCGGAGACCCTGTTGTTGGTTTGCCCGTCAAGAAGCACGATGGGAAGCTCGAAGGATATGGTCACAACAACGGCCGGAGGGAATTGCACGTGGACTACTCGGATCGTCGGAACGACTTTGACAGGGCTAACTTAGTAGTGCTACAACACCTAGATGTGGTAGATGATTATTTGGCACAGCACAAAGAAAGCATCGCAAAGAAGTATCGTGATAAGGGGATGCTCAAGACAGACGACGAAGTTACTGTAGAGCACAATGCCACTTTCTTGCGTTGGTTCAAAGAGCAAGGTCTTGAAAATCCCCTGAAAGAGGGCAGTTCGGACGGATTGCTCATACACACCTTAGCACATGGCCCCGCGCCCAAGCTCGCGACCTATCAGTCCTACGATATCAATGGGTACACGTTCTACACGGAGGCCAAAGACATGGACAGTGATTACCAGAACTCCGGGGTGACAATTCAATGCGTGACTGACGCCAACGGCACAACTGAAAGATTCTACGGAAGGGTCGAAGAGATCTGGGAGCTTGACTATGCTGGAATGCACGATGCGACGATGTTCCATGTCAGATGGGCCAAGGACGTCGTAAGAGAAAACAAGTATTTCACCACCATGTCTATACCCGACGCGAAGAGCACTCCCATGAATGTTAACGTCATCGCCAAAAATGAGCCATGGGTACACGCTAAGCACGTGACACAATGCTTCTTCATAACCGACCCGGCTAATCCCAGCCGTGTTGTCGTGAGGAGATCCAAAAGGAGCATCGTCGAAATGGATGGAGTCGCCAACGAGGAAGACTACGACCAATACGGCAACCCGATGAGGGAAGATGACGATGACGATGCAGCATACGTGAAAAGAAGAATCAATACTACATTACCTAAGAAAGATCGTAATCCATGGCTTCGGAAAAGTCACAAGGAGGGGTTCAATTACTCGGCAACGAACAAGAAAGGGAAGAAGCTCAATGTGAAACGTCGTCGACGCAGCTGATCAGAAACCTACATTTATATATATATGTATCTATCTTGTGTGCGCACTTAAGTAACCGTTATCGGTCAACTGATATGTTACCACCACATGCATGGTTCCGGTGATATTCGCGCAGTGGGGGAGAGGGAGACGCCGTCGTCGGGAGAAAAAAAGGGAGAAAGCAGTGCAAAAGAAAAAGAAAAGTAAACAGAAAAGAAAAGGAAAATAATAAAAGAAAAGAAAACTAAAAACTAGAAAAGGAAAATAATAAAAAGAAAAGAATAAAAATTGGAACAGTTAGCAGTAGCGCTGGATTGTGAACCAGCGCTATAGCTAATATAGCTATAGCGCTGGGTTCCAAAAAAGCGCTACTAATATGTGCCATTAGCAGTAGCGCTGCATTACAACCCAGCGCTATAGCTAAGTTAGCTATAGCGCTGGTTCACAATCCAACGCTACTACTATTTTGAGTTAACCCGCGAGGGCTCAAATTTTGCCAAGTCCGCCAAGTCCCAATCACCCACTCTTCACCCACTCTGTCGCCGCCGCCGTTGCCTTGCCCGCCCTCGCGCCGTCCGTCGCCCTCGACCGCCGGCCGTCGCCCCTGGCCGCCGTCAACCTCATCGCCGGCCGTCTCCCGAGCCCGCCCTCGACCTCACCGACGTCTCCCCTGCCCGCCCTCGACCAAAACGCCGCCCCCGCCTCTCCCCTGCCCGCGCGCCCTCGACCTCGCCGCCGCCGCCATCCGCTGCCCTCCACCTCCGTCCTCGGCTTCTCCTGCATCACTGTAAGCCTCTCCTCTCCCCTGCCCTCCTCTCCCTCTCCTCTCCCCTGCCCTCCTCTCTCTCTGTTAAGGGCTTTTAGGGCAAGTTAGCAAATTTAGCAAAAAAATTTAGCAAATTTAGCAAAGTTATCAACTTTTCTTAGCAAATTAGGGCAGTAGCTGATTAGCAAATAGGTATAAAAACAGTAGCAAAAAAATTTCAAAAAACAATAGCAAAGTTTAGAAAAATAGTAGCAATTTAAAAAAACAGTAGCAAAAAATTAGGTATAAAAACGGTAGCAAATAAAAAAAATAGTAGCAAAGTTAGCAAAATTTTGAGCAAGTTAGCAAAAACAGTAGAGAGAGAGAGAGAGAGAAGCAAGTTTGTAGCAAGTTTGTAGCTATTTTTGTCATTTTTGTGCATTTAAGTACAAGCATGCTTTTGCTTGAATGATATATGTCATTGATGTTATATGTTGGTTTTGCAATGTTGGTTGAATGTCGAAAAATATCAGAGTGGCCTATGTTTTGCCGGAATGTTGATTCATTTCCATTCTGGCAAATTTTAGGCGCTCCATATGTCCACTTTTTAGCAAAGGTCATGCCAAAAATTTCCGTGATTTTCGGCATGACTTGTGCTAGAAACTAGGACATATGGAGTACCGGGGATTTGCCGGAAGGGGAATGAATCAACATTCCGACCAAACATAGGCCCCTTTTTCCTCTTCATTATATCTTTTATTTACAATTGTTGATCAATAGGAAACATGTCTACCGACGCCGAAGTCGCGAGTGGTTCTGCTCGCCTCGAAGACCCCATCGAGGCAGCAAATCACTATTTCGATTACTTGGACGAACACCAGATGGGGTTGCATGGTGGCGGCAGTGGCACCAACCCCGACACCGACGCCGACACCGGCACTGGCATCTCTGAGCGAGTAGCTGTGCTCGGACATCCCGGTGGACAAGCCACCATCCTATGGACAAGCCACCATCCTATGGACGTGTGCACGGCGTCGAAGATGGCGCCTCGTGGAAGACGTGCTACCATGAGGAGCCAGAGGAAAGAAGGAAGAGACGGTCGGTCGTCACTCAGCAGAGCATCGATGAGAAGGTCACGATTACGGTCAATAAGACCAAAGCTGAGACCAAAGCAGAGTTGCTCGGGGCCGTCAATGCAGCGGTCACTGACGCGGTGGTCAGCTTGCTTCCGGCACTTTTCGATTTCACGAAGAACAATCCAAATTAACGGCCGGAGGACTTTCCCCTTCCCAGCTTTGTCGGGAGCAATTCGGCGAACACCACAGCACCAGCACCTACTCAAGCAACTGCAACAGGTCCCGCTCCTGTTCATAGCAGCCCGACCTCCGTCTCTTGCATGCTCGGTGCGCCTTCATCACTGGCTGAGCTCGACGCCCTCACGGTAATTACGCGTCATACCCTTTTCACCAGCATGTCTATAGTCTTCCATTTCAGTTGCCTTTCGGATGTTTGACGTCATAGACATGTCTCCTTCGTAGGCCGACGACACCCCGTGCACCCTACTCCACGACATCAAGGGCCAGAAGGGGCTGTGGGAAAGGCAACGATCGTGAAGCCGAAGGACCGCATGTTCCACAACCGAGAGATGCCCGATGGCGTCTTCAAGGTTAACATGGCCAGTGTCTTAGCGGGCTTCGAGGACTTGCCTCCTCCGGTACTAGTTGATGACGACGAGACCCCTAAGATGATTGGCGCATGCAAGAGCTGGTTCTTGCCTTGGCCGAAGTCTCTTCTTCGTCTCTAGGCGCCCAGTATCACGCCAATGCCACCTTCTCAGGAAGGTATGAACACCACCCCACCTACCACATTACCTGCACCTGTCGTGGCGAGTGATAGCGGACGACGCGAGGGAGGGCCTCCATTAGTGCCAGATGATGTAGCCCCCGCTATTAAAGAAGCAAATGTTGATGATGACATGGAGGATGATGATGATGACCCAGACAAGTATTTCAATACCGCCTATGATGATGGAGGATTGATGGCTCAGGACGACGAAGACTCAGGCTATGAACATGGAGATGATGACTTGATGCTGCCTGATTTGCCGGAGCCGGAACGTCCTAAGGCGGAATGCAAAAAGTCTCTCTTCAAGCGATCCTCGCAGGAGACGCCTCCAGATGCCGCCTGTACCCAGCAACCCCCCGTGGCCCGTCTACTGATTAGCCCGACGACACTGGGGGTGGTGGTTAGGGAAGGTATGGTGGGCTCACTACCGCCACCCACCAAGAAGCAAAGGAGGAGACTGGACAGGAAAGGCCCTAAAGGCGCCAGAGCTGCTTCAAGCAGCCAGCCGCCTCTGAAGCCCCGGGTGGTAGACAAAATACCTGTCCAAGGTGCGAAGCGCTTCCATGTCGCCGGCGAGCCAATCCTACCTGCCAAAGTGCTAGAGCACCTAGTGAACAATGATCTAAGGGGACTGCATGAAGATGTGCTAGCCAGACAGAAAAGCCTTCTGATCGGAAAAACCAGCATACCCGCTTTACGCGGCTCAGGTGCCGGGTGGGAAGTTGTACGTTGAGAGGTGGCCCGCGAATAAGTTCATCCTGCGATTTGACTACATCTACGACATGTTCCACATGTCCAAGCTGGATTTCTAGTTCATCCGCATGTATGCGCTGTATCTAAACTACTTCATCAGGGTCGAGAACATCAAATATATCTGCATCGTGGACCCGTTCTATATGCACGAGAGCTTCTTGGAAGTTTGCAAAGAGCACCGTGACAATGCGAGCAAGTACCTCGGCGACTTCATGATCTCTAATAAGGACAAGGAAGCGATTCTCGTGCCTTATCATCCCATGTAAGTCATCCGCACATATCCTTTCGTAAGTGTTAATCATTCCTTTGCAAGCATGGAGCTAATTCGAGGTGTACTTAATTTGCGCAGCAGGGGGGGCGCCGTCCTCATCGTTTTGTACCCGGAATACTGCCATGCTATGTACTTGGACTCATCGAAGAACCTCAGGAAAAAGGATTACAAGCACATAAAGAGTGTTCTCGATAGTGCCCTGTTAACCTTCAGCCTGTCTGGTGGATATATCAACGTGAAAAAGTACAGGAATCACGGGCAGGCTTTCGGTCATAAGACCGACTTCTGCTACATCCAGCAACCGCACACCAGTATGGCTGATGGATTCTACCTCATGCATCACCTGCTCGAGTACAGAAGGGATAATCAACGCCTTCGCATGCCACCTACTACCAATGATGCCGAGATTGTCAGCTGGGCCACAAGCATAGGAAAGACGCCGGATCATCGAATCAGAGCTGAGTTTTATCACGTACTGTGTGAACTTGCCCAAGTGATCATGAAGCAGGTCCTCGAATCAACAGGGAAGTTGTACCATGGGCCAATCACACGGGAAGATGTCCGAGCACTGCTACTCGCTGAGCGTCTAGACCTGAGGCCTTTTAAGAAGCTTGGGTGCTTCCTCCCTGACTATGAAGATTGGACCGCCGACATGGAGGACTAATTGTTGATGACAATGTGTCACTACTGTCTTTTTCTATGGCAAAACTTTGAATTTATGCACGGCGAAACTATGTGATGTAACTAAACCATTGTCCTGAACTAGCATAGATCGCTCTAGTTAATTAGTTTGGGTATGAGGAACTTCGTCATTTATGTTTACTATTGGTTGCTTGTATTTTGCTAATTATGCCCCTTTGTTTTCTTGAGTACATTATGTTGCATATTATCGTTCAATTCATCAACTCATGATGCAGGTACATAGATCAGAGATGGCGAAGGTCTACTATGCCGGGTACATTGGGAGGGTTCCAGGAGTCTACGACAACTGGCCAGGCGCTTAGGCCCAGGTGCACAGGTACCTGGGTGCTAGCCATAGTGGGTTCAAAGCAGAGCCGAAGCGGAAAGTAGTTACTTGAGGTGGACATTCCAGCATGAGCAGGGGCCGGACCGCCGGTACTACATAGTCGCGCTCTTGCTCATGCTGACCGCTCTTCTCTTCTACATCATGGTTTAGATAGAGATGATAAAACTTGTGTGTGTGTGCCATGACCATGCAGTTGCACTTATTCGAGACATGACATGATCGCACTTGTATATCGCTATTTTCGAGATGTGATGATATTTGTGTTGAATGATGATGATGTTATGACGAGACTACTGTATGTCTATGATATGATGAGAATAGTGTATGTTTAGTATGATCTGATGAAACTTTTGTATAGAGCCTGTATAAATACAGCACAAATACGTAGAGGGGTGGGGATCGGCGAAAGCAGGAACATTAGCAGTAGCGCTGGAAAGCACCTAGCAGTAGCGCTGGCTTAGCAGCAGCGCTTCCTGTGAACAAGCGCTACAGATAGTTGTCAGTAGCGCTGGTCCAGGAAGCGCAACTGCTAACAATACTTACCAGTAGCGCCGCATGTTATAGCGCTACTGCTACAACTTCGCTGTAGCATGCTAGCAGTAGCGCTGGACCCAGCGCTACTGCTATGCATATTTCAAGCGCTACTACTAGGGTTTTCCCTAGTAGTGTTAACTATAGTTGAACTAGCTCTATATGCTAGTTCAAATAGTTTTACACAAGAGTTGAACTAACTCTATAGCCTAGTATAAATATTTTTACACTACAGTTGAACTAGCTCTATAAGCTAGTTAAAATAATTTTACACTAGAGTTGAAATAGCTCTGTAGCCTAGTACAAATAATTTTACACTAGAGTTGAACTAGCTCTATAAGCTAGTTCAAATAATTTTAATCTAGATGTAACACCCCCCGTGGTTAGCTACAGTAATCCCCTTTTGATAATGTCATGTCATCATGATCAGCAGTGTCTAATCATCATTTGCTTCATATTGCATTTCTACACTTCTAATTCAAACTTCAATTAAACTCAAAGTGGAAAATAAAAGTTGTTCAAATCAGAAACTAAATAGTTCATTAAATAGCAAGTAAATCAGAAACAATTCTAAAATTAAACCAACATTATTGGAATTGGGTAAGTGACTCAAACATCCTCAAACAGTGACTAAAGACAATATTTATTAACCTTTTATTTAATCTAAATTAAATATGAAATTATGTTTTGCCCAAACTAGTTTTTGGAGATAGGGTATGATGCACTGTGATTTATGAAGTAGGTCACACTTTATACAAAATTCATTTAGTGCCAAAACAATTAATAAAACAGAGTTAAAAGAGAAAACAGAAAAGAAAATAAGAAAAATAAAAAGAAAAGAAAACCCCCAGGCCAAGTGGGCCTAGCCCAGCTGGCCTCAGCCCACCAGGCCCACTCCCACCCCCTGGCCTATATGGCTCCCTCGAGCCATCGAAACCCTAGCCCGCCCCCACTTCCCCTCGCTCGCTCCCCCCTCCCCCGATCCAGTTCTGGATCGGGATCGGGCCGACGCCGCCGCCCGCCGCTCCCCCTCTACTCGGCTCATACGAGCCTCGCCGCTCGATCCCCTGTAGCGGAGGGTGAGAAAAACCCCTTTTCCTCCTTCCCCCTGTCCCCTCTCGCTCGTCCCGCGCACCGCTCGATCGCCCGCGCTGCCCCGCCCGCGCGATCGCCTGCGCCCGCGCTCCGCCTGAGCCCCCGCACGCCGCTGCCCAACGTGGCCCTCCCGACCGGCCTCGCCGCGCCGCGCTTCGGCCTCGCACGCGCTCACCCCGGCCCGCCCGCGCGCTCGCCTACCGCTCGTCCGCCCGCTCACGCGCCTCGTCCGTGCCGGGGACGAACCCTGCTGCTCCCTCGGCTGCATCGCCACCGCTGCAGCCTCACCGCCCCTGTCCTGCACGCGTCGTCCGCACGCACGCTGCAGCCGCTCGTCGCCGCTGCTCCACGCCGGCGCCTCGCCGTGGCCCCTCGCGGCCGGCGCTCGGCCTGCCTCGCGCCCGTGGCCAGCGCCCGGGCTCGCCCTGGCCGCGCCCGCGTGCCCGCGAGCCCGCACGCCCGCTAGTGGCCTATGGGCCACTGACCAGTGGGCCCTGCCCCCCTGTGACAATGATAGATGGGGCCCACGCCCTTAAAATGTTTAATAAAAATAAAATGAATTATTAAAATAATTAATAATTAATTAATTAATTAGTGAATTAATTAAGTTAATTAATCCTATTTAATTAATCTAAATAATTAGTTAGTCTAATTAAACAGTAATTAGATTAACTAAACACTAGTTAAACTAAACAGTCACTGACAGGTGGGACCCACATGTCAGTTTGACCCAGTCAACGCCCTGTTGACTGCTGACGTCATGCTGACATCATCATGATGTCAGCATACACTGTTCTGGATAATGTTGATTTAAAATAATTAAATAAATTCCAGATAATAATTAAATCTTTAGAAAATCATTTAGTTAGGCAGTAGAACACCTCTGCTTATCATTTAGACATGTCATGCATATTGTTTGCATCTTTGCCGTGAATTTATTGTTTCTTCCCCATCCTTCTCTCTCGATAGACGCCGAGACCGACGCCGTTGCAGCTTGTGACGCCCCCGGCCCAACCATGCACTAATCATACACGCAAATGCACACGATCAAGCCTAAGGACTCACGGGAAGATATCACAACACAACTCTAAAACATAAGCAAAGTCATACAAGCTTTATATTACAAGCCAGGGGCCTCGAGGGCTCGAATACATAAGCTCGTGTACAAGCATCAGTGGAAGCATCAGATATCTGAGTACAGATATAAAAGAAAACATAGATAGGCCCTTAGAAGGCAGGGCAAAAGAACACTATGATTGAAAGGCGCAAGCCTCCTGCATGGGACCCTCCGAACCTACTCCTGGTCGTCGGCCAACTCGTAGTAGTAACCACCCTCGGGGTGGTAGTAGTAGTCAGTCGTCGGCAGGGGTAGCTGTCTCAGCGGCTCCGTCAGCTGGTCACGACAAACTGATATGGGGGAAAAAGAAAGCAAAGCAACCGTGAGTATTCTGAAGTACTCAGCAAGCAAGGATCTACACTACATATGCAACATTATCAAAGGAAGGCTGTATATGTGGACTGGGCTGCAGAAATGCCAGAATAGAGAGGAAAGCCTAGTCCTATCGAAGACTAGCATCTTCAGCGGTCTTGCAGAAATAGAAGAGAGTAGATCAACTAAGTACAAGTAGTAGTAATGTTATCAACCTCACCCAGAGATCCTTTCTCGACTCCCTGCGAGAAAGCAATCCCAGAGCCATAAAGTCATCAACCTCGCCCAGAGATCCTTTCTCGACTCTGCGAGAAAGCGATCCCAGAGCCATACAGTCATCAACCTGTTATCGTCTCAAGGGTCCAGTTCTAGTTGTATCGATCGGGATACAACTTCGAGTGTCCTTTACCGTAGGACCGGCTATCGATAGAAGTTTTCTTCCTGCAGGGGTGCACCAACTTACCCATCACGCTCGATTAACTTCGGCCGGACACACTTTCCTGGGTCATGCCCGGCCTCGGCCAAACAACACACCGCAACCCTACCTAGAGCTCAGCAGAGAGGTCCCCGTCATTCTACATCCTAAGCGCTCAGAGGTGTTGGGCCATCGCCCTGTGCACTCCGAGTCGTTGCGTACAGGGTGGATACCAGCGCCAACGGCACGATCCGACCCGGCCGCAATGCTGAACTGGACGTCTGACAGAGCTTTCGGCTGATGCTACGATGCAGAACACCCATACTATGCCCACGTGATGGTTAGTGCTACCAGGCCAGAGGCCTGCTCGGATCAAATATCCAAATCATTGGTGGACTAGGGGCTTGCGGAAATGAGCAGAGACTCACGATCGATGTGACCCCGTCGCCCTGTCTCGAGGACTTGCTGCAAGGGCTAAGAATGCCCGGACGCACTTCGTATTCATCACTCGGGCACCATCCAGGTCAACCCATCTCGCAGAAACTGTCGGGAACTCAGGTCCACCTCTACTGGGCGGTACCGCCTGTCCCTTTAGTCCTGTAGAAAAAGTAACTTCCTCGGGTCCCCCATCGGGGCCGACCCGTCTCTATCGAGGTTCAGGGGTAAAGTCACAGTAACCGTGTGTCCATAACATCAAGGGAATCCGAGGTATCACCCTCGATGGATGCCCACTCGATGTAACCGTCAAGTTGAACTTAGGAGGAATCACCCTCGAGGTTCACACTTGAAGTGATGCGTGACAGGGTCGTATCGGAGGTGGAGAAGGAGGAAGCACCCTCGATGACCACGACCAGATAGCTACTCTACAGAGTTAACCTCAGAAGTGCTAAACGAGGTATCACCCTCGGCACTCGATAGTAGCGCTGCAGTGTCGTACAACCTAAGGGGGTGATGTGCGGTGCCGGGGCCTGGTCTTCGATCCCGTTGATCGGGTCTTCTGATAATCCAGCGGGGCAGTCGGGATAAAGTGGGTCACTGATGGGTCTCTAGTCAGCCTATACTAAGCAGTTTGAAATAGGCAGGTAAGGTAACAATAAGCAGGTTACAAAAGCAGGCTATTCATCAGAATAGGAGCAAACAGTAACAGTAGCAAAATCTAATGCAAGCAGGAGAAAATAGAATGGGCGATATCGGGATGATCAAAGGGGGGGCTTGCCTGGTTGCTCTGGCAAGAAGGAGGGGTCGTCAACGGGCTGCTCGTCTGGAGCGTAGTTGTACTCGGCTGCAAGGGCGTCGGTCTCGGCGTCTATCGAGAGAGAAGGAGGGGGGAAGAAACAATAAATTCACAGCAAAGATGCAAACAATATGCATGACATGTCTAAATGACATGCAGAGGTGTTCTACTGCCTAACTAAATGATTTAGTTAAATCAGGAATTTATTTGGATTTATTTAATCAACGTTGGGCACTATTCATTTATCGAAATCGGTCTAAAAGTTCAATGTTCATATAGCTACGGGCGTCTGACAGGAATACGGAGGACGTATTCAGGTTCGTATCGAAATTCTGAACAAGTTTCATGTATAAATTATTTTCATCGGAGTTACGGTTTATTTAATATGATTTTCTAAAGTTTTATTAATTTTAGGAATTTAATTAATTATTGAAATTAACATTATCCGAAATAGTAGTTGATGACGTCAGCATGACATCATGCTGACGTCAGCAGGCATCCTGACACGTGGGTCCCACCTGACACGTGGGTCCGACGGGGTGTTGTGCGCGTCGTCGAGGCGCGACGAGGCGCAGCGCAGCAGCAGCAGAGCGGGTGCGGACGCTGCGGAGGGCGAGGTGCGGGCGCGGTGCGGGGCCGCGGTGAGCGCGGCGGAGCACGAGGCCAGCAGCGGAGGGCGCGGTGGCGAGCGCAGCGAGGGAGCGGCCACGGGCGCGCGAGCGCGAGTGGCGGGCGGGTGCGGCGGAGCGAGGCAGAGGAGAAGGATGGTGGCCTCACGAGGAGTTGTAGGGCACGGGGCAGTGGGGCCTGGGGAGGACGACGGGGACGACGGCTTGGTCCGGCGAGGGGGAGGCAGTCCGGCGAGGTGGCGGTGGCGACGGGGCGGCGGCGTCGAGCGAGGGCGCGTCGGGCCGATCCCGATCCAGTTCTGGATCGGGGGAGGAGAGGGGGGGGAGCAAGAGGGGGGGAGTGTCGGTGGGGTGGGGTTAGGGTTCGGCCTGGGGGAGGCCATATAGGGGAGGGGCTGGGCCGGCCTGGTGGCCGTGGCCCAGTTGGGCCGGGGGGGGGATTTTCTCTTTTTTTTGTTTTCTTTTGTCTTTTCTTTTTATTTATTCATATCTCTGGTTTAGTAAATAGTTAGGCCACCAAATGATTTTTGTAAAACATAGCAATTGCTCCAATAATTACTAGGCATCCTCTACTACAACCAAAAATTAGTTTGGAGACAATTGGAGTTCACACAATTTTTATAATAATTAAAATGCATTAATCCTTGCTGTTTTGGTAATGTTAGAGCCATCTAATTAAGTTATTAATTCTTGGTTTCAATTTTAGAATAATCTCTGCAATATTTGCTATTTATTGAACATTTTAGTTTTTGATTTGAGCAACTTTTATTTTCCACTTTCAGTTTGAATTTCCATTTGAATTTGAATTTGAAAAGAGATAAGATCCAAATGATGTTTAAGCACTGTTGATCATGATGACATGGCTTTAACTAAGGTGATCACTGTTGCTAAGCACAGGGGGTGTTACAATTCTCCTCCACTAATAAGAATTCTCGTCCCGAGAATTAAGAGGAAACCTGAAAGAAATCGGGGTATTCTTGGAAGTTCTTCCGAAGAAAAGTTCAGAAAACCTCGAATGACTGGAATGTTTTCGATCCCCTCAAGCGGAGAAGCGTTCAACGCATTCAAGGTGTATAAATTTAGCCTCAGCATTTGGAGTTATCTGGACAGGGTAACTCACTAGCCCAGATGATTAACGAAGCATGCAGTTTTTTTTTAATGAAGGCCATGCATGAATGCAAATTTTTCGGAGATGAATGAATGTGATGCTGCTGAATTAAATAAAATAGAAGCAGATACTGGGTTAACGAGAAGGGTACCCATTTCAGTGGCAAGTTGATCCTGGACTTGTTCAATATCAATGTTGTACGCGTGTCCACGATGGCCACGATCATTGCCACGGCCAGTACGAGGGAGAGTCAATCGATTCTGAGTCTGGCGGCAGTCCTTAGCAAGGTGGCCTGGTTTGCGACACTTGAAGCACAGACCATCTTCAGGATGAAGAGGAGCATTGGGTGGAACATGTGGTGCAGCATGATTGTTCCTTGGCGCAGGGGCAGCTGGACGGAACACATTGTTGGGAATCCAGACTCGACGCTTCTGTGTTGAGCTCAAAGATGAGCCAACATCGCGATGGCGTTTCGGCGAGTCCTTGTGTTTCATCTGAGCGGTCTCAACCAGAATAGCCTTGTTCACAAGAGTAGAAAAGTCATTGAAGTCTTGAGCAGCAAGGGCAAGCTCTAGGTCTGGGTGGAGTCCGTTACGGAACTTCTCTTGTCTGCGAGCATCTGTGGCGATGTCTTCTTCAGCATAGCGGGGCAGGTCAAGGAATTCCCGCTGATAAGCCTCGACAGTCTTGTTGCCCTGAGTGAGGTTGCGGAACTGGGTCTTCATGCGGTCCATAATTCCCTGAGGAATATAGCGGGCACGGAAAGCAGCCTGGAACTCAGGCCAAGTAACGGCTGTTCCAGTAGGCAGTGAGCGCTGGTGTGTGTCCCACCATTGAGCAGCGGGGCCCTTTAAGAAAAAGGACGCGAAGGCTACAAAGTTGGCAGGGGAGACATTGGTAGATTCCATCTCGTGAGTGATGTCGCGAATCCAGTCACCAGCGTCCATTGGCTTTTCAGAGTTGCGGAACTGAGTGGGGTTAAGTAGCATGAATTCTGGCAGGGTTATTGAAGGAGGGTTCTGGTTCTGGTTGTTCTGTTGCGGGAACTGAGCCATAATTCCGGTCATAAACTGACGGTTTAGCTCGAACAGTTGCATCATAGCAGCCATATAATCTAGCAGTGGTGGGCGTTCAGCGGCACGACCACGACCACGACCACCTGGTCTAACCATCCTGCTAAGTTTTAACAGGGGGTAGTTCAGTAAAAGCATTTGCGGGTGTTAGGGAGAAGCATGATGTAATACGACATTAATCAAGCAGTGTAATAGATACTTAACAGTAGTTAATTAAGACTTACAGATCCATACACAGAGTCGGGTACATGCAGACAACATAACTGCGCAAATTAAAAGGTAGACATACTAAGCGGCGCGCAGGCACGCGGTAAGAAAGTACACAACGGGACATAGCAAAGGCTACATCAACGTCGGGGAAGACCACGGAAACGGGGTAACTGCAAGTGCGGTCGACGAATGTTCGTCGCGGAAGGATCCTGCGCTCCATGAGCACTCTGATGCAGAACTCGGTCTCGAGCTGTAAGAAGAGGTCCACGTGCAGGTGTGTGACCTCCCACAGTAGGCCAATCAATGCCAGCAGGCATCTGAGTCCTGCGCGGGTAAAGGATGTACTCTGGATGTATCTCTGCACGAACAGCTGGTAGCAACTGCGTCATAGCATCGTAGAGGCGAGCTCGAGTGGCAAACAACTCGACGGTGAGAGCCCGAACAGTGCGATCCAGAGCCTGAGTGCACTGAATCAGAACGTGCTAGTCGTAACGACGACGCTCGTACGGGGCATAGCCAGCTGTGTAGTATCCGGTAGCATCTCCAGCAGGGGCATACGGAATATACCAGAACTCAGAGGCATCAAAAATACTGGTGAACTCTCCTCGGAGACGTGCGACAGCAGAGTAGGCGGCGTCATGGACTGCCATCTCAATCGTCACGCCGATACCGTGGAAAAGGTGCAGCTCAGTGTCTGAGTCATCGCGCTGATCATAGATACGAACATCAGCATGGTACTGCTCCTGGTTGAACTCGCGATAATCCTCATAGACCATGTACTCGGGGTACCAGCGGTAGCCAAGTCTGGTCAGGAGGGCGACCAGGACAGCTGGGAAACCAGGGGCACCACGAGCGCAAGTGCGAAGCACAAGCTGCGTCGTAGGGCGTGGTGGAAACAAACGATCCATCTGAAACAGAGGAAATTCAGGACTGTTAATGACAATGAGAAGTATATTACAATTCAGAGAGAAAGGTTAAACAAAATAATGGAAAGGAAAATGATTATCGGACTAATCAGATGAATGGTAAGGAGTTAAGCACAGATATCCAGCTCTCCGGGTAGACAAGATTTACGAGATCCTAAGTGTCGGCGTTAGTAAAATTTAGTTAACCCGAAAGGAAGAGAGATCAGAGTCCCAGAGTAAAGGCGAGGAGTAAAAGATCCTAATACCACCCAATTGGCGACGTGGGCCTGTAAGCCACACAGCTAAGTTTGTAAAACAGTTTTCAAGTTCTAGACTCAACTTCGGCCAAGGAGTTGGAAAGGGGGGTTCCTACAGGCAGTCGGCTCTGATACCAACTTGTGACGCCCCCGGCCCGACCGTGCACTAATCATACACGCAAATGCACACGATCAAGCCTAAGGACTCACGGGAAGATATCACAACACAACTCTAAAACATAAGCAAAGTCATACAAGCTTTATATTACAAGCCAGGGGCCTCGAGGGCTCGAATACATAAGCTCATGTACAAGCGTTAGCAGAAGCATCAGATATCTGAGTACAGATATAAAAGAAAACACAGATAAGCCCTTAGAAGGCAGGGCAAAAGAACACTACGATCGAAAGGCGCAGGCCTCCTGCCTGGGACCCTCCGAACCTACTCCTGGTCGTCGGCCAACTCGTAGTAGTAACCACCCTCGGGGTGGTAGTAGTAGTCAGTCGTCGGCGGGGGTAGCTGTCTCAGCGGCTCCGTCATCTGGTCATGACAAACTGATATGGGGGAAAAAGAAAGCAAAGCAACCGTGAGTACTCTGAAGTACTCAGCAAGCAAGGATCTACACTACATATGCAACATTATCAAAGGAAGGCTGTATATGTGGACTGGGCTGCAGAAATGCCAGAATAGAGAGGAAAGCCTAGTCCTATCGAAGACTAGCATCTTCAGCGGTCTTGCAGAAATAGAAGAGAGGAGATCAACTAAGTATAAGTAGTAGTAATGTTATCAACCTCACCCAGAGATCCTTTCTTGACTCCCTGCGAGAAAGCAATCCAAGAGCCATAAAGTCATCAACCTCGCCCAGAGATCCTTTCTCGACTCCCTGCGAGAAAGCGATCCCAGAGCCATACAGTCATCAACCTGTTATCGTCTCAAGGGTCCAGTTCTAGTTGTATCGATCAGGATACAACTCCGAGTGTCCTTTACCGTAGGACCGGCTATGGATAGAAGTTTTCCTCCCTGCAGGGGTGCACCAACTTACCCATCACGCTCGATTAACTCCGGCCGGACACACTTTCCTGGGTCATGCCCGGCCTCGGCCAAACAACACACAGCAACCCTACCTAGAGCTCAGCAGAGAGGTCCCCATCGGTCTACATCCTAAGCGCTCAGAGGTCTTGGGCCATCGCCCTGTGCACTCCGAGTCGTTGCGTGCAGGGTGGATACCAGCGCCAACGGCACGATCCGACCCGGCCGCAATGCTGAACTGGACGTCTGACAGAGCTTTCGGCTGATGCTACGATGCAGAACGCCCATACTATGCCCACGTGATGGTTAGTGCTATCAGGCCAGAGGCCTGCTCGGATCAAATATCCAAATTGTTGGTGGACTAGGGGCTCGCGGAAACGAGCAGAGACTCACGATCAATATGACCCCGTCGCCCCGTCTCGAGGACTTGCTGCAAGGGCTAAAATGCCCGGCCTCGCCTCGTATTCATCACTCGGGCACCATCCAGGTCAACCCGTCTCGCAAAAACTGTCGGGAACTCAGGTCCACCTCTACTGGGCGGTATCGCCTGTCCCTTCAGTCCTGTAGTAAAAGTAACTTCCTCGGGTCCACCTTCGAGGCCGACCCGTCTCTATCAAGGTTCAGGGGTAAAGTCACAGTAACCGTGTGTCCATAACATCAAGGGAATCCGAGGTATCACCCTCGACGGATGCCCACTCGATGTAACCGTCAAGTTGAACTTAGAAGGAATCATCCTTGAGGTTCACACTTGAAGTGTTGAGCGACAGGGTCGTATCGGAGGTGGAGAAGGAGGAATCACCCTCGATGACCACGACCGGATAGCTACTCTACAGAGTTAACCTCAGAAGTGCTAAACGAGGTATCACCCTCGGCACTCGATAGTAGCGCTGCAGTGTCGTACAACATAAGGGGGTGATGTGCGGTGCCGGGGCCTGATCTTCGATCCCGTTGATCGGGTCTTCTGATAATCCAGCGGGGCAGTCGGGATAAAGTGGGTCACTGATGGGTCTCTAGTCAGCCTATACTAGGCAGTTTGAAATAGGCAGGTAAGGTAACAATAACCAGGTTACAAAAGCAGGCTATGCATCAGAATAGGAGCAAACAGTAACAGTAGCAAAATCTAATGCAAGCAGGAGAAAATAGAATGGGCGATATCGGGATGATCAAAGGGGGGGGCTTGCCTGGTTGCTCTGGCAAGAAGGAGCGGTCGTCAACGGGCTGCTCGTCTGGAGCGTAGTTGTACTCGGCTGCAAGGGCGTCGGTCTCGGCGTCTATCGAGAGAGAAGGAGGGGGAAGAAACAATAAATTCACAGCAAGATGCAAACAATATGCATGACAGGTCTAAATGACATGCAGAGGTGTTCTACTGCCTAACTAAATGATTTAGTTAAATTAGGAATTTATTTGGATTTATTTAATCAACGTTGGGCACTATTCATTTATCGAAATCGGTCTAAAAGTTCAATGTTCATCTAGCTACGTGCGTCTGACAGCCATACGGAGGACGTATTCGGGTTCGTATCGAAATTCTGAATAAGTTTCATGTATAAATTATTTTCATCAGAGTTACGGTTTATTTAATATGATTTTCTAAAGTTTTTATTAATTTCAGGAATTTAATTAATTATTGAAATTAACATTATCCGAAACATTAGTTGATGACGTCAGCATGACATCATGCTGACGTCAGCAGGCATCCTGACACGTGGGTCCCACCTGTCATAGACTGGTTAGTTAAATAGGGTTAACTAATTAATTAATATTTAATTAAACTAATTAACTAATTAGATTAGCCTAATAAGGGTTAACTAACTTAATTAATTAACTAATTAATTATTTATCAATTTTAGTAGTTTTATTTTTATTTTTATTTTCTATTTTCGTTTTTCAGGGCGTGGGCCCATTCTGTCATCGGGCTAGGGGGGAACAGGGCCCATTGGCCAGCGGCACAAGGGCGGCGGGGCGCGGGCGATGGGTGCGGCGCGCATGGGCGCGGGCGCAGGGGCGTGGGTGAGCTAGCGGGGCGCGCAGCGACGGGGTGGTGTGCGCGGCGTCGAGGCGCGACGAGGCGCAGCGCAGCAGCAGCAGAGCGGGTGCGGGCGCGGCGGAGGGTGAGGTGCGGGCGCGGTGCGGGGCCGCGGTGAGCGCGGCGGAGCACGAGGCCAGCAGCGGAGGGCGCGGTGGCGAGCGCAGCGAGGGAGCGGCCACGGGCGCGCGAGCGCGAGCGGCGGGCGGGCGCGGGCGGCGCGCGGGTGCGGCGAAGCGAGGCAGAGGAAAAGGAGGGGGGCCTCACGAGGAGTTGTAGGGCACGGGGCAGTGGGGCCTGGGGAGGACGACGGGGACAACGGCGTGGTCCGGCGAGGGGGAGGCAGTCCGGCGAGGTGGCGGTGGCGACGGGGCGGCGGCGTCGAGCGAGGGCGCGTCGGGCCGATCCTGATCCAGTTCTGGATCGGGGGAGGAGAGGGGGGAGTGTCGGTGGGGTGGGGTTAGGGTTCGGCCTGGGGGAGGCCATATAGGGGGGGCTGGGCCGGCCTTGTGGCCGTATCCCAGTTGGGCCGGGGGGATTTTCTCCTTTTTTGTTGTTTCTTTTGTCTTTCTTTTATTTATTCAATCTCCTGTTTAGTAATGTTAGGCCACCAAATTATTTTTGTAAAACATAAGCAATTGCTCCAATAATTACTAGCATCCTCTACTACTACCAAAATTAGTTTGGAGACAATTTGAGTTCACACAATTTTTATATAATTAAATGCATTAATCCTTGTGTTTTGTACATGTTAGAGCCATCTAATTAAGTTATTTAATTGTTGGTTTCAATTTAGAATAATCTCTGCAAATTTGCTTTATTGAACATTTTAGTTTTTTGATTTGAGCAACTTTATTTTCCACTTTCAGTTTGAATTTCCATTTGAATTTTGAATTTGAAAAGAGATAAGATCCAAATGATGTTTTAAGCACTGTTGATCATGATGACATGGCTTTTACTAAGGTGATCACTGTTGCTAAGCACAGGGGGTGTTACACAGCGAGTACGTATAATTTTACAGAAAGAGATGAACTAGTTCTATATTAGTACATATAATTTTACACTAGAGTCAACTACCTTTATACCTATTACAAATAATTTTACACTAAGAGTTGAACAGCTAGCTCTATAGCCGAGTTCAATAGTTTTACACAAGAATTGACCTATTTCTATAATCTAGTACTTATAATTTTAAACTAGAGTTTAACTATCTTTTACACTAGTACAATAATTTTACACAACGAGTGAACTAGCTCAACATACAGTTAGTACAAATAATTTACAACATAGTTTAACTACCTCTATAAGCTTGTTCAAATTTTTACAACCAGACTTGAACTAGCTCTATGCCTAGTACAAATAATTTTACACTAGAGTTTGAACTAACTCATAAGACTAGTTCATATAATTTAACCCTAGAGTTGAACTATCTTTATAGCCTAGTTCAAATAAGTTTACACAGAGTTGAACTAGTTTCATAATCTAGTATATAAATTTTCACTAGATTTGAACCTAGTTCTATAGCCAGTGACTATAAAATAATTTTACATATAGTTTACCTAGCTTTATAAGCTAGTTCAAATAATTTTACACTAGAGTTGAACATAGCTCTAATATCCTAGTTCAAATAATTTTATAAAATAATTGAAACTGTTATATAATCTAGTACATATATTTACACAAGAATTTATACTAGCTCTATACCCTAGTACAAAGCATTTTTACACTAAGTTGACGGCTCTATAAGCTAATTCAAATAATTTTACACTATAGTTGAACTAGCTCTATAAGCTAGTTCAAATAATTTTACACTAGACTTTAACTAACTCTATAGCCTAGTACAAATATTTTTTCACTAGAGTTGAAGTAGCTCTATAGCCTAGTACAAATAATTTACACTAGAGTTGAACTAGCTCTATAAGCTAGTTCAAATAATTTTACACTAGACTTGAACAAGCTCTATAGCCTAGTTCAAATAAATTTACACGAGAGTTGAACTAGTTCTATTATTTAGCATATATAATTTTACAATATAGTTGAACTAGCTCTATAAGCTAGTTAGATAAATTTTACACTGGAGTTGAACTTGCTCTATAGCCTAGTACAAATAATTTTACTCTAATGTTGAACTAGGTCTGTGTGGAACCCCCGGCTCAATCGTACACTAATCATGCACGCAAACGTGTACGATCAAGATCAGGGACTCACGGGAAGATATCACAACACAACTCTAAAACATAATTAAGTCATACAAGCATCATAATACAAGCCAGGGGCCACGAGGGCTCGAATACAAATGCTCGATCATAGACGAGTCAGCGGAAGCAACAATATCTGAGTACAGACATAGGTTGAACAAGGTGCCATAAGATGGCTAGCACAAACAGGGATACAACAGATCGAACAGGCGCCGGGCCTCCTGCCTGGGATCCTCCTAACTACTCCTGGTCGTCGGAGTCCTGGACGTAGTAGTAGGCTCCGCCCTGGTGGTAATAGTCGTCGAAGGTGGCGTCTGGCTCCTGGGCTCCAACATCTGGTTGCGACAACCAGCAAGAAGGGAAAGGGGGAAAGGAGGGGGAAAGCAACCGTGAGTACTCATCCAAAGTACTCGCAAGCGAGGATCTATACTACATATGCATGGTATATGTGTAAAGAGGCAATATCGGTGGACTGAACTGCAGAATGCCAGAATAAGAGGGGGATAGCTAGTCCTGTCGAAGACTACGCTTCTGGCAGCCTCCATCTTGAAGCAATAGAAGAGATTAGTTGGAAGTTAACCAAGCAACAACGTATAGCATAATCCTACCCGTCGATCCTCTCGTCGCCACCATGCGAGAGAGCGACCACCGGGTTATATCTGTCACTTGTAAGGGTGTGTTTTATTAAGTATCCATTTCTAGTTGTCATGAGGTCGGAATACAACTCCGGGTCGTCCTTTTACCGAGGGACACGGCTATTCGAATAGATAAACTTCCCTGCAGGGGTGCACCACATATTCCCCAACACGCTCGATCCCCTTTGGCCGGACACACTTTCCTGGGTCATGCCCGGCCTCGGAAGATCCACACGTTGCAGCCCCACCTAGGCTCAACAGAGAGGTCAGCACGCCGGACTAATCCTAGGCACTCTGGGGTCTGGGCCCATCGCCCAGTGCGCTCCTGCACGTTGCGTACGCGGCCGCGAGCAGACCTAGCAACCCACACGATCACGGCGGTTACGTTTTTATCGCGATCCAACACGGCGCGCGTCAGCTCCGTCGCCTGATACGTCAAGAAGGCTTCACTGATACCATCAGGCAGGCCGGGAAATACCCTAACTGACTCCCCGTGTTGGTTTGCGTATAGGCCACATGGCAGACACAGATCAAATATCCAATCTCGTTCAAACGTGTTATTATGAATAAACGAGAAAGCCGACAGGCCTGGCCCACTGCTTCTCCTAGGTGGTCTCAACACTGGCCCTGTCGCTTCCGCCACAAAGATCCACACACAAAGGGCACGTTGGGGACAAGGTCCTTTCAAGCCCCCCATCCGTGAATCCTCTCGCGGGTTACTCTTGAGCCGACCCGACTTTAGTCACCATCTGTATAGTTAGTAATATGTATAGTATACACCCGTGATCACCCCTCCCGCGTGATAACGTGCCTGATAGTAAATCAGGGCAGCGCACTGACAAGATGCAGGGCCAATGTGATAAACTGCAAACTACACTAGGCATTTAGGATTGCGGTAAGGTATCAACAACCAGTAGCACAACAGAGCAAAGAAGATGGTTAACCGAAATGGAGAGTATCAGTAACTACAAATGCAGAGGCAGTAGGTCATGAGAGAGAATAGGCGATGAGCTCAAAGGAAATAGGATCGGAAAGGAAAGGGGGGGCTTGCCTGGTGCTCTGGCAAGTAGGAGAGGTCAGATCAACGAATACCTGCTAGTCGGAGTCGTAGTTGGCACCAGCAGCAGCTCAGTCGGTCTCGTAGTCTAACGAAGAGAAGAGGGGGAAGAAACAGTAAATACACCAGCAGATAATGACACATGGGATGCATGACATGTCTAAAACGCAGGCCAGGTGATATCAGCATAACTAAGCGATTTAGTTAATTTAGGAATTTATCCGGATTTATTTAATTAGGGTTGGACACTATTCATTTATCGAAATCGGTCTAATTGGTCAACGTTTCTCCCAAAGCTGCGGGCTCTGACGGGAATACGGAGGATTATTGGGTTCGTTCGTCGTTCTGAGAAGTTTCATGTATAAATATTTTCATAGGAGTTACGGTTTAAAAGATATGATCTTCTAAAGTTTTTATAATTTCTCTGAAATTTTAATAATTATTGAATTCAACATATCCGAAACAGGTGATTGATGACGTCAGCTGAAACTCCTGCTGACGTCAGCAGTTATTAAGTTATCTCTAATTACTGTTAATTAACAATAATTAGTTCATTAGAATATAACCTAATTCAGGATTATTAATATTAATAATTTAATTAATTTAATTATTTTTAATTATTTATTTTTAATTCTATTTCTCTTGAAAACTGTTTCTGGGCCCTGGGCCCCATTCGTCACGCGTCACAGGGTTGGGCCCACTGGTCAGTGGACCAGGGGCGACACGTCCGGGGCGGCCCCTTTTGGGACCGGACATGTCCGGTGCCCAAAAGGGGACGCAGGCGGCGGGGCTGGCGGTCGGAGGGATCGGCGGCGAAGCGTGGGAGCAAGGGATAGAAACGTCTGGGCGGAGGAGCGGGGCGGAAGGGAGAGCGGGAGAGAGGCGCTGGTGGAGGGCCGGACAGGGAGTGCCGGAGGACGGCAGCGCAAAGGGGGGAGGTCGTGCAGCCGGGCGGTGGCGAAAGCGGGAATGAGCGGGGGCACGGCGGGGAAATTAGACGACCGTGACGAGCGGCGGAGACGCTCGGGACGGAAACGCGAGGAGGTAGGCACGTGGCGCGCAGTGGCCGGCGGGATGCCGTGCGCGCGAGACGTAGGTGCGAAGGAGCAGAGACGGGGGGAAGAGACCGAGGCTCATCAACCGTGATCCGTAGGGATGGGCAGCGGGGTGGTCGGGAGTTGTACGACGGGGAACACGGCGATCGACGTTAAACTAGGCAGTACCGGCAGAGGGACGAAGCCGGCGCGTGCGGCGTCGGCGGCAGATGGGAGACGGGGGGGGGGGGCGGGTCGCGGGACGCTCTCTGGGGCGCTAGCGGCGTCGAGAGGAAGCAGGCCGGAGAGGAGAAGCGGGGATCCGGGGCGGTCGGCGTCCCCCAACGGCGCACGGCGAGGCGTGCGCGTCGTCGCCGCAACGAGGGCGACGGGTCGTTTCCTCGCTATCCGATCGGATCGGGAGGTGGGGACACGACGGGAGGAGTAGGGGACGAGGGCAGGCCGACGGTGGCGAGCGACGGGCGATGCGGCGATGCGCCCGATATGACGCGGCGGAGGTCCGCGCCGGGATCGGGGGGGGGGAGGAGCGAGGGGGGGGGTGGGGAGGGCTAGGTTCGGGTCTCCTGGGGGAGGCCATTAAGAGGTGGGGCGCGTGGGCGGGCCGGCGGGCTTCGCCAGTTGGGCGGCGGGGGGGGGGGGTGTTGCTCTTTTTTTTTTTTTCTTTTCTGTTTCTTTTTTCCTTTTCTTTATCTCTTTTCTCCATGTACAATGTTTAGGCCCCAAATGGCTTTTGCTAAAAGTAGTTGTGACCTTATTTCATAACATACCAGTGCATTATTCCTTAACACAAACCAATTAGTTTTGGAACAAAACATAATCCAATTTATTTCAGATTTAAAAATGTTTTATTACATATTATCTTATCACTGTTTGAGGTCTGTTCGAGTCACTTTGCCAATTCCAATAGTTGGTTTCAATTTTAGAATACGCTCGGAAATTTGTTCCTTATTCTGACATTTTAGTTTCTTGTTGGACACTTTTATATTCCGCTTTCATTTAAATTTTGAATTTGGCTTTAGGCGAGTTTGCAAATGCAATATGATGCTAATGATGATGTATGGCACTGTTACTTCATGATGGACCATGGCCTAATCAAAAGGTGATCACTTGTGATTAAATCAAGGGGGGTGTACAAATCTCCTCCACTTACAATAAACTCTATTCCCCGAGATTTAGGAGGTAGAAGAACAAATGCGGGGTGGGTAATTCATCGCGAAACGACCATCGCGTGAGTGCCCAAGTGGCTTCATCTCAGATGGATTTGCCCATTGAAACCTTGAGGGAACTTGATAACCTTCTGGCTGTGCACTCGGCTTGACGAGAATGCGACCGGATGCCTTTATAAGAGAGGTCTTGTTCACAGTTCAACGCAATTTCGTGATCTCCCGAGCGGATAGGGTCTTGTGAAGCAGCGGCGGAGTTGTGGATATCTGTGAACACATCGTGAACTGGAAAGAGGTTCGTGGAAGTTCCAATGATTATGCATCTACACCGCCTTTCAAGAACAGTTGAATAGGACCAATATAGCTAGGAGTCTAGCTTGCCTTGTATCCCGAATCGGTGGGTGTACTTTCACGGTGTGACTCGAGATAAGCCTTTTCGCCAGGTTGATAGACCATATCTTGTGTTTGCGGTCATACTGACGTCTGTTTGAACGTGACTGAGCATCTTCAAATGCCGCGACAACGGAACGTTGATCTCGGCATGTGGATAATATCCGGACCAAAGAGTGGACGTCCCTTCAGTCTTTCTGACCATTCAGAGGGGTTCGCATGTCGGGTATATCGAGTTCCGTCCGTTACTTCGAAGGGCCTCTTCACACCTGGTCTTGATAGCGTTATTGGTAAGAGAATTCGGCATATGGAGTGATCTTTCCCATTCCTTCGAAGGATATGAACCACCTCTGTCCTTCGAGAACTCTGGTTGACTTGTTCAACTTGTCCCTTGAGATGAGGGGAAAAGCGGTTGCGGAAGGACAGATGATTCCCAGTAGCTTCTTGGAAAAACTGCCCAGAATCTGTGAAGTCTAGCTGACACGGTGCTGAACTGAGTTACCAATTCTCTCCACTAATCAGATTCTCGTCCGAGAATTAAGAGGAAAACCTGCGAAATCGGGGTCTGCTTGGAATTTCTTTCCCGACGAAAAGTTTTCAAAAAAACCTCGAATGACTGGAATTTTTTCGATCCCCCTCAAGTGGCGGAGAAGCGTTCAACGCATTCAAGGTGTATAATTTAGCCTCATCTTTGGAGTTATCTGGACAGGGTCACTCCACTCACTAGCCCAGATTATAAACGAAGATGGCATTTTTTTTTTTTAATGAAGCCATTGCATAATGCAAATTTTTCGGATATGAATGATGTGATGCTGCTGATTAAATAAAATAGAAGCAAACTGGGTTAACGAAATGGTACCCATTTCATGGCAAGTTGATCCTGGACTTGTCCATATCAATGTTTACGCCGTGTCCACGATGGCCACTATCATTGCCACGGCCAGTACGAAGGGAGAGTCAATCGATTCTGACGTCGCGGCAGTCCCTTATGCAAGGTGGCCTGGTTTGGGACACTCTGAAGCACAGACCATCTCAGGATGAAGATGGCATGGGGTGGAACATGTGGGTGGCAGCATGATTGTTCCTTGCGGCGGCAGCTGGACGAAACACATTGTTGGGAATCCCGACTCGAACTCTTCGGTTTTGAGCTCAAGATGAGCCAACCCTCGCGATGGCTGTTTCGGCGAGTCCTTGTGTTTCATCTGAGCGGTCTCCACCAATAACCCTTGTTCACAAGAGTAGAAAAGTCATTGAGTCTTTGATCAGCAAGGGCAACTCTATGTCTGGGTGAGTCCGTACGGAACTTCTATTGTCTGCGAGCATCTGTGGCGATTTCTTTCTTTCAGCTATGCGGGGCAAGGTAACGGATTCCCGCTGATAAGCCTCGACAGTCGTGTTCCCTGCTTGAGTTTTCGGAACTGGGTCTTTCATGCGGGCCATCAATTTCCCTGAGGAATATAGCGGGCACGAAAGCCCTGGAACTCAGGCCACGTAACGGCTGTTCCAGGAGGCAGTGTAGCGCTGGTGGTGTCCCCCCATTGAGCACGGGGCCCTTTTAAAGACGAAAAAGGACGCGAAGGCTACCAAGTTGCAGGGGAGACATTGGTATGATTCCATCTCGTAGAGTGTGTCGCGAATCCAGTCACCAGCCTCCATTGGCTTTCAGAGTTGCGGAACTGAGTGGGGTTACGTAGCATGAATTCTGGCAGGGTTTTGAAAGAGGTTCTGGTTCTGGTTGTTCTGTTGCGGGAACTGAGCCATAATTCCGGTCATAAGCTGACGGTTTAGCTCGAACAGTTGCATCATAGCAGCCATATATCCTAGGCCGTGGTGGCGTTCAGCGGCACGACACGACCACGACCCCGGTCTAACCATCCTGCTAAGTTTAACAGGGGTCGTTCAGTAAAAGCATTTTGCGTGTGTTAGGTAAAGCATGATGTAATACGATCACCATTAATCAGCAGGTAATAGATACTTAACAGTAGTTAATTAGACTTACAGATCCTACACAGAAGTAAGTCGGGTAACATGCCATACCACATAACTGCGCAAATTAAAATTGGTAGACATACTAGCGGCGCGCAGCACGCGGTAAGAAGTACAACAACGGGACATAGCAAGGCTACATCAACGTCGGGGAAGACCACGGAAACGGGGTAACTCAAGGCGGTGACAATGTTCGTCCGCGGAAGGATCCTCCTGCCTCCATGGCACTCTGATGCAAGCACTCTCTCAGAGCTGTACGAAAGTCCCACGTTGCAGTGTGTGACCTCCCACAGTAGCCCAATCATGCCATGCAGCATCTGAGTCCCTCGCGGGTAAGGATGTACTCCTCTGCTGGATCCTTCATCCTGCACGAAGCAGCTGGTAGCAAAGCAACGGCGTCAGAGCAATGCATCGTAGAGGCGAGCTCGGTGGCAAACAACTCACGGGAGAGAGCCCGAACATTGCGATCCAGAGCCTGAGGTTCACTGATCAGAACGTGCTAGTCGTAACGACGACGCTCGTACGGGTCAATAGCCATCTGTGTAGTATCCCGTTAGCATCTCCACGCAGGGGCATACGGAATATACCATAACTCATGAGGCATCAAAAATACTGGTGAACTCATCCTCGGAGACGTGCGACAGCAGAGTATGCGGGGCGTCATGGCCTGCCATCTTCTCACTCGTCAACCCCGATACCGGGAAAGGTGCAGCTCAGTGTCTGAGTCCTCGCGCTGATCATAGATACGAACATCAGCTGTTACTGCTCCTGGTTGAACCTCCGCGATAATCCTCATATACCATGACTCGGGGACCAGCGTAGCGCAAGTACTGGTCAGAGGCGACCTGACAGCTTGTAAACCATGGTGCGAACCACGAGCGGCAATTGCGAAGCACAAGCTGCGTCGTAGGGCGTGGTGGAAAACACGATCCATCTGAACAAGGAAAATTCAGGACTGTTTAATGACAATGAGAAGTATTTACATTCAAGAGAAGTTAAACAATAATGGAAGGAAAATGATTTATCGACTAATCAGATGAATGTTAAGGCGTTAGAAGCACAGATCTCCAGCTCTCCGGGTAGACAAGATTTACGAGAATCCTAGTGTCGGCGTTAGTAAATTTAGTTACCCCGCAAGGAAGAGAGATCAGAGTTCCCAGAGTAAAGGCATGAGTACAGAGTCCTAATAACACCCAAGTGCTACGTGGTCCTGTAAGCCAACCAGCTAGTTTGTAAACAGTTTTCAGTTCTAGACTCATCACTTCGGCCAGCATTGGAAGGGGGGTTCCTACGGCAGTCGGCTCATATACCAACTTGTGCCCCCCCAGGCCCCGACCTTTGCACTAATCATACATCAAATGCACACGATCAAGCCTAAGGACTCCACGGAAGATATCACAACACAACTCTAAAACATCAGCAAGTCTACAAGCTTTATATTAACATACAAGCCCGGGCCTCGAGGTCTTCGAATACATACCTCATTACAAGCGTTAGCAGCAGCATCAGTATATCTGAGTCAGATAGAAAAGAAAACAAGCAGATAAGCCCTTAGAAGGCAGGTCAAAAGACACTACGTCGACAGCGCAGGCCTCCTGCCTGGACCCTCCTAACGCTACCTCCTGGTCGTGTCGGCCAAACTCGTAGTAGTAACTCACCCTCTGGGTGTAGTAGTAGTCCAGTCGTCTGCGGTTGTTAGCTTGTCTACACATCAAGCGCTCCGTCTCTGTCATAGACCACTGAATGGGGGGAAAACGAAAGCAAACAACCGTGAGTAACTCTGAAGTCTCAGCAAGCAAGGATCTACACTACATATGCAACATATCAAAGGAAGGCTGTATATGTGGACGGGCCTGCTCATAATGCCAGAAATAGAGAGTAAGCCTAGTCCTATCGAAGACTAGCAATCTTCAGCGTCTTGCAGATAGAAGAGAGGCGATTCACTAAGTATCAGTAGTAGTATGTTATCAACCTCACCCCGATATCCTTTCTTCTTGACTCCCTGCGATAAAAGCATCCCAGAGCCATAAAGTCATCAACCTCTCCCAGGAGATCCTAGTTCGCTCCCTGCGATAAAGCGATCCCAGAGCCATACGTCATCACCTGTTAGCGTCTCAAGGGTCCATACTAGTTTGTATCGATCAAGGATACACTCCGAGTTTCCTTTAAACCGGAGGACCGGCTATTGATAGAAGTTTTTCCTCCCTGCAGGGGTTGCACCAACTGACCCCACGCTCGACTTAACTTCCGTCCGGGACACACTTTCCTGGGTCTGCCCGTCCTCGGCAAACAACACACGCAACCCTAACTATAGCTTCAGCAGAGAGGGTCCCCATCGGTCCTACATCCTAACTCTCAGAGGTCTTGGGCCTCGCCCTGTCACTCCGGAGTCGTTGCGTGCCGTGGTGGATACCAGCGCCAACGGCACGATCCGACCCGGCGCAATGCTGAACTGGACGTCTTACAGGCTTTCGGCTGATGCTACGAGCAAACGCCCATACTATGCCCACGTGGAGGGTTAGTGCTATCAGGCCAATAGGCCTGCTCGGATCAATATCCAATTGTTGGTGGACTAGGGGCTTCGCGGAAAACGAGCAAGACCCTCACGATCATATGACCCGTTCGCCCAGTCCGAGGACTTTCTGCACGGGCTAAAATGCCCGCCCTCGCCTCGTATTCATCACTCGGGCCCACCATCCAGGTCAACCGTCCGCAAAACTAAAACTGTTCGGGAACTCGGTCCACTCTACTGGCGGTTATCGGCCTGTCCCTTCAGTCCTGTAGTAGAAGTAACGTCCTCGGGTCCACCTCGGGCCGACCCGTCTCTATCAAGGTTCAGGGTAAGTCACAGTAACCGTGTGTCCATACCATCAAGGGAACCTGAGGTATCACCCTCGACGATTCCCACTCGAGTAACCGTCAAGTTGAACTTAGAAGGAATCATCCTTGAGGTTCACACTTGCAAGTGTTTGAGCGACAGGGTCGATCGGAGGTGAGACGGAGTGAATCACCCTCGATGACCACGACCTGGATGCTACTCTACAGAGTTAACCTCAGAAGTGCTAAGCTAAACAGAGGTTCACCCTCCACTCGCAATAGTAAGCGCTGCAAGGGTCCGTACAGACATAAGGGGGTGAGGTGCGGTGCCCGGGGCCTGATCTTCCGAGCTCCCCGATTTGATCGGTCTTTATCATCCAGCGGGGTCGTCGGGATAAATTGGGTCACTGATGGGTCGCTAGTCAGCCTAGACTAGGCTTTGAATAGGCAGTAAGGTAACATAACCCGGTTACAAGCATGCTATCCTCAGAATGGATCAACAGTAACAGTAGCAAAATCTAATGCAAGCTGAGTAAAATAGAATGTGCGATATCGGGATGATCAAGGGGGGGCCTTGCCTGGTTGGCTCTGCAAAAGTAGCGTCGTCAACGGCTGCTCGTCTTGATCGTAGTTGGACTCGGCTGCAAGGCGGTCGGTCCTCGGCGTCTATCCGAAGAGAAAGGAGGGGGAAATAAACAATAAAATTCACGCACATGCAAACAATATGCAGACAGGTCTAACTGCATGCGAGGTGTTCTACTGGCCTAACAAATGATTTAGTTAAATTAGAAATTTATTTGGATTTATTTAATCAACGTTGGGCCTTATTCATTTATCGAAATCGTCCTAAAAGTTCAATGTTCATCTAGCTACGTGCGTCGAGACAGCCATACGGAGGACGTATTCGGTTCCGTATCGAAATTCTGATAGTTTCATGTATAAATTTATGTTCATCAGAGTTACGTTTATTTAATATGATTTTCTCAAAGTTTTTATTATTTCGGAATTATAATTATTGAAATTAACATTATTCCAACATTAGTTGATGACGTCATGCATGACATCATGCTGACGTCCAGTCAATGCATCCTGACACTGGGTCCCACCTGTCAGCGACTGGTTAGTTAAATAGGGTTAACTAATTAATTAATATTTAATTAAACTAATTACTAATTAGATTAGCCTAATAAGTTACTAACTTAATTAATCAACTATTAATTATTTATCATTTTAGTAGTTTTATTTTATTTTTTTATTTCTATTTTCGTTTTTCAGGGCTTGGGCCCATTCTGTCATCGGGCTAGGGGGACAGGCCATTTGGCCGCGCAACAAGGGGCGGCGGGGGCGGCATGGCCGATGGTGCGGCGCTGCATGGGCGGCGGCGTCAGGTGCCTGGGGGTGAGCTAAAAAAAAAAAGGGCGGGGCCCAGACTGACCAGCAGAACGGGTGGTGATGCGCGAGCGGGGACGAAGAGGACGCTATATGGCACGCCGAGACAGTCAGAGCGGTGGTGACGGGACGTCGGAGGGTGAAGGTTGACGGCGATGTGTGCGGGGCGGGTGAGCGCGGGCGGAGCACGAGGCAGCAGCGGAGGGCGCGGTGGCTACGCGACGAGGGAGCGGCCAGGGCGCGAGCCGAGCGGCGGGCGGGGCGGCGGGCGGCGCGGGTGCGGCGAACGAGCGAGGCAGAGGAAAAGAGGGGGCCTCACGAAGGAGTTTTGTAGGGCAGCGGGGCAGGTGGGGCCTGGGGAGGACGGACGGGGACAAACGGCGTGGTCCGGCGAGGGGGAGGCAGATTCCGGTCGAGGGGTGAGCGTGGCGACGGGGCGGCGCGTCGAGCGAGGCGGTCGGGCCGATCCGTCCAGTTCTGGCTCGGGGAGGAGGCGAGGGGGGGTAGTGTAGGTGGGTGGGGTGGTTAGGGTGCTGCCTGGGGAGGCCATATAGGGGGGCTGGGCCGGCCTGTGGCCGTATCCCAGTTGGGACGGGGGGGATTTTCTTTCTCTTTTTTGTTTCTTTTGTCTTTTCTTTTATTTTTCATATCTCTGTTTAGTAAATAGTAGAGCACCATAATTATTTTTGTATAAACATAGCAATTGCTCCAATAATTACTAGGCTTCCTCTACTACTACCAAACATTAGTTGTGGCAGCTTCAATTGGGAGTTACACAATTTTTATAATAATTAAGATCAGTAATCCTTGCTGTTTGGTAATCGGTTAGAGCCATCTAATTAAGGTATTATGGTGTTGTTTCAATTTTAAGAATAATCTCTGCAAATTTGCTATTTATGAACATTTTTAGTTTTCTGATTTGAGCAACTTTTCTTTTCCACTTCAGTTGAATTTCATTTGAATGTTCTTTGAAAAGAGATAAGATCCAAATGATGTTTAAGCCACTGGTTGACTTCATGTAGACATGGCTCTTAACTAAGTGATCACTGTGCTAAAGCACAGGGGGTGGTACACAGTGAGTACGTATAATTTTACGAAGAAGAGAATAACTAGTTCGTATAATCTGTCAATATCATGTTTACACTAAGTCAACTACCCTTTACCTATTTACAAATTAATTTTACACTAGAGTTGAACTAGCTCATAGCCAGCAGTTCAAATAGTTTTACACAAGAAGTTGAATAGTTGCTATAAATCTAGTACTTCATAATTTTACCCTAGAGTTTAACTATCTTTTACCTAGTACAAATATTTTACACAAGCGTTGAACTAGCTTACATTCTAGTACAAAATAATTTTACAACTATAGTTAACTACCTCTATAAGCTTGTTCAATAATTTTACACCAGACTTTTGCACTAGCGTATAGCCTAGTAGAATAATTTTATCACTAGATGGACTAGCTTATAAGCTGTTCATTATTATAACTATAGAGTGAACTATTTTATAGCCTAGTTTCAATAGTTTACACAAGAGTTTGAACTAGTTTTCATAATCTAAGTAATATAATTTTACACCAGGTTGGAACAGTTGTTCTATAGCCTAGTACAATAAAATTGTTTACACTATAGTTTGAACTGCTTATAAGCCTAGTTTCCAAATTATTTTACACTGAGTTGAACTACTCTATATCCTAGTTACAAATAATTTTATAAAATAATTGAACATGTTATATAATCTAGTACATAGATTAATTTACACAAAATATTTTAAACTCGCTACTAGTACCCTAGTAAAAGCATTTTACTACTTACATACAGTTGAACTAGCTCTATAGCTAATTCAAATAATTTTACCTATATTGAACTAAGCTCGATAAGCTAGTTCAAATAATTTTACACTAGACTTTACTAACCTATAGCCTAGTACAAATATTTTTTTCACTTAGTTGAAGTCGCTCTATAGCCTAGTACCAAATAATTTCCACTAGAGTCTGAACTAGCTCTAAAGCTAGTCAAATATTTTACACTATACTTGAACAGCTCTATAGCCTAGTTTCCAATAATTTACACCGAGTTTGCACTATTTTTCTATTATTTAAGCGATCTATATTTTCAATATAGTTTGAACGAGCTCTATAAGCTAGTTAAGATAATTTTCACTGGAGTTGGAACATTTGCTTCTATAGCCTATACAATAATTTTCTTCTAATGTTTAACCTAGGTCTGTGTGGAACCCCCGCTCAATACGTACACTAATCATGCACTCAACGTGTACTATCCGATCAGGGACTCCGTAAAGAATATCACACACATTCACAACTCTACGACATAATTAGTCATACAACATCATAATCAAAGCCAGGGCCACGAGGGCTCGATACAGAATGCTCGATCATTAGACGAGTCAGCGGAAGCAAAATATCTGAGTACAGACATAGGTTAACAAGGTGCCATAAATGGCTAGCACAAACAGATAACAGATCCGAACGCAGCGACCGTGCCTCCGGCCTGGGATCCTCCTACCTCCTCCTGGTCGTCGGAGTGTCCTGGACGTAGTAATGCCTCCCGCCCTGGTGGTAATAGTCGTCGAAGGTGGCTCTGCTCCTGGGCTGCCAACATCTGGTTGCGACAACCAGCAATAGGAAGGGGGAAACGGATTGGGAAAGCAACCGTGAGTACTCATCAGTACTCGCAAGCTAGGATCTTACTACATATGCATGTCATATGTGTCAATCAGGCAAGTATCGCGGTGGACTAAACTGGCAGAAATGGCCAGAATAGAGGGGGAATAGTCTAGTCCTTTCGAAGACTACCTTCTGGCAATTCTGCAGCCTCCTCCTCTTGAAGCAATGAAGAGATAGTTTGAAGTTAACCAGCACCACGTATAGCATACTCCTACTAACCCCTAGATCCTCTCGTTCGCCACCATGCGAGCGAGCGACCACCGGGTATATCTGTCACTTGTCAGGATGTGTTTATTAGTATCTCATTTCTAGTTGTCATGAGGTCGGAATACAACTCCGGGTCGTTCCTTTAACCGAGGGACCGGCTATTTTCGAGATTAGAAAACCTTCCCTGGTCAGGGGGTGCACCACAGTATTCCCCAACGACCGTCTCGCTCCCTTGGGCCGCGACCACTTTTCCTGGGTCCTGGCCCGGCCGCCTCGAGAATATTCCACCCACGTCCTTCAGACCCACCTAGGCCTCAACAGGAGGTCAGCACTAGCCGGACTAATCCTAGGCACTCTGGGGTCTGGGCCCATCGCCCCGTCCTCCTGCACTTGCGTACGCGCCGCAGCAACCTATGGTCACCCCCACGATCACGGCGTTACGTTCTTCTGCGATCCAACACGCGCGGTCGTCCGCTCCGTCGTCCGTGTGACGTCAAGAAGCGCTTCACTGATACCATCACGGCAGGCCGGGAATAATACCCTAACGACTCCCCTCGTAGTTGGTTTTGCGTATAGGCCAATGGCAGAATCAGATCAATAATCCAATCTCGTTAAACGTGTTATTAAGAATTAAACGCGAAAAGCCGACCAGCCTGGCCCACCTGTCTTCCCTCCTAGGTGGTCTCACCTGCCCGTCGCTTCCGCACAAAGATCCCACACACAAAGGGCACGTTGGGACAAAGGTCCTTTCAAGCCCCCCATCCGTGAATCCTCTCGCGGGTACTCTTCGAGCCGACCCCGACTTTAGTCACCATCTGTATAGTTATGTAATATGTATAGTATACACCCGTGATCACCCCTCCCGCATGATCAACTGCCTGTAGTAAATCAAGCGCAACTGACAAGATGCAGGGCCAATAGATGATAAACTCGCAAACCTACACTAGCATTTAGGATTGCCGGTAAGGTATCACACCAGTAGACAAAGAGAAAAAGATGGCCAGAAAATTGGAGAGTTCCGAGTAAAAAAGAGAGGGCGATGTGCGTCATTGAGGGAGGAGAGCTGTGACAGATCGAGCAGAGCAGGAAAAATATGAGATTGGCGTAGAAAGGGAAAGTAGGGTGGGAACGCAGGGATATGGAGAGAGGGAGGAAAGAATGAGCTGAGGGAAAGGGGGGAAACAAAGAAGCAGAGGGGGGGGGCGGGAGAAATGGCGGAGGTAGGCACAACAATGACAGGCTATGCAGGCAGATAGTATTAAACCGAACAGTAACAGGCTACACTACTCTAATGCAAGAGTATGAGAGAAATAGGGGCATATCTGGTGAATCAGGGGGGGGCTTGCCTGTTCTCATGCTGGCAATTAGGGTTCGTCAACAACTAGTCGGTCGAGGCACCAGCAGCTTCGTCGGTCTCGTAGTCCTACCGAAGAGAAGAGGGGGAAGAACAGTAAACACTAACACAGCCATAATGCAACAGGGGATGCATGACATGTCTAAACGCAGGCCAGGGTGATATCAGCCTAACTAAGCGATTTAGTTAATTTTAGGAATTTATCCGGATTTTTTAATTAGGGTTGGACACTATTCATTTTATCGAATCGGTCTATTGTTCAACGTTCTCACACACAGCTGGGCATCTGACGGGAATACGGAGGCAATGTATTCGGTTCGTATCGTCGTTCCTGAGCAGTTTCATGTATAAATTTTGCAATCGGAGTTACGGTTTTTAAAAAGATATGATCTTCTAAAGTTTTTTATTAATTTCTGAATTTTAATTAATTATTTAATTGCAACATTATCCGACAACCGGGATTGATGACGTCAGCAATGACATCAGCTGACGTCAAGCAGTTTATTAATTTACTACTAATTACGTTAATTAACACGAATTAGTTTCATTAGAATGAACCTAATCAGGATTAATTACTATTAATTAATTAATTAATTTAAATTAGGGGTGGGGTTAGGGTTCGGCCTGGGGGAGGCCATATAGGGGGGGCTGGGCCGGCCTTGTGGCCGTATCCCAGTTGGGCCGGGGGGGATTTTCTCCTTTTTTTGTTTTCTTTTGTCTTTTCTTTTTATTTATTCATATCTCCTGTTTAGTAAATAGTTAGGCCACCAAATTATTTTTGTAAAACATAGCAATTGCTCCAATAATTACTAGGCATCCTCTACTACTACCAAAAATTAGTTTGGAGACAATTTGAGTTCACACAATTTTTATAATAATTAAAATGCATTAATCCTTGCTGTTTTGGTAATGTTAGAGCCATCTAATTAAGTTATTAATTGTTGGTTTCAATTTTAGAATAATCTCTGCAATATTTGCTATTTATTGAACATTTTAGTTTTTGATTTGAGCAACTTTTATTTTCCACTTTCAGTTTGAATTTCCATTTGAATTTGAATTTGAAAAGAGATAAGATCCAAATGATGTTTAAGCACTGTTGATCATGATGACATGGCTTTAACTAAGGTGATCACTGTTGCTAAGCACAGGGGGTGTTACACAGCTGAGTACGTATAATTTTACAGAAGAGATGAACTAGTTCTATAATCTAGTACATATAATTTTACACTAGAGTCAACTACCTTTATACCTATTACAAATAATTTTACACTAGAGTTGAACTAGCTCTATAGCCGAGTTCAAATAGTTTTACACAAGAATTGAACT